>CM045759.1:180938948-181316131 GCA_025200525.1 Camellia lanceoleosa | reverse complement strand
GAGATACACTCTAAAACCGCAGCATTTAAAGAAACCAAAAGCTACCCCTATGTTGGGGTAAAGTTTTACGTCATCTGTTTTATCAAAGGTAAGTCACTATACTGGCGGTTTCAAACCGCCTATGGTCGAGTAACATGGCCTAGTTTGGAATGGTCACTTATGGATTCCGATATGCACTAGGTGAAGATAGTCGAAAAGGGTGCCCGATGCAGGGTTTGTGTTCAATCTTTGTCGAGCCCATAACCGGTCAGCCTTATGGACATGCCTCGACAAAGATTGAAGCCTGCGACAAACCGTTAGAATGAGATGGCAAACCGCGGTGTCTAAGCGCGCAATGCACATCACGATAAAGACACATAAATGAAATCAAGCAGGGATATCCACGGTTCGACTCAAGCTCTCCAAACTCCCTAAGCAGTCGCCGGAACCGCTATGTAACAACACTGCTTGAAGACCCATATTTACTGCCCCTTCTGATTAGGACTTCGATTACGTTATCATCGGTTCTTAATACGAACAAAGAAGTCCATCCAAACCGTCGTTTTGGCAATTTTTTTGAAAAAAAGTGCCAAACATAGATTGCTTTGCGAATCTGGTCGCCACACCGTCTTTTTTAATGGGGAAATTGGAAACCACGACTCGGTCTTAAAGGCCGTGTAAAATCATCACAAAGTTGCCTCGGCTTTCGGGAACTTAGACGATCGGGAAGGTCGGCTATGAGCACCCCTCTTTCGCCCGATCCGGCAGAAGCCTCTACTAACTTTCCTGATATCCGTTTTTGAAAACGTTATGTGTTCTTATTGGGTATTATTAGCTTCGGAATTACTATGTTATCTTGCGGCATGAACAAGTATAGACTAGATTGCCTAATTTGGAAATAAGCATTGCATATCCGCTTGTTTTGAAAAGCACTTTGAATTCTTTCTGCTACATCAAGTAAGTAGGCTAAAATACGAATTTCAACGTAGTTTTTCCAACTGGTGCAATCAACCTTCACCCATCACTGGGCATTCAGTTAGCGGCTTTTTATCTCATGTAAGCACTTAGCTAGCATGGTAAGCATCTTTGTCATGTTAACATCCACACACATCTGGGTAGATGCTAAAGCATAAAATACTTACATCAGTACTCGTACAAAACAAAGTTGAACTAGTTAGCAAGCATGTGTGACCTAGTCCATGTTAAGTGGCTAATGCATCACATACAAAATGCAATTAGGATAGGCTCCCTAGCTAATCCTAAAATGGCATGTGAAATGTAATCAATCGATGCTGCGATATTCAATTTGGAATTGAAGTACAAATCACGGTTAGCATGATGTCACCAGGCAGGTGCATGCAAGACAAATGTATGGATGCGCATGCTTTGCATAAGGTATGCTAATTTAAACATGACCTAGTACTAACCATCAAAAAGCGGGTAAGTAAAGGGAGAAAAGAAGTGGGGATTGGAAGACATGCACACACACGCACCCACACTTATATTACAAATTGCCCTACGCCGAGAGGACCAAGAATAATACACAGCCTCGAATATATCAATTAACTACTCTAGCTAACTAAATTATTACCGATTGACGATTAAATTAATTAAACAAATTAATTAATCTAATTAAAGCGATGAAAGCGCCTCGGAAGAAGGGGGCCCAATACATACCTTGGCGCTTCAGATTCCTCGCAAGTACAACGCTGCCATGCATGAATTTATGTCGCCTGTTTCCTGCTTTCTGCCCTCTGAAGATCGCCAAAGTCTCAGAGAGATGCTTCATCGGTTTCTTGGGGATCACCATCGGTACTGCAGTATAATATTGCCGCAGAGCTTCGGTCACAGGATGTGATCATTTTACGGTGAGGATGAGGCTATAAACCGCCACTTACCAATGGCGATCGGCACTATGTGTTGCTTGGAATTAAGCAAAAAGTTCTGAGAACACACCGCAACTCACAGCAGCTAGAGGATGGGGACCTTTGTGTGGCAATGCAATCCAAACAATGTATGCACCAACCAAGCCTCTCTTTATCATGTGTACAACTCGAAGGGGCATGGTTCTTGGTTCAACGGACCTCACCAATCGGCGCATTTTAATGCGTGATGGCCTTAAGAAGAACCAAGTGTGCATTTTTTCATTTCAAATGCAAATGCAAACAAACAAACCAAAGCCCTGGAGATTCTTATCACCAAATCAAGGAATGAGGCATGCATGCAAGATGCAATGCAACCCTAGGCATACTAAGCTAAGGATGCAACATGGCATGAGGCACTTATGCAACATACAATCAAGCATATAAGGTAAGCATACAAATGAACAAAGGATGGTCTTAAACATGAATTAGGCTGACTCACGAATAGGCCCAAAACATTGGCCTACAAGCCTAGGAATTAGGACCAAACACACATACACACATGCTTACATGTTAAGGCATCAAACCTAAGCATTAAGCGAAGCAACCCTCAAGCACACTTGAGAAAAGGGGATAACATGGACTAATGGCATGCGAGGAAAGCCTTGGAAATCATGCTATAGGAGGTGCCAAACCCGGCTAAAGCAAAGTATGCAAATCATGCGACATAGGTCCCAAGCACTCAAGGCAAGCTAAAAAGGGGAATTGGACCACACTTAGCAGAAGACAAACATGGCATGTATTAAACAACTAAAAACAAATTTTTAGCATGTTAAAACAGTATTAAAAGGATATAGATGGCATCTAAGTGGCTCAAATATAAAGGCATACGCCAAGTAAGCCAAAGCATGGGGCATAAAACACAAGCTCTCAAAGCAACAATGAAGCATCAAGGCAAGCATGTGAGCATGTTAAAGGACTGAAATAACATGGAAAATGATCCTAATCCACTAAATCAATGCAAGCAATGCATACTACACACTCACATACTTGAAGCATACAAGCTACAATGCAAAGGAGCCATACTAAGCATGCCAAGACCGACCCAAATAACTATGGACAGACCTTAAACATGGTGAAATAAGCACAAAACCTTCACAAGGCTAAGCCTAAAACATGCTTGAACAAGGGTTAACAACCTAAGACATATTAAGGCAATAACAAGGCATTACATGGTAGGTATGATAAGCATGCATGATCTACCAAAACCAACATAATACAATGTTATATCATGGTGTAATAAGCATAAAATATAGCCATGGCATGATCAACAAATACACAAACATAATGCTCCCTCAAGAGGCCAAAATGGGTCCTTTTCAAGGACAATAAGGAGAGGGGGTGGCCCTCTCCTTCTTGGGACTTCAAGGCACCATCCTTACCACTGAAATCCGCCAAGATTTCAGTGGTGAGGTGGCCCAAACACCAAAGTCCCGGAGCTCACTCAAAATAGCACAAAATGGGGCCCTCAAGGCTTAAGAGGGGTCAAACACCTCCAAACCACAAAACACTCTAAACAAACAATTTAGAGGGCTCCAAAACAGAACTTTTTTATTTTATACACTAAGCACAAAAAACAGTTCTAATATAGGCTAACAAGCTATGCAAAAATGGGGTAAAAGGACTAGTTTCTCTCACCCTTGTAGGTCACCTTCACAAATGATGACTTTGTTGCTTCCTTGAGCTCAAATCCAGTCAAGAACCCCAGAACAAGCCTCGGCCCTCAACTACCAAGGAAAGGTGAAAGACTATGTGTTTGTGTGCAATAGCATGGACAAAAGCACCTAGAGCAACAAAAGAGAGGAAAAGAGAGACAGAACCTTCCTAGCTACAACTTTCTAACCCTAGAACCGTGAGCTCTCTCCGTGTTTTTCTAACCAAAAATCTCTCACCCTAAAGCCAAGAGAGGAGGGCTCCTCTTATAGAGAAGCCAATCTTGCAAAGCTTATTCAACAAGCTTGTAAGAAGGCCATCCCTCCATACACGTGTATGGAGGGAACAAATGCAAGCCACTGTAATAAAATATTCAAAGCGGATGAACAAGAGGTCGGCCACCAAAATGTCATTTTGACAAAATTGATGGCCTAGGGCAACAAAGAGTGCCGGTGGCATACATTGCGGTGGCAACAAAACTGGCCGGTGGCCTCTAGCTTCTGGTGATGTGTGGGGATGCCTCACTTAGGTATTCGCCTTGCCCTTCCAAGGCAAAACACAAGTGTTTGGTGCAAAACCGACACAAAGCGATCGAGTTCGGAGATCACGAGGGCAAAGTGGCGAGACCCAGGAACTCCAAGCGAACACAAACAAGGATGATCATTGAGTGTTCAATCGATGACGTCCAAGTCTTGAGTGTGGTCAAAAATGGGGTGTCTACACTCCCCATCTTAGAATTTCGTCCCTAAAATTAAAAGTACTCCTCTAACCATGAAACAATTCCCCAAAACCCAACAACGATAACAACATACAACCATGAGATTAAACTCCAAATGACAATAACAATGTCCATGGTAGGCCTATAAATGGATCGGATTGGATCGGATCATCCAAAATGAATCCAATCCGATTGACAACCTCGAATTCGATCCAAATCCATTTTATCCATATCCAATTATAGATCACTGAATTGAATTCGATAATTTTGAATATTGATCCAATAATACGATCCGATCCATTAATTTATTTATTAAAAATTTGCAATTTTACATAATTTGATTTTTTTCATTTGTGTTTTCTTCATTCAAATTGAGAATAATCGGATCGGATTATCGAGATCGATTAGTTTTTGCATATTCAATCCGTTTTATAAATGGATTCGGATTATCGAGATCAAATCGCATTGTTTTGTAAGCGGACTCGGATTACTAGGATCGGATTAAGGCGATTCGGATTAAATCTAATCCATTGACAACCCTAGTCCATAGTGAATCAACAACATGACAATTCAATTCTAATTCAATAGATCATACTCTCATTAACTTTCCAAGAATTATCATCATGTTCTCAATAGGGTCATAGTAACTACCCAACAACAACTGCAACAATAATCATCAACATGAAATTTTTGTATTAATTAGATGTTTTCAACAATCACTTTCATGTCCAAAATCATATCAATTTCAATAATACATAATTAAGAATAATAACATTCAACTCCCAAAACAACATTACGAGTATTAACATTTCAACCCTAACTAAGTATTTATAAACAACCGAGTACTTACGGTAGACTTACGCCTCCGGTTCCCAGTCACTTCCTCAACCCCATGGTGCCTCTACAACACTTTCACCAAAGGTATGGTCTTTCCTCTCAACACTTGTTCTTGGGCATCTAAAATTTGAATCGGTCACTCTTAGTATGAGGCATCATCATCTACCTCTAAGTCAACCCAATCAAGTACATGCGAAGGGCTGGGTTCATACTTCCTAAGCATAGAGACATGAAACCGTCATGAATCCCGAAGTTATGGCGATGGGTCAAGCGGTATGCCACCTCCCCAATCTGCTCGAGAATCTCAAAAGGTCCAATAAAACTTAGAGACAGTTTCCCACTCTTCTTGAATCTCATCAAACCCCACCTTAACAAAATTTTAAGAAACACATGGTCACCGACCTCAAAGGATAGAGGTCGTCTCCTCTTATCGGCATAACTCTTCTGTTGGCTTTGAGCCATAGCTAACCTCTTTCGAATGAGAGCAACTTTCTCAGTCGTCTCTTGAATTAGTTCCAGGCCCAACATCGGTGCATCACCTACCTCGGCCCAACAAGCTGGTGATCTACAAGGCCGGCCATTCAAGGCCTCAAACAATGCCATCTCAATACTCGCCTGATAACTATTGTTATAGGAAAACTCAATCAACGGTAGGTGTCTCCCCCAAGACTCCTTGAAATCAAGGACACAAGCACTAAGCATGTACTCCAAAATTTGAATAGTGCGTTCAGATTGCCCATTGGTCTGAGGATGATAAGCGCTAAGGGTCAATTTAGTTCCAATGCCTCTTGAAGGCTTTGCCACAACTGGGCAGTAAAACTAGGATCTCTATCCAAAACAATGGTCACTAGGACCCCATGAAGTCAAACTATATCTCTAATGTACAACTCTGCCAGTAGTTAAGCGAGTAAATGATGTGCATAGGAATGAAGTCGTATATGTAATCAACCTATCCTTGATCCACCCAAAGCGGTGTCATTGCCCCATTATGTTCTCCGGAATCCCAACTATAAAATCAATGGTAATATGCTTCCACTTCCACTCGACTATAAGTGTGGGTTGTAACAAACCAACTAGCTTTTTAGTGCTCTACCTTCACTTGTTGACAAGTAAAGTATTTGAAAGAAATAAGGTGACATCCCATTCATACCCTCCACCAAAGCTGGCGACTAAGATCATGATATGCTTTAGTGTCTCTGGATTCTTGCAGCGTGTGAGTGGTGAAACTATCGAGAATACCTCCTCTCTACATGTTTTTGGCACAACCAAATGCTCTAAATACCTCACACTCAAATCCGGTGGATGTTCAAACCATTCTCTTCCTTTCCGTTAGAGATCCTCTCATGGATTGTCTCCACCTCACATTCACCTTATTATGCCTCTATGACTTTGTTAATCACGGTGGTGTAGACACCCCATTTTGACCGACCTTAAGACTCGAGCGTCATCGTTTGAGCAGCGGTGATCCGCATGTTTGTGCTTTCGTTTGATTTAGGAGTTTTTCGTGAGTGCCTTACCTCCGACCTCTGAACCCTTTGTGTTTTGGCTCGGTTTGTGGACCAAGCCTTGTTGACCTTGCAGGAGGGAGAGAGATGCGTAGACCACTTTTGGTGATGCGTGAACCACTTTTCCCTCTTGTAGACTAGTTTAAGTTTAGGAGTCTTGACCTCGCGTCTTGTCTCGGGGCCGTTTAACGTTCTCCTTGGCTTGGTTTTTGGACCATGCCTGTTGCCTTGAGTCTAGAGGGACACACAGGTCTTGTAGACCACTTTTCCCTCCATAGAGCACTTTTGGTACTAGTAGACTAGTTTTGAGGTTTTTGGTGCGTGTGCCTTGACATAGACTCTTGTCTTGCATCCTTTTGGTTTTGGTTTGTGTTTGGCACAAACCTTGTTTTCTATGCTTGGAGGGTGGAATAGGGGTTGTAGACGGTTTCTCTCCTGAAAACCACTTTTCTGCACTGACCAATTTTTGGTGGACCAACTTTTCTTGGTGGTCTTTGGACCACCAAAGTGGTCGTGACCATCTCACCACCTTGCTTTCCTTGTGCAGACCACACACCTCCCCTTGCGAGTCACTTTGTCTCCTTGAGGCCACTTTCCTTTGGTCGGCCGACCAATGTAAGTAGGCCGACCACTTTAATTGGTGGTAGCTTTCTGCATTCTGCGAGAGGTTGTGGATGCCACTGTGCATTTGGTGAACACTGATTGCATCCTCCATACATGTATGGAGGGATTGCACAAGCTTCTAGCTTCTCCAAGAAGCTTGAAGCTTGGCGTTCTATAAGAGGAGGCTCTCTCCCTTTTCCTGGATTCGAAGCTTGAAGAGCAAAAGTTTACTCTCTCTCTATATATCTCTCTATATATATATTTGTGCCTTAAAGTGTTGCTTTTTCATACCTTTGCACACAAACACCTACTCAAATACCTTCCTCTTGTTCTTTGAGGGACTTGGAAACTTTATTTGAGTGGTTTTAAGTGGTTTTGCCTCGAGCTTCTTTGTTTTCAGATTGTTCTTCAAGGGTGAGTGTTTTCCCACTTTAAGCTTTGTTTTGCTTAAACATTTCGCCATCTTTGCATGTTTTTAGGCCTAAATTTAAACTAAAAAAGCTTCATTTTCAGTGCTTAAAGTGTTTGTTTGAGGCCTCTTTAGTGTTGGGTTGGTCCACCCCTTTTGTGCCTTATTTTACCTTGTTTTGAGCCATCTCTTTAAGCCTTTGAGATCACCTTCTCTTGGCCTTTTAACCACTTTGAAATCCAGGGATTTTGAGTAGTAGAAGTGTGGTTTTGAGGCCTAAAATGAGAGGGGTGGTCCCCTCTCCTCTTGTCTTGTTTGTATGCATAGAGGGCCTATCAAATGAGCATGTTTTTACACTCCTTTGTGGCTTTGTTGAAGCTTGTTTTTGTGACTTTTTGGACATGATATGACTCTATTTTTGGCTGGTTTGGTTGTCTCTTGAGTGCTTCATACACTTGTAGTGTAATTCTACATTGCTAGCCTAACATGCTCAATACTTTGGACCACCATTCTAGCGATTTTGACTACACTCTAGCATGATTTTATCCATGTTTTGCCATGTTTAAGCTATGTTTTAAGTGTTTTTAGGTCATGCATGCCTTTCTTTGTATAGCCATGGTGCAATCTTGCTCATTAGTTTTGAGTTTCAAAGTCTCTATCATGCTTGGAATGTGATGTTTGCATGATATAGCCTCGGTTCTCACATGATTCGAGCACATTTCATTGCCACACTCTCACATTTTCCACTCCTTCAATGTGTTTGAAAGTTGTGTCTACATGCCTTGTTTGTAAGCCAATATGTATGCATGTTTGCCTAAGCTCTTGAGCTCCATTTAGACATGTTATTGGCCCTTAACTTGGCATGGTTAAGCTCTGTCCAGAGTTGGTTTAGTGGTTTTAAGCTTAGTATTGCATGCTCCTTGTGTATTGCTCTTAACTAGCCTTATGCTCTAGGCCTTCTAGCATGCCTCATTTGTGTTGTTTGGATGATTTGGCATCATTTAACACTTCATTTGAGCATGTAGCATTGCCATATTCTCATGCATGTCACTCTTTAATTGTGTCTAAGAGTTGTGCCTTTATGCCTTGCTTGCAGCCACGAGTTGAATGTGCATTCCATGCTCTTTGTACCTAGGTTTTGTTGAGTTTTAGTCCTTTGTTTTGAAGTATCTCGAGTCTGTCCATGTTTGGTTTGGCCATTTGAAATTGTCTTGCATGCTTCATGTGTGATACACTTCGCTTGTCTTGATATCTTAGCTCCTAAACTTGCCATGCATGCATTGTCCATATGTTGGAATCTTGTGCATGCCATTAGCATTGATAGGGTGATCATGTTGCATTGCATTGTGTTTGGATAGAGTGTTAATCCAAACCACGAGCGATGGACGTTTCATACTTGAAGTGATGAAACATGCCTCATTTCTTTGTCGCCGACCCTCTTGATCATGCATGATAGCGGTTAAGGCCCTTATGTGTTATTTGTGCATTCATTGACACTGAATTGTGCAAACTTGGCTTCTCGGCTATCGTGCATTGTGATGCTCGGTTGGTGGTCCGAGAGTCGAGAATCGCACTCCCTTGAGCTTAAGAAATGGTAGGGAGGGTGGTTGTGCACACATATCTTGCAAATACACTGCCATGCCCCTTCTTGTTCTCTGTTGCAGCAAAATGGAGTTATGCAGAATTTTACAGTCGTGAGACAGAAAAAAATGACCGACCACTTTTCTAGTCTGCTGACATACTTGGTGGTCTCTGGGTGGTCTACACCACCATAAGCTGATCGGCAACCCTCACAGGGGTCCCCATGATGGAGTAAAGCTATACGGAGCTTTGTGCGGTGTTTGAAAACAAATACAAGCAGAGGCAAGTTGGGGCATCGTAATGGATTTCCAAATGAGGCGACAGAGCATGCATACACTTCTCTGAGGCTCCTCTTTTCTTTGCTTTATTTAGCTTCTTTGCTTAGCTAGCTAATGCTTTGGTTTTGTACTTAATTAGTTAATGTGTAGCTATTCATTTGTGCTTTGTAACTAATTAGTTAACTATGATTAGTTAATTAGTTTTGTTTTGTAATAATTAGTTTAATTAGCTTAGATTAACTAGTCGGCTCATTTATTTGGACCCTCAAGTCGAGAGACTGTTGTAACAAGTGTGCGTGTGATGCATGTCTTCCAACCCATTTCTTTCACCCTTTTACTTATTAGCTTTCGATGGTTAGTTTTAGGGCATGTTTCAATTAGCATCCTTATGCTCGCATGTTTGCATTCATTCATCATCTTGCATGCCTTTGGGCTCGGCGCATCATTCAAGCTGCATTGTATTTCAATTCCTATTTGAATACATGTATCAATCATCGCATTCATCGCCATCTTAGAATAGCAGAGCCTATCTTAGTCGCATTTTGCATGTGTTGCATTAGGTATCGTTGACATAGCTAGGATCATGCATGATTACTAACTAGCTTATGTTTTGGCTCGGAGTACTCGGTAAGTGTTTATGCTTTAGCATCCTTGCATGTGTGTAAGTGTCTGCCATGATAGCATGCTTGCCATGAGGCTAACTACTTAAGTGCTTAATTGTTTGAATGCTGTGGGTGGAGGTTTGATTGCATGAATTGGCACAACTCGATGATTGTGAGTTTTAAGCCCACTTGAAGTGGCAAATCCACATCTTATCCTACTTGCGAGTAGCACCTTCAAACCATTTTCGAAAAACAAACATGAATGGTTTTGTTCCAATCCGCATGATTGACTCTATACTTGTATGCTGTGCGCATCACATAGTAATTCTAGATTAATAACCGGAATAAGAACCCATGTGTTTTCAAAAACAACATATCTTGTTAGTAGAGGCCGATCCTTTGATCGAGCGAGTGGGGGTGCTCATGTTATGACCTTTCCCCTCGTACCCAAGTTCCCGAGCCGAGGCAACTTTAGTGATGACGGACACGTAGCCTTCGGCACAAGTCAGGGTTTCGTAAATTTCCTAAAACAAAATATTTAGGTGGCGACTCTGAAATCTGGGAAAGCAATCCATGTTTGGCACTTCTTGATTAAAATCAGTTTTCCAAAACGATTTGCTAGATTTGGACTCTTTGGTGATTTATCAGTTTTACATTGCACTTTGTGAGATTAGATTCAGAATCGTGACAGGAGTCCGAACTGTAGTAGCTAAGAACCACGATTCGCGCCCTCGCGCGTGGAGTGGAGTTCGGGCGGTCTACAGGTGGGTTGTGCAATCATGGTAAATAAAGTAGCACCTTCACTAGACTTGCCAAGATGCATGTCAAACTCGTGGATATCACCCAACATATCCCATTCCCGAATGGCTACACTTACCATACTACTCACAAATTTACGACTCATGGCATCAGCCACAACATTAGCCTTCCCTAGATGATAGTGTAACTCAAAATCATAATCTTCCATAAACTCCATCCATCTCTGTTGATGTAAATTCAAATATTTTTAGAAGAACAAGTGTTTTAAGCTCTTGTGATCGGAGAAAACGTCAAACTTCTCACTGTACAAATAATGTCTCTAAATTTTTAATGCATAAATTATCGCCGCTAGCTCTAAGTCATGGGTAGGATAGTTCTTCTCGTGGGTTTTCAATTATCATGAGCCATAAACTACAACATTCCCCCCTTGCATCAACACACAACCAAGCCCATCCCACGATGCATCACAATACACAGTATAACCTAGATCCCTTTTCAGAATTATCAAAACCGGTGCAGTAATCAATCTAATATTAAGTTCTTGGAATGACTTTTCATAAGTCTCATTCTATACAAACTTGATACCCTTTCTTGTCAACTTGGTCAATGGTGCGGCTAATTTAGAGAAGTCCCCACAAAGCAGCTTGAATACTCGGCTAACCCCAAGAAACTTGGATCTCAAAAAGCATTCTTGGGTCGTTCCTTACATGACATCTATCTTAGAAGGATCAATAGTTACCCATTCCCCACACAACATGGCTTCGAAACTTCATCTCCAAAGCCAAAACCCACACTTTTCAAAGCGCAAGTGTTCATCGTGTTCCTCCTCGTTGGGTGAATATATGAAGATATCATCCACAAAGACAACTATGAATCAATCTAAGAACTCTTGGAAGACTTCGATTCATCAAGTCCATAAATGAAGGCGGTGCATTGGTTAAGCGAAGGCATGACTAGGAACTCATACGGCTATAATGTGTCTGAAAGGCCATTTTCTAGATGTCCTCTTCCTTAACTCTTAGCGGTGGTACCCGATCTCAAGTCTATCTTGAAAAGCAACGGGACCCCTTAAGTTGGTCAAACAAGTCATCTAATGCAGGAGAGGATACTTGTACTTAATGGTAACTCAATTCAACTTGTGGTAATCAATACACAACTTAATGACATATCCTTCTTCTTTGCAAAGAGAGTCGATGCTCCCCAAGGTGATGTACTAGGGCGAATAAGGCCCCTACCTAACAGTTGTTGGAGTTGGATCTTAAACTCATGCAACTTAGTGGGCGTAAATCTATATGGTGCCACAAAAATTGGTTCTATGTCGGGCATTAAGTCAGTGGGGAATTCAATCTCCCAGTGAGGTGGCAACCTGGTAAGATCTTCAGGGAAAACATCGGGGTATTCGTAAACTACCCTTGGTAGGTCATCCCAAACCATGCTACCCTCATTGGCTAAGGAAATGGAAAAAAAGAAATTAAGTCATCCCCAACCTTATATTCATACAACGGTGGGATCGAACTATCACCCCAATCATATAGGAACTAAAAACAATCCCTAGTTGGTGTGCATATAGACACTTTGTGGTGCTGACGATCTATAAATTGATGCATAAGTGTGTCAACTAATCCATACCCAATATAACATCAAAAGTATCCCTGGCTAAAATGATAAAATCAAAAAAGAGTCAGCGATCTGCGACTTTAAACCTGCAAGAGCGGCAAACTCCTCCCAATGCCACTCTACCCCCAGTTGACTCAATCCACAAAGGAGACTCTAATTGATCAATTTCTGACCTCAAAGCAGAAGCAAAAGTAGTAGATATAAATGAATGTGACACACCCGTATCAATCAACAAACCAAAAAATTGAGCAGAACAAAACAAAATTACCTCTCACAACAGAGGATCCTGGCAACTGCTCTGGCACGGTAACAACATATATACGCCCCTGTGGTCTCTGGTCAACCTTCTCGTCTCTAAGAGTATAGGCCTATTGTACTGACTAAGTCGAGGTGGCTCCCTAAATAGCTTGTGAGGTCTAGACTAAATGAGCCTGTTGGTGGCTCTGAGTTTGCCTTGACCATAATACACCATATACGCCTCCCAACTACGGGTATGCTCTCCTCATATGCACAGAATGACCACACTGGAAACATGTAGGTCATTGTCTCTTACTCTAGGATTGAGTCTGGGATCGGTTAGGCGGTGGTTGTGGTAACATCTGATGTCCTCTTCCCTTCTCTGGACATGCATTGGTTTATGACCTATGGCCACATTTAAAAGTAACTCCATCCTAAGCGCTTTTTCTCAAGCCATGTAACACCCCAATTTTCATACCCAAATGACAATACAATAATCATGGCCCTTTTAAAGGAAAGCCAATTATGCAATCCCACACTTGCATTTCTTAATGTAAATAATTCCTCACGCGATACTACATTAATCCAACAACAAGTAATTAAACAAATAAACACTCCCAAGGGTTTACAAGGTTCCATGGCTTAAGTCTGGGTACACAAAATGGGTATTCAAACCCATACAAATCTGACCTTTGGCTTCTGAGATAGAATCGCAATGAGAATGAGAGTTTTGTCTTTGTCAATACACACATTTTCTAGCCTTTAGTTAGGCGGAATCACCACATCATTTCTTGCCCAAAAATCCTGTAGGGTGAGCATAAAGCCCAGTAGGAAATTCTTAACAAAGTATATACATTTTATACAAATCTCAAGAGATGAAATGCACATAACATGCTATGTCCTTTTTGAAGATAAATCACATTTTTTATCTTTTGAAAACCATCATGCTCAATGATGTCATGCAATTTCAAATTGTTCAAAACTTAACAATTTATTTCAAGGGCGGTAAATACGACTCTGGCAATCCCTAGGTCGATGTCTGTAAGTAGACTATACAAGTACTACCAATTTGTCATTTTTACCAGCATTGACTAGAAGGCTCGACACCTAGAATCTGTCATTTTTACCAGTATTAACTGGAAGGCTCAACACCTATTCAATTTCATTTACACCACCTGTCAAGACTTACCACCGTATTTACCCCAAAACCAATTCATGGAAACTTGTTTCTCAACATTCTTTTCTCAATGTAAGTTTTCAAATAAACTTTCAAAGTTTAATGTAATCAAATGAATTGATATGCCAATAACACAACATGAATATAAATATTTTTATTCCAATTCATCATCCACGGAATAACACAATTCCCTCTTCTCAAGTATCCTCAACAATTAGTCATTTCAAGACTATTTCAACATTTTGAACAATAATTTCCAAAATGAACAACAATTCTCATATTCCCTGAAATTCATCATTTATATAAATATAAATAAAAAAAATTTCAAACATCCATTTATTATGAGACACAAAATAAATATAACAATATCATTCATGGATTTTCAGTCTCTTAAAAAAAATCCCCAAATTCTAGGTTTTCTCACCAAAACTATACAATTTAAATCTTTTGAAAGAAAACTTTCAAAAATCATCTTTTCTTCAATCAACAAAGGTCAAAACCCATAAGATCATTTTAAAAGAACAAGAAACAAACTCACTTTCAAAATCGCTCAACTTCTTGAATTAACAATCAATTTTCAAAGCTATTGAAGGATGATTTCGAAAATCATCTAGATCTTGCAAAAATATATATATAACTCTAAGAAAATCCCTACCTTAAGTTTTGAAGAAGAAATGAGATGAAACCCCCAAAATCAACGTTGTCCAAACCCGGTCTTCACACTTTTGAAACCCTCGAGGAACTAACCAACTTTGATGAAGAACTTGGGTCCAAACCCCAAAGTTTGAAGAAATCAAAAGATCTTGTAAGGTTTTGGTAGGAAATGTAGAGATAAGGGAGGAAAGGGTTTTAGAGAGAGAGATATACAAAAGTGATGCGAAATATCAGTTCACTTGATATAACATGGTCGCTCAGCGTGAAAGTCTGCTTTCGGCGTCAAATACACTTTCACAGTACTTTTGCAGATAGGTCAAATTTCTAAAACCAAACATTCTCCGCTCGAGTGCATAAACGGCCGCTTGAGCGGACAAACAACTTCTAATGCATTTTGCATTTTTGCTTGAAGACGCCCTAGGACCCTGAGCCTTTGGACCCCTACTCAGACCTTTGATCCGCGATTATACTTAGCGAAGTGGCAAAGCTGGGATTGTTACAACCTTCCCCCCTTAAAGAATTTCGTCCCCGTAATTACAAATCAAACTACCCAAACAAAGGGGTTTCTATTGATCAAAACCACGCTATTTCATTTTCAAATCACAATATTAACTCTCAGCAAATTCCACCATTTCCACCATGGTTATCTCATTAACAACAACCTCCCAAATACGCATAAACATGTAATTTTCCAAAAAGTAATGGCAACTCTAAACAACCTTATGCTTAAAACAACAACGCACATATCAACATATGGTTAACAACTTTAAATATGTTTCCCTCAACACTAGGGAATATTACAAAGCCAAGCAACTTAAGCATTTTCAAATAAATCAGGATATTTGGAGCGAACTTAGCCTCCCGTTCCCACGTCGCTTCTTCAACCCCATGGTGTCTCCACAACACCTTTACCAACGGTATAGTTTTGCCCCGTAGCACTTGCTCCCGGGTATCTAATATTTGAACCGGTCGTTCTTCGTAAGAGGCATCCTCATCTACCTCCAAGTCAGCCCAATCAAGCACATGAGAAGGGTCGGGTTCATACTTCTTAAGCATTGCTATATGAAATACGTTGTGAACACCCAAAAGTTGTGGCGGTAAAGCTAACCGGTATGCCACTTCCCCAATTCACTGTAAGATCTTAAAAGGCCTAATGAACCTTGGAGATAATTTACCACTCTTACCAAATCTCATCAAACCCCGCCTTGGTGAGATTTTTAGAAACAAATGGTCATCAACTTCAAAAGATAAAGGTCGTCTCTCTTATCGGCATAACTCTTTTGTCGGCTTTAGGCCGTAGCTAACCTCTTCTGAATGAGAACAACTTTCTCGGTTGTCTCTCTAACAATTTCTGGACCCGATGTGATTGCATCATCCATTTCAGCCCAACAAACCGGTGATCTACAAGGTCGACCATACAAGGCCTCAAATGGTGCCATCCTGATACTAGCTTGGTAACTATTGTTGTAAGCAAACTCAATCAATAGTAAGTGCCTTTCCCAAGGCTCCTTAAAATCAAGGGCACAAGCTCTAAGCATGTCCTCCAAAATCTAAATAGTGCGTTACATTGTCCATCGGTTTGAGGATGATAAGCGGTGCTAAGAGTCAACTTAGTTCCCAATGCTTCTTGAAGGCCTTGCCATAACCGGGCAGTAAAACGAGGATCCCTATCCAACACAATAGTCACAAGGACTCAATGAAGTCGAACTATCTCTCTAATGTACAACTCTGCCAAGTGTTCAACTGAGTCGCTAGTGCATATCAGAACGAAATGGGTAGACTTAGTCAACCTATCAACAATCACCCAAACGGCATCATTGCCTCATTGTGTTCTAGGAAGCCCAACTACAAAATCCATGGTAACACGCTTCTAATTCCACTCGGCTATCGGTAAGGGTCGTAACAAACCCGCTGGTCTTTGGTGTTCGGCCTTCACTTGTTGACAAGTAAGACACTTCGATACAAATAAAGTGACATCCGCTTCATACCCCTCCACCAAAAGCGACTAAGATCATGATACATTTCTTGCCTCCGGGTGTACCGCAAGCCGTGGTGATGGAATTCTTGAAGTACTTCCTCTCTACAAGATTCTGGTAGAAACAAACTGTCTAGGTAACGTACACTCAGATCCGAGTTAACGTTCAAACCTTTCTCTTCCTTTCCATTGGAAATCTTAACACGGATTGATTCCATATCACGGTCTCCTCGTTGTGCCTCTATGACCTTACTAACCAAAATAGGTTGAGCATTCAAAGTAAACAAGGTAGCACCCTCTCCGGACTCACCCAAGTGCAAATCAAACTTGCCAATAATATCTAGCATATCTCATTCCCGAATGGCCACACTTGCCAAACTACTCACAGATTTTTGACTCAAAGCATCGGCCACCACATTGGCCTTCCTCGGATGATCGTGTAACTCAAAGTCATAATACTTCATAAATTCCATACACCTCCGTTGTCGTAAATTAAGTCTTTTTGAGAAAACAAATACTTTAGACTCCTATGATCGGAGAAAACCTCAAACTTCTCACCATACAAGTAATGCCTCCAAATTTTCAAAGCAAAAATCACGCTACTAATTCTAGATCATGGGTGGGGTAATTTTTCTCATGAGTTTTCAATTGTAAGTGAGCGTAGGCCACGACTACATCTGTTGCATCAAGACACAACCAAGTCCATCCCTGGACGCATCACAATAGACGGTGTAATTCAAACCCCTTTCTGGAATTATCAAGACCGGTGTGGGGGTCAATCTAGTCTTAAGTTCTTGGAATGACTTTTCACAAGCCTCACTCCACACAAATTTGATACCCTTTCTAGTCAACCTAGTCAAAGGTGTAGCAAGTTTAGAGAAGTCCCCTAACAAAGCGTCGATAATACCCCACTAACCCCAAGAAACCCTAGATTTCAAAAACATTCTTGGGTTGTTTCCAATCCTGTACGGCATCTATCTTTGAGGAGTTCACAGTCACTCCTTCTCTAGACACCACATGCCCCAAAAACTTCACATCTGTTAACCAAAACTCGCATTTTTCAAATTTGGCATATAATTGGTGCTCACTAAGTAAACCCAGCACTACCTGCAAGTGAGTCTCGTGTTCTTCTTCAGAGGTTGAATAAATCAAGATGTCGTCCACAAGACGACCACAAAATGGTCCAAGTATTCTCGAAAGATTTTGTTCATCAAATCCATAAAGGAAGCCGGTGCATTGGTCAACCCAAAAGGCATTACAAGGAATTCATAGTAGCCATAATGAGTACGAAAGGCCGTCTTCTGAATGTCCTCCTCCTGGACTCTCAACTGATGGTACCCTGACCTCAAATCTATTTTTGAGAAGCAACGAGACCCTCTAAGTTGGTCAAACAAATCATCTATTTTGGGTAGATGATACTTGTTCTTAACTGTAACTCTATTCAACTTGCGGTAATCAATACACAACCGCAATGACCCATCCTTCTTCTTCGCAAAGAAAGCCAACGCTCCTCAAGGCGATGTACTAGGGCAAATGAAGCCCTTGTCTAAAAGTTCTTGGAGTTGAATCTTCGACTCATGCAATTCGGCGGGTGCAAATCTATACGGTGACATGGAAATCGGTGCCGTGCCAGGCACTAACTCAATGGAGAACTCGATCTCCCAGTGAGGTGGTAATCTAGTAAGATCTTCTGGAAAGACATCCAGGTATTCACAAACTACCCTTGGTAACTCAACATGAGCCCCGTCACTCTCATTATCCAAGAAAGTTGCAAGAAGGCCACTAAGCTTGCTCTCTGCGAGGTCAACAAGCGGCAACAAGGCTCTATCAACTCGGTTCCCCGAGAAAGAAGCGATCACCACGAAGTGCACCTGTAACTCTTTGATGGTAACAATCAATCACGACGATAAGAACACAACCAATCCATGCCTAAAATGACACCAAAACTCGACATATCTAGCAACACAAAAGCAAGCAGTCGGCCCGGCAACCTCTATTTCACAATCCGACAACCCTAGTCTAAATCAAGCTGTACTGACGGTGACTCTACTCTAAGTGGAGGCACTAGCAGTGCTACCTCTAACCCCTATGCGAAGCAAATCGGTAGATATAAATGAATGAGATGCACTGTGTCTATCAATACATTAGCCAAGAATTACACACAATAAAAATACCTCTCTGGCGAGGATTACGCAACTGCTCTTGCAGTAACGACATCATGCCCCTGGCCTGATTAACTTGCTCCCCTCTCGGAGCATAGGCGATTATCTTGGCCAGGAAGTGGCTCCACGATTAACTTCATGAAGCTTGTGATTGAGCACGCTAGTGGCTCACGAGTCTACCTCGACCACTGATCGCCGGATCGCCTCCCAAGCTGGGCAAGTTCCTTCATATGCCCCAGCCGACCACTGATAACAATTAAACCCTTGACCTTTATTAGGCCGAGGCCGACTTTGAGATCGGTTAGGTGGTGGTAACATTAACTGCCCTCCTCCCTTTTGTGGGCATGAGAAGGCTTTGTGACCCGGTTGGCCACACTTGAAACACGAGAAACTACTCGATGCACTTTTTCCCAGACCCGCACTAGGTACAGGGAAAGTGGATCTAGGCTTCTTGTGGTTGGGACTGGGATGGATAGGTGCTCCTGCTCTTCTTGTTCTGCCTATAGTCTCCTTGAGACTCTTGGCCCCTAGACCTTGAACTTCGAAGCCTCTCCTCCTTGGCTTGTATGGAAATTTCTATGTGTGTTGTCGTCTCCACAAGACGGTCATATTTCCGACAAGCTTGAGCATAATTGTTGTTTTCAATTTCTTTTCAAATTCAATGCAACAGCGCTCTTCCGTTGCCACCAACTCTGGTGCAAATCTGACAAACTAGAAGCGCCTCAAACTTCGATACGGGCATGTCGAGTTGTTTGTGGTCTTTAAACTCTTGCCTCAATCTTTCTCTAGCAGTGGGAGGTATGTACTTATCTTGGAAAGAAACCGCAAAGGCTTCCCATGTCGGCCCCACTCTACCCTTGGCATATTTCTACCATTGACCAGCGTCTCCCTTAAGGTAGTAACTCGCTAGAGTCACTCTTAGTTCACTATCTTCGATGTGAAGCATTTCAAATGTCTTCACAGTTTGTTGGAGCCACTCATCTGCTTTCTTGGGCTCGGGACCACCATGGAACTCATCCGGTTTGGCTCGCAAGAACTCCCTAGTAAGGAAACTCACCCTTGATTCCGCGGTGTTCTCTCGGGCTTGATTCTCCACCCTCAAAAAGTTCAGAGACTCTCTTAAAGCCTCTGCCATTTCTTGAGCTAGGGCCCCCATTGCGGTTTGACCCGGTTGCCCTCATGCTCGGCCACATTAGCTTGGCCTGCTTGCTCAGCCATATTAGCTTGGCCGAACCCTTCTTCTTGCACCGGAACCCTATGGACCAGTACCTCATGCACACCTCGGTGAGCCCTACCATGCCTTCTACCTCTACCACCACGAACTTGACTCCGTTTTGACATCCTAATAAATGACACAAGAGAAATAATTTAGCACATTAACTCATATGTGCTCGTAACTTGACTCACACGTTTGACTACAACAATTCTATATATTTCTCTACCATATACACAATTCAATTTCACTCCTCATAAGCACTTAGTCATGCAAACACATACGGATTATACTCTTATGATGAGATTCGTCCCACAAAAAACCAAGAATTCTTAGTAGAATGAGTATTGATCAAGTACTCTTCTAATAAGACCTCAAGGAATTTAACAGGCGCAACCAACATCCCAAAAGTCCAATCCCATACCCATTTAGTCACATAAGCATGTTATCACATAGTCACAAAATGCATAACACTTCCTAAACATGCTAAATGAACCCAATGTGGTTAAACAACCACTTTCCACAAGCTCCAAGTATTCAAACCCGGTAGCTCCGATACCAAGTTGTAACGCCCCAATTTTCATACCCAAATGACAATATAATAATCATGGATCCAATTATGCAATCCCACACTTGCATTTCTTAATGTAAATAATTCCTCATGCGATAATACATTAGTCCAACAACAAGTAATTAAATAAATAAATACCCCCAAGGGTTTACAAGTTTCCAATGCTTAAGCCTAGTTACACAAAATGGTTATTCAAACCCACACAAATACATCCCTTAGCTTCTGAGATAGAGTCAATGAGAATGAGAGTTTTGTACTCTCAATACACACATTTTCTAGCCTTTAGTTAGGCGGAATCACCACATCCTTTCCTGCCCAAAAATCCCGTAGGGTGAGTATAAAGCCCAGTAGAAAATTCTTAACAAAGTATATACATTTTATACAAGTCTCAAGAGATGAAATGCACATGACATGCTATGTCCTCTTTGAAGATAAATCACATTTTTCATCTTTTGAAAACCATTATGCTCAATGATGTCATGCAATTTCAATTATTCAAAACTTAACAATTTATTTCAAGGGCGGTAAATACGACTCTGGTAATTCCTAGGTCGGTGTCTACAAGTAAACTATACAAGTACTACCAATTTGTCATTTTTACCAGCATTGACTGGAAGGCTCGACACCTAGAATCTGTCATTTTTACCAGTATTAACTGGAAGGTTTGACACCTATTCAATTTCATCTAAACCACCTGTCAAGACTTACCATCGTATTTACCCCAAAACCAATTCATGGAAACTTGTTTCTCAACATTCTTTTCTCAATGCAAGTTTTCAAATCAACTTTCAAAGTTTAATGTAATCAAATGAATTGATATGCCAATAACACAAGATGAATATAAATATTTTTATTCCAATTCATCATCCACGGAATAACACAATTCCCTTTTCTCAAGTATCCTCAACAATTAGTCATTTCAAGACTATTTCAACGTTTTGAACAATAATTTCCAAAATGAACAACAATTCTCATATTCCCTAAAATTCATCATTTATATAAATATAAATAAGAAAATTTTCAAACATCCATTTATTTTGACACACAAAATAAATATAACAATATCATTCATGGATTTTCAGTCACTTGAAAAAAAACCCCAAATTCTAGGTTTTCTCACCAAAACTATACAATTCAAATCTTTTGAAAGAAAACTTTCCAAAATCATCTTTTCTTCAATCAACGAAGATTAAAACCCATAAGATCATTTTAAAAGAACAAGAGACAAACCCACTTTCAAAATCGCTCAACTTCTTGAATTAACAATCAATTTTCAAAGCTATCGAAGGATGATTTCGAAAATCATCTGTATCTTGCAAAAATATATATATAACTCTAAGAAAATCCCTACCTTAAGTTTTGAAGAAGAAATGAGATGAAACCCCCAAAATCAACGTTGTCCAAACTCGATCTTCACTTTGCACAGCGAAGCCCTCGAGGAGTTAACCAACTTTGATGAAGAACTTAGGTCCACATCCCAAAGGATTTGAAGAAATCAAAGATCTTGTGAGGTTTTTGGTAGGAAATGTAGAGAGAAGGGAAGGGAAAGCGTTTTTAGAGAGAGAGAGATATATACAAAAGTGATCTGAAATATCAGATTCACGAACTAATATAACATGGTCCGCCCGAGCGTGAAAAGTCCTTTCGGCGTCAAATACACTTTCGATACTTTTGCGAGCAGGTCAAACTTCTGAAACCAAACATTCTCCGCTCGAGCGCATAAACGACCGCTCAAGCGGACAAGCAACTTCTAATGCATTTTTCATTTTGCTTCGGGATCGCTGCCCTAGGACCCATGAAGGGGCACTGCCCCCTGGACCCCCGCGAGCTGACCGGGTAGCTCGATCCGCGACATACTCAGTGAAGTGGCCAAACTGGGATTGCTACAGGCTAACACTAGGCAATGGGAAAGTGGATCTGTCTGCGTGGTATTTGGTACGGGATGGAGTGGAGCCTTTATGACTCTTACCCCTTAGACATTCTGAAATTGATGACAAACGCTTCCCATGTCGGCCCAACTCTGCCTTTGGCAAACTTTGCCTTTGGCCTTTTTCCATCATTGGCCCACATCCCTTTCAAGTAGTAACTTACTAAGGTTACCCTCAGTTCCGTGTTATCAGTGTGAAGCATCTCAAAGGTCTTCATAGTTTGTTCAAGCTACTCATCCACCTTCTTGTGCTCTGGACCACCGTGAATCTCTTCCAATTTGGCTCGCAAGAATTCTTGGGTAAGAAAGCCTGCCCTCATCTCTACGGCGTTCTCTCAGTCTTGGTTCTCTGCCCTCATGATATTTATGGACTCTCTCAAGGCCCCTGCCATTTCTTAGGCTAAGGCATCTACAGCAGCTTTAGAACGCCCACTTGTCCCACTTGCTCAGCCATATTAGCTTGGCTGAACCCCTCTTCTTGCATTGAAACCTCATAGATTGGCACTTCATCAACACCTCGGTGAGGCCTACCATGCCTCCTGCATCTACCATAATGTGCCTGACCTCGTCTTGACATCCTAATTATGGACAATAGTGAACAATTTAGCACATAATCACATATGTGCTCGCAACTAAATCTCACACGTCCCATCACAGTAATTTACAAACTTTCATTTCATGTAAACACTTCGTTTCACTCCACGTAACCACTTAACACATACAAATTACTCCTTCAAGATGACACTTGTCCTTCAAATAAGACTTGAAGGAATTTTATAGGCGCAAATAATATCCTAAAAGTTCAACTACATACCCATCTAGTCATGTAAGTATGTTATCACGCAACACCTAAAACACGGAACATATCATAATTTAGCGAAATGCACCCATTTTGGAAAAACCAGTTCCTGTGAGCCCCATGTATTCAAACCTGGTAGCTCTAATACCAAGTTGTAACATCCCTAGATAATTGACATAAAATAACTCTGATTAATATATTCAATCAAACAATCTTAGTTCAACTGGTCAATTCTCTATGTATATATTACATATCATATGATAAATTTACAAAGGGGGTCCACATGCAATACGTATTCAATCTTCTTAAAGTATGAATCCATAGCATGTGAAACGAATAATAATAATAAAAAGAACAATATAAAAGAATGCCCCGTGGGCTACATGTTCCAGGGCTTAGCCCCGGTTACACAGAAGATGGTTATCAAACCCATACAAGTAAAGCCCTTGGCTTGACAAAAATGAACAAAAGCTCATCATGCTCTCAAAAGCCCAGTAGAGAGATCTTAACAAAGTATATATGTTTTAAGCAGTCTTATAACATGAATGCTATGCGATTTCATGCTTCAAAACCCTATAACTTTGTCCTTTTAGAAACCACATGCAATGTTCTTTTCAAAAACACATTCTTCCAATGAATTCAAAATGCACAAACAGGGCGGTAAATATAACTCAAGTAATCCCTAGGTAATTATGCGAAAGTAGGCAAATCAAGCACTACTAAGTAGGCTCCTAACCGGAAGGCACGTGGTACCTACTCATGGCGTGCTTCGGTCTTTCATTAATGGACATTTAGGCCAACAAACAATACCAAACTCGCCCTATCCAAACTTACCAAATGTATTTATTCCAAAATATTTCCAAAGTCATCAATTGTTTTCTCAAAATAATAAATCAATTTCCAAAAGCATAGCCATAATAATGGATATTCAAAAGCTATGCAAGTGAATGAAATGCCAATGCAAAAAGTATATAATCTCATTATATAAATTTCCCACAATACTCGACATTTCCTCAATGTAAAACAACAATCATTATCCATATACATGTGAAATATGACACATTTTCATATTCATAATCAATATCTATTTTCTATTAATGTCCACGTAAATATAAATCATGCTATCCATATCAATTTCTCAAAATTTAATCTCATCCATCCTGTGGATATCTCAATCAACACAACATGTGAAAGTTCATCATTTCTTAAATAATTTTTGTACCAATCTGTTTAGGGAGACCGCTCGAGCGGTATATTGGTCGCTCGAGCAGTGATGCAAAGCTCCCAGTATCTTGTATGTTTGCAGGCGAGACCGTTCGACCTGTTAAATGGTTGCTCGAGCATAGAATTGAGACTCCTAGTATTTTCATTGTAGCTCTACAAAACTTCTGAGACCTTGTGTTTATTGCTCGAGCAGACTCTTCAATTATGAGCACTTCGCTCGAGTGGTGGAAAGTTCACTCGAGCGGTCTGTTCGGGACAACACATTTAAAAGTCGATCTAAACACCTTTTCTCTCACTTTTTCCATACACAACTACAAAAATAGTTAAAGATCACACTTTGACAAAAAAAAAAAGATCTCACTTTAGCAACCATTCCCGAAACCCTAGCCCAAAAATACTTAATTTATCTTGTTTTTACCCTAGATCCACCATAGATCTTCCTAAAGGGTTAAAGAACAAGTTTGGTTCTCAAATGTTACTGATTGTTTTGCAACTTCTTGGAAGTTAGAGTTGGGTTGTCATCCATTGCCTTCAAATCTTGAGGTAGGGGAACTTTTAACTCATTATATTTTTATTTGGAATATATATGTGGTATTTTCATTATATCTATATAGACATCTAGAAGTATGAAGATTGGTGTGTTATCTAATGTGTTTGATCTAAAAGGGGTCGTCTCTTATGAATTACTTGAAGAGTTTATGTTTTGTGTTGATGATTATGCTATAGGTGATGAGAATTGACCTTTAAATACTTTAAAGGGGAAAAGCCCCAATTTTTTTAAAGCCCCAGCTTTCAAATTTGCTCAATAAAGGGGATTTGGTTCAATTGGCCTCCTAATCTTGAAATTGGATGTATTGACTTGATTTTTATGTTAGAACATGAAATGTTAAGAACCCCTGTAGACCGCCCAAACTCGCTCCGCGCGCCCCCCTTTTCGGAGAGGGCGCGAATTTGGGTTCATAGTTACTACAATTCGGACTCCTGTCACGGTTCTGAATCTAATCTCACAAAGTGCAATGTAAGACTGATAAATCATCAAAGAGTCCAAATCCGGCAAATCATTTTGGAAAATCGATTTTAATCTAAAAGTGCCAAACATGGACTGCTTTGCCAGATTTCAGAGTCGCCACCTAAATATTTTATTTTGGGAAATTTAGGAAACCCTGACTTGTGCCTAAGGCCACGTTTAAAGTCATCACCAAAGTTGCCTCGGCTCGGGAACTTAGATGCGAGAGGGAAGGTCTGAAATGAGCACCCCCACTCGATCAAAGATCGGCCTCTACTAACATGATATGTTGTTTTTGAAAACACATGTGTTCTTATTAGGTTTATTGGCTAACTTACTATGTGATGTGCACAACATACAAGTCAGACTAAATCACTCAATTTGAACAAAACATCTCATGTTTGTTTTTGAAAATGGTTTGAAAAATGCTACTACAAGTAGGCGAAAGTCTTGATTCGCCATCCTCAAGTGGGCTTAAACATGATGATTTGCCACTTCAAGTGGGCTTAAAACGCACATTTGATGAATTGTCCCAATTCAAGCAATGAAGCCTTCATCCACAGGCATTCATGTAGTTATAGCAATTAAGCAAATAGCCTCATGGCAACACTTACACGCATATAAGGATGCTAAAACATAAACACTTACAGTGTACTCCGAGCCAAAACAGAAACCAATTAGAAATCAATGCATGATCCTAATGATATAAGATGCCTAATGCAACACATGCAAAATGCAACTAAAATAGGCTCAGCTAGCTAAGATGGCATATGAATGCAACACTCGATAACATGCTTTGAAACACGTATTCAAGTAAGTACTGAAATACAATGCAGTTTGTATGATGCGCTGAGCCCGGTGCATGCAATACGAATCAATGATGCACGCATGCAAACATAAGGATGCTAATTGAAATATGCCCTAATCAAACCACTGAAAGCGAATAAGTAAAAGGGAGAAAGGCGTGGGTTGGAAGACATTCACACACACACGCACCCTTATTACAACATTTGCCCTCTCGACAGAGGGTCCGAATAATATGAAAGTTAACTAGCTACGCTAATTAAGGTAACTATTACAAACCAACTAATTAACTAACTATTCTAGCTAATTAATTATAGCATAATTGAATAACTAGCTAATTTAGGCTAATTAGAATATTACAAACCAAATAAATTAATTAAACACTTTAACTAATTAATTACGACACCTGCATGAATGAAATAGCTAACTTATTCTAAGGTCTCGTTTGGGAAGCGACCCGTTTAGCCAAAAAGCCAAAAAGTCACTAAAAAAACTAAAAAGCTAACAACCCATTCCAAAGAGTCAAAGATTCTCTTTTCTCTACTTTTTGCACATCTTTTCGTAAAAAGCCAAAAGTTATCCCAAACATACTAATTTTTTAGCTAATATTTTAGCCAAATAGCCAAAAAGTTACTAAACTAGCCTATTCTAGGCCTAAAGCAACAAAAGCAATTACATGGCCTCAAGGATGAGGGACATGCATGCTCGGTCGGCTTCCTCCCGGAAATCCACTTCCGTGCCTCATGATGCCTCTGTTTGCACATCTTTGGACCTCTAAAAATTGTGCCAACCTCTAGATTGCTTCTGTTTGATCTCAAAAACATACTGATGACCGATCGGCCATGATTGATGACCATCGGCCAACACTGATGTCCGGTCGGCTTCTGTGGTGGTTGATCGGCTAGGCATATAGCCGGTCAGCCATTGATTCCTGCAATTTCCCCTTTTGCTGCAACAGAGCACAAACAGAGGCATGGCAGTGTGTTTGCAAGGAAATGTGTGTGTAACTACCCTCCTTATCATATCTCAAGCTCAAAGGAGCGTAGTACTCGACTCTCAAGTCATCAATCACGCATCTCGATGTATAATGGCCAAAGAGCCAAGCTTACACAAGTTAATGAATACACAAGTAACACACAAGACTTAAGAGGCCTCCACCCTATCATCCACAATCAAGGGGGACGGCGACCAAAAAATGAGGCACGTTTCATCACTTCAAGTATGAAATGCCCCTCGTTTCTCATGTTTGGATGAACGTTCGATCCAAACACAATGCAATGCAACACACATGCAAGCAACATGCTAAGGGCCAAGTACAATGAAACTAGTGAAGGACACACCACTAGGGGCATGCAATACAATGCTCAAATGATCAAGCTAGCCATGAGCGGGCTTAATCATGCCAAAACAATGGCCTAAATGTCTTTGGGATTGAAGCTCAAAAGACTAGGCAATCATGCACACAATGTGGCGCACAAGCAAGGTATAAGGCTTAACACTCAAAAGTACTTAGAGAGTAAAAAAAATGGAGGTGTGGCAGATATATATGCTCTGAAATAACGTGCCAAACGATGCCAAAACATGCAACCATCACAAATATAGCATGCTAAGGTGCCCAAAACTCAAGACTAGCTAAAGCACTTGCACCATGGCCATATCAAGCAAGCCCCAAAGGACCAAGATCACTCAAAATAGTCCTAAAACATGTCAAAACAAGGCAAAAACGTGCTTGGACATAGCCAACATATGCTAGAATAAAAGGCCAAAACACCAAGTAAGCTAGGCCAATGAGCGGATTACACTACAAGTGTAAGAAGCAAATGAGGATGCTCTAACCAACCAAAAAGAGAGTTGTATCATGGCAAAATAAGACCCAAAACACACCTTGAGATGGTAGCCCAAAAGCTTAGGCAAGCATGCATACAAATTAGCCTATGATCAAGACATAAGGCATAACTCTCCAAAAGCATTGAAAGTGTGAAACATGTGAGAGTATAACTACACTACACACACTGAAATCATGTGAGAAATGAGGTCAAAGCATGCACACAACTCAAGTAAAGCCTGCTAGATACTTTGAAACTCAAACCTAGTGAGCAAGATTGCACTATGGCTATCTGAAGCAAGTTCCAAATGATCAAGACCACTCAAAGCAGAGTTCAAGCAAGTCAAAACAAGGCTAAGAACCTTTGGAGCAGAGCTAAAACAAGCTAGAATTAGAGGCACAAAGCATGATGCATGTTAAGGCTATAAGGAGGATTGCACTACAAGGGTGTGAAGCATGCAAAAGGCAATCAAACCAACCCAAAACAGAGTTATATCATGTTAAAATAAGGCCTAAAACATGCTAAGATAGAGCCTCAAGGGGGTAGAAAAACATGCCAAAGTGTTAAGCTAACAACACAAGCAATCAAGACATAAGGAGAGGGGATGACCCCCTTCTCTTTGGGGCCTCAAAACACACTTTCCACCACTGAAATTCCTCTAGAATTCAATGGTTAATAGGCCAAGAGATGGTGATCTCAAAGGCCTAAAGAGATGGCACAAATCAAAGCGAATAAGGCACACAAGAGGGTAGAACACCCTTAACACCAAAGAGGCCTCAAATAACAATTCTAAGCACTTAAAAACAAAGCTTTTTGCAGTTGAGAGTAAGGCCTAAAAGAGCATGCAAGGATGGCCAAATATGCAACCAAAACAAAGCTTAAAAGGGGGAATAGGACTCACCCTTGAAGAACAATAAGAACAGCAGCTTCTCTTAACCAAAACCAACTTTAGGATGCCCAAACAAGTCTTATTGAATCTCAGCTCCAAGGCCAAGAGGTTTGGCTAAGGGGTTGTAGGCAAAAATGCAAAGAAAATACACTTCTAAGCACAATATATATATATATATAGAGAGAGAGAGAGAGAAGTCTAGAGAGAGTGAAAATTTGCCTCTCAATTTTTTGAACCCCTACAATGGGGGAGGCAACTCCCCTTATATAGAACAAAGCAAGCCAAAGCTTCCTTGAGAAGTTAGAAGCTTGTTTCCATCCCTCCATACACGTGTATGGAGGATGGCTTTAGTGCCCCACAGCTGGCACACAAAATATCTGAAAAAGCAGAAAAAGGGCTTTCGGCCAACACAAGTGGCCGACCGGCCATTAAAGAGGCCGACCGCCATCGATTATGGCCGAAGCCACCCCTGATGGCCGATGGACACAAGCCCTGGCCGATGGGTTGTTTGGCTGGCTGACAGGCCATTCTCTTCCCCCCAGAAGCAAAGACACAAGCCCTGGGTCCACAACCAAGCACAAAACAAACAAGTTAAGAGGCTCCAAGGCAAGGCGCACGGCTGAGACCTTCAAAAACTCAAAACGAACATGAACATGGATAATCATCGAGTATTCAAACGATGACGTCCAAGTCTTGAGGACGGTCAAAAATGGGGTGTCTACAGTTGCCTCTCTTTGACAAAACTCGAAAGTCATGAGATGACGTGAGTGAATGTCAAAGCCCAAAGATGACCTATTTTTGACAAGGCCGAAGACTCAGACAAACATACAAGATAACAATATAGATGTGCCCGGAAGCTGGGGCAAAATGCAAATGACATGCATGAAGCAAGAGCATAACTTATGATTATGCAAAGAGAGCTGTAATGACGCATTTAGATGCAAGTAATAGGCATGGTAAAGTGCAACATTTTAAGCAAGCGAATGAGATACAACAGTCTCACACATTCCAACAGAAAGGATATGAGAAAATTATGCAATCTTCACTGCGCCTCACACAAGGAAGGCTAAAAGCGACTATCGGGGAATACCCAAAGTCTTAAACAAAAACACCTCTCAGCGTATCAGACCCGAGAGTGGGAATAGCAACACCTCTCAGCGTATCACACGCAGGAGAGGGAAGGTAAACACCTCTCAGCGTATCACATGCGAGAGAGGGAAAGGCAACACCTCTCAGCATATCACACGCGAGAGAGGGAAAGGCGACACCTCTCGGTATCACCTTGAGAGAGGGAAAGTGACACCTCTCAGCGTATCACACGCGAGAGAGGGAAAAGCACCACTTCTCAGCGTATCACACGCAAGAGAAGGGAGACAACACCTCTCAGCGTATCACACGCGAGAGAGGGAAAAGCACCAACAACGGGCAAACAACCCAAATGCTGATAACAAGATATAGCATAGACATCGGGCACACCCAAATGTCTCTAGCTAACAAGTTGCCGGTGTAGACATCGGGCGCACCCAAATGTCTCTAACCAACGAGATGAAGGAGATGAAAGGTTTTACCCGGAATTCCTCTAAATGAACCGTACATACAATAATGTGCATGTATGAGAGAGAAATTCAACTGGTACAATACAATACAATGCATATTCTATGCAAAATAACAATGATGCATACCCAATGCAAACGTGAGAAGTGCATACACAATGCCAAGATGACGAATACATGCTCGATGCAAGATTAACAAATGCATGCTCCCTGCAACATCAAGATGCATATTCTATGCGAAACAAGAAGTGCATAATAATGCAAGTGAAGCGTGCATTACAATGCAAGTGAAGAAATACGCGTTTTGGCAAGACCGATTCAGTCGAGACCTCCGATTTACCTTTCGGAGGAGTTTACAAGGTGTTTAAAAGGATACATCCCACACGCGTTGAGCACCACATACCGAAAACACAATTCGGAGCTTCTGCGGAGGCTAATCAAGCTTGGAAGTGCACCTCCCTTGCACTCTCTTGATGGATAAGGGCACTAGTCAACAAAAAAGACCCATAGAAGAGCATTGGAGGTCCACCGGCCACTACGGGAAGCCATCGGCCATCTATCGGCCACCAAACAAATCCATCGGCCAACAATGTGGCCGGGTCGGCCATAAATGGCAGATTCGAGGCAGTTTGGCCATTTTGCCACGGGTCTTAAAGTATAGGGTTCCAAACCCCATTCTTTCACTTTCTCAAGCCCGAAACTTCTTTCCCTTGTGCTCTAGGCCAATTTCCTCCTTCAATCCGTGCTTTATACACACTTTCAAGCGTCCCACAAACATTCAATTCGCGAAACCCTTGAGATTTCAAACACTTTGAATCGATTGAAAAGTGTTTTTGGTGCCTCATTCTTGATTTCCATCACTTGGGGTTTGTTTCCCCCGAGTTACCCTTGATCTTTGTGCCCTCTTTCGCACTTCGACAGTTTCTTCCATTTTTTACCCCGTGGAGTTGACTTTTGGTATTCTCGTCCATTGTTCACATCTTCGACCATTTTCTCATCCTTCTTGAGATGGCAGGTGACATTCCACATTGTGGGGCTCCTTCGGGGATGGAGATGGATCCCGAGTTTGAGCCATTGCCGCTAGGCATTCGACCGTTCAATCCGGAGACATATGACCCTGAGGTACATGTATTGCCTCCCGACGGCATCCGTCAGTTCAGGAGGTTTGCGCAAGGTGCACCAGAGGACCTCCTGCTACGCGAGCCGGAGTTACACGTATCTTACGGCGCCTCTGAGGTACACACTCCTTCTTTACTTTTCACAGTGTAGATCAATATCTTGGATAGCCAACACTGCTCTTCACCTGATTATCCCCAAACACACTTGTACACCGCATGCCTAGTTCATTCTGAGCACATTCATACACTGTATTTCTGATAATTTCAATTCATACATTCACTGCATTTCTATCAATTCTGAACACATGCATACACTGTATTTCTGACACTGTCTTGCATCTATTTATCTTGAACACAGGGAGATTCTCACACCTTCCGGGGCTATGAAAATACCATCGCACGAGACTGGTACATGAAGCTACCCGATGTTGTTCGCCACATCGTCGATGAGGCTGGTTTTGGTGCATTCAGTATGGGACTCTCGCGCCTTACTGCGAGTCGGCCTCTTCTAGGCGCCTTAGTGGAGAGGTGGTGGGACACCACCGATTCCTTCCATCTCTCTACAGCAAGGGAGATGACGATGACTCCCTTTGACTTCTCCATGCTCACCGGCATAGGGGTAGGGGGTGATCCGATCCCTTACGACACCGATATGGGCGAGTGGGATGCGGCTCAGATCTTTTTGCTAGGGACTCTTCCACCTCTTTCCCGACCAGGGATGGTACGATATTCGTGGTTTTCCAATCACTTCAGGAGGGAGACACCGACGTCCCACGAGGAGATCGAGCACTACACCCGGGGGTTCCTCATGTTCTTGCTTGGCACCACTCTTTTCGCCGACCGGGAGAACACCGTTGCCTCTACCTCTTGAGTGCACTAGTGGACGTGTCTCGCGTTCGGCGCTATGACTAGGGCGGTGCAGGCTTGGCCACACTATATGGATACATGAGTTCTTCATCTCGCCTAAGCGGGCACCTGCTAGGAGGCTACTGGAGAGCCTGGGAGGTACATCTTTCCCTTTTACTTTACAATCCTGCTTTACATTATCTACACACCACACACATTGCACATCACCCACACTACTTTACATTACTTGCACACCGCACACACTGCACAAGATACTGCATACCACTCTTTAATTTCTGATCTACCTGCATACTGCTTTACATCTGATAAACAAACTCATTATTACCCTTTCATATTCTGTAGCTGTGGGTATATGCCTACTTCTCGAGGCTTGCCCCAGAGCCGGAGGTAGAGACGCCTCCATGGTCCCGTATTCACATAGATACGATGTGAGGTGCGAGCGGAGGCCCCGAGAGTCTTTCTCATTCTTCCACCGATATTTTGACACTATAGCCGTAGCAGAGGTATTTCAAACCTTACAGTTTATCTGAGCTTTGCTTCATGTTGCACTTGCAATAGTAGCTTACAACCTGTATACCTGTCTTTTGCAGATCACCTGGTAGCCCTAGGTCAGGCATCCTGATCGGTTAGAAGCGATTTAGGGCGCTTCGAGAGGCTTCGATTTGGATGTTGTTCGAGGTCGATCGGGCGTGGTACTTGGGAGAGCGCTTCTTGCGACAAAGCCTCAGTTTGCCTGAGCAGATAGTCCCGATGCCACCTCTCACCTATATGAGGATCACCGAGAGGTACACTGAGCAGAAGATGACCGACTTCACTAGAGGCTAGGATGCCGACTTCTTCAGGCTCGACGGCGACTATACCGTCTTTATCCAGACATATCTTATGCTGCCCCTGGCCAGTGGTCGCCGAGGTGAGAGAGACAGACCTGTAGCCGCAACAGAAGGAGTGGGAGGAGCCAGGGCGACTCGGGCCCATGGTAGGAGAGGTTTCCCGAGGAGACAAAGGACGGGGTGGCCAGACCTACCCACTACCATGACATGCCGAGGACGTACCAAAGACACTTTTCAGATTCCTATCGCTCCTACCCTAGCTGATCACGAGCTCGTCGGAGTTCAAGGTCCGACCCCGGTATGTACCACACTTTGCATTCTGCACATTCATTTTATTTTAGTTTATGCTTTGCAAATTACTAATCATCTCAGCACTTTTGCAAGCTTCCATAGAGTACACCAGGCTGGCTCTAGAGTTGTCGGCTTCTCTGATGGCGATGGTGCAGACGAGCATGGATCTGCTCAGCATTTACGGTATTCCAGTAAGTTCCTTCAACCCACGTTCCAAAACCCTTTATAATCTGCTCCATACTGATCTGATGCATCACATTATCAAAACTGCATTTGATACACCGCACTCATATACCGCTCACGGCACCGGCACATTGTACCCCATATACTGGCCACGGCCTTCATACACTGCGATCATTCACCGCTCACGGCATTCATATACTGCTCACAACATTCAGACACTGTAATCATGTACTGTTTACGGCATTCATATACTGCATTTGATACTACACTCAGCTTCGCATATCATAACTGATGCATTTGCCAAATTACTCTTTTCAGGTCCCATTCGGTCGATCCACATGGCGCCTCGAGACCTTGATGCCTTCCCAAGCTGCGAGGAGAGAGGGCGAGGATGTCGATACACACCGGCGAGATGATGATGAGTCTGATGAGGAGCCGGCGAGCCCACAGTCAACGTCGTCTCAGGGTGGAGATGAGGCTGGAGATGGCTCCGCGGAGGGGAGCAGAGATGGTTCTGATGCTAACTCTGGCTCAGATGCAGACGGCAGTGCTGATGGTGACAGCTCCGAGGCCATGCCCCGGAAGAGGGCGAGGACGGCCTCTCAATCTTGAGGTGGCCGAGGATGACTCTCAATCTTGAGGTGGCCGAGGATGATTCAGATGCTTTGCTTTTGCTTTATTTCTCTTTTTGCTTTAGTTTTTGCACATTGTATAGCCTTAGGCAGTTTTATTTTCTTCAAAACTTGTACCTTTTGCAAAAGAAACCATGATGGAATGAAAATGACTTTTGTTTGAAAAGTGTTACATTTTGCGTTCAAAGCATCGCATAACATCGCATGGCATGAAAATGAGGTTGAACTTTGTAAACTGCACAGCAAAATGCATTGCCTTGATCAGGTAGTGAACCAACTAACAACTGAGAGAACAAAACAACTCGATAAACGAAACTAACACTTGACATGCTAAGCAAATGTGAATTCAACTCGATAAACAAGACAAGAAAATAATAATCAGCGTAAATACAACTCAATAAACAAGATTGCAATAACTCGATAAGCAAGTAACAACAAAAGAGATAACAAAAGGGTACTAAAAGTAGAATCAGACACAGGTTCTCAGCACTTCCAACACATGGACAACCCAGAGAGCAAAAGGAGAGGCCATCGGCCAGAGTAAAAGTCCATCGGCTACAAGAAATGACCCTCGGCCACCAATACTAGCCGATCGGCTACTAACATGGCCGGTCGGCCATCACCACTGTCCGGTCGGCTACTAATGTCAGGAACCTCCAGAATGTTGCCACCTATCTTCCATTCAACACTTTATCCTCTATAAAGGTTCCAGCTTCGTGGTTTCTCCATTTCAACACTGTTTTTGCCCCAAATGGAAGCATTTCTTGCCCAAAACCACACAAATTGGATCGCAAACTTGGACGGCTCAAAAAAGTTAAATTTCTGGAGTTTCGAAATAAATGCACTATTCACGCTAAGCCGCACCCCTTTGCGTTTTCCGTTCCTCCATGCCGTGGCTAGGTATTGGAACCCAGTAACTCATGTTTTTAGCTTTGGCAGGCAAGAGATGTGTCCCACTTTTGAAGATTTCCAAGCTTTAATGGAATCTCAACGCGATGAAGAGATCTTGCCCCAGTTCCGCTTTGGCAACGTCCAAGCTCTAGGACGGATGTGTGGACTTACTTCGCATGACACTCGGTCTTTGATTCGCACTGGGAAGTTGGACATCCCCAGCTTGATTCATCAATTTTCTGACGCCGGTGACTGCGGCGACAACCACTGGCAAGGTTTTCGGTGACACGCCCTCTGTCTGTGCATGTTGTCTCATTTCTTGCTTGTCTCCGGCTTTGGAGGGTCTAGTGTCCGTTTGATTGAGGTTGCCCAAGGCTTAAAAGAGGGCAAGAGCTGCATTGCAATGACATTAGCTGAGACACTGATGGGTTTGGATGCCTTCCATCGCCGGGAGACAACTAGATTCGCGGGGAGTCCACTACTGCTGTAGGTAATGTTTCCCTCCCCACTCACATGTGTATTCCTCGCATCACTCGGCCCTCAGGCTCTATTTTTTTTCTCTAAAAACCCTTTTCTCCATTTTCTCTCCACGTACACCTCTTTATTCTTTAATCTCTCTTATTTTTCATCCCTCCCCATATATGGTTGATGGATAAGTTGAAAGTGATGGACCCATACCCAGCATATTCAGCACGCGGCTATTTCTTCTGGCAACGACTAGTTGATGCCTCAGATAAGGGATGGTGGTGCGAATGGATGTGCAGTCTATCCGTCGTCAACATTGCTTGGCCCTGCCCTTGGCTTAATCTGGGCGATCGATTCTGACATGTCCAAAGAACCAAAGCATTGGTGATTGGCCGAACACACTATTCTTTTACTTCCCGTTCCGATTTCGACGCCAGTTTGGCCATGATCAGACCCACTGTAGACACCCCATTTTTGACCGTCCTCAAGACTCGGACATCACCGTTTGAACACTCAGTGATCATCCATGTGTGTGTTCGTTTGGAGTTCCTGGAGTTCTCGGCTCGCGCGCCTTGCCTCAGGACCTCCGAACTTGACCGTTTTGTGTCCGGTTTTGCACCAGACATCTGTGTTTTGCCTTAGAGGGGCAGGGAATGCTTTGTGAGGCATTCCCACACACCACCGGCTGTGGCTAGAGGCCACCGGCTAGCTGTAGTTTCCACCGGCACTATATTGTGCCGGTCGGCACTTTTTTGTGCCGGTCGGCACTCAATTTTGTCAAACTGACATTTTTTGCCGACCGGACACTGTGCACTTGCTTTCTGAGATATTTTCAGACAACTGTGTGCCATTGGCTTCCCCTCCATACACGTGTATGGAGGGATGAGCCCTTGTTTGCTTAGCTTGTAAGTCTTACAAGTTCTATAAGAGGAAGGCTCTTCTTCTTGGCTTAGGGTTGGAATTCTTAAGAGGTTTCAGCCATTTTAGAGAGAGACCAAGCTCTGGTTTTAGGTTAGATCATATATCTATCTTATCTCTCTCCTTTCTTGCTTATTTAGTACACTAGGTGCTTTAGTTCACACTTTTGCACACAAGCACCTAGTGTTTCACCTTCCTTTGGTTCTTGAGGGTCCAGAGGTTTGTTTTGAAGCTTTGGAGTTGGTTTGAAGCTCAAAGAAGCCATCACACCATCTTTGTTGAAGAAGGCTACAAGGGTAAGAACTTAACTCCTTTTTACCACATTCTTGTACCTTGTTTTTACTTGCTTTAAAACAGTTTTTGAGCTTAGTGTTTGGCACAAAAGTTCTGATTTTAACCCTCTTTGTTGTATATTAAGAGTGTTTAGTGGTTTGGGTAGGTTTGTCCACCCTTAGGCCTTGAAAAGGTCACTTTTTGTGCTATTTTGTGAGAGATCCGAGATTTTGGTGATAGGATCTCTTCACCACTGAAATCTTGAGGATTTCAGTGGTGAAGAGTATGCCTTGAAGTCTCAAAAGGGAGGTCACCCTCTCCTTGGTGTCCTTGAAAGGGGCAAACTTTGCTTCCTTATGGAGCTTCATGCTTGAGTGTGTGTTGAGCACGTTTGACTTGCTTCCCATGCTTATATTGCCATGTTATAACATGATTTCAAGTTGGTTTAGGTCCCTTATGCATGCTTAGCATAGTTGCCTTGTAATGCCTTATTATGCCTTAACATGTACTAGGTTGTATGCCTTCATTTTCAGCATGTTTTAGGCCTTGATTCATGAAGCTTTTGTGCTTATTTTAACATGTTTTAGGTCTGACCATAGTTATTTGGTTTGATTTTAGCATGTTTAATATAGCTCCTTTGTATGGTGGCTTGTTGGTCTCAAGTGTGTGCATGTGTAGCATGCGTTGTTAAATATTATTTTGGTGGTTTGGGGCCACTTGACATGCAATTTCAGTCCCCTTGGTGTGCTTATATGCTTGCCTTCGTGGCCTTGTTAATGCTTTAGGAGCATGTGTTGCATGCCCCTTGTTTTGGATTCAATGCATGCCTTTGACTTAATGACTCTTAGATGCCATCTAAGTAGCCATTTGGCTTTGTTTTGACATGCTAAAAATCTGTTTTGAGTTGTTAAGTGCATGCCATAATTGCCTTGCATAGGTGTGGTTCAAAGCCCCATCGGCTTGCCTTAAGCCTAAGACCATTTGCATGCTCCGTCTGGCATGCTTCATTGCATGATTTAGCATCATGTTTTTGCATGAATTCTAGAGCCTTTAATGCATGTTAGTTGTCCATGTTTGGCCTCTTTAAGTGTGCTTGAATGTTGCTTGTTTATGCCTTGGGTTTGGTACCTTAACATGTGCATGTGTGTGTGTGTGTTTAGTCCCCAATTGTAGGCATTTTGGCTACTGATTTTAGGCCTTTTTGAGTTACCTAATTCATGTCTAAGTCAATCATTTCATTGGTTTTCATGCTTGCCTTATATGCTTGTTTGTATGCTTTCATAAATGCATTGCATAATCCATGTTGCATGCCTAGTTAACATGCTTAGGGCTTCATCACATTGACATGCATGCCAAGTCTCTTGAAGTGAGTTTGATAGAGGTTTGGCACCCTTTTGTGCCTATGTGATTTGCATGCATTTGAAATCAAATTTGCACTCTTGGTTCTTAGGGCCATCATGCATGGAAATGCGTGATTGGTGGTCCGGGAATCGAGGCACATACCCCCATTGAGTCTTTAACATGATGTGGGATGTGTTTTGTGCATACATGTTTTGAATTGCCTTGCCATGCATAGTTTGTCCTCTGCTGCTGTGAGTTGCAGGATCTGCAGAACATTTTGTGCCGACCGGCACTTTTAGTGCCGACCGTGATGTTTTCAACCCGATGGAACAATTACGTGCGGTGGCCTCCTCCTTCAATGGCGGTGTCCTACCCCGGTGGTGATCCGATGCCTGAGAGGCACTCACAGGACTTTGGTAATTTTCAAAGGAGGATAGCGAACAGAGGCAATCCGTGCATGGCGGTGCGATTAAAAGCCGATCCCGAGCGTCTTTGCATTGGGCCCTCATCCCGAGGCGATTTACTGTTTAATTAGATTAATTGTTTTATTTAATTAATTTAGTTGATTTGTAATATTTAATTAGCTTGCGTAGTTAATTAATTTGTATATTCTTTTGGTCCCTCCGAGCGAGGGCACAATTGTAATAAGTGTGTGTGAGTGGGTGTATGTCTTCCAACCCCCATTTCTTTCTCCCTTTTATTTACCCGCTTTCAATGGTAGATTAGGGCACGCCTAAATTAGCATACCTTATGCAATGCATGCGTGCATTCATGCATTTGTTTACATGCACCGGGCTCGGTACATCATACAAACTGCATTGCAATTTTCAATTCCAAATTGAATACATGCTACTCGCGCATTTCACATGTCATGTTTAGGGTTAGCCGAGCCTACTCTAGATTGCATCTATGCCTGTGTTGCATTAGCCACTTAACATAAACTAGGTCACGCATGTTTGCTAACTAGTTTCTTGTTTTGGCACGGAGTACGATGTAAGTATTTACGCTTTAGCATATCGCATGCGTGTGAATGTTAACATGACGGTAGGCCTACCATGTGGCTAAATGCTTATGTGAGATAAACTGTTTGAATGCCTGTGGGTGGAGGTTGGATTGCTTGAGTTGGGAAAACTCGTTGAAATCCGTGTTTTAGCCTACTTGCGAGTAGCAATTTCAAACTGTTTTCAAAACGAACGGATATGCAATGTTTGTTTCCAAATTAGGCAATCTAGTCTATACTTGTTTGTCATACAAGATAACATAGTAATTCTAGGCTAATAATTGGAATAAGAACATGTAAAGTTTTCAAAATCAGATATCACGGTTAGTAGAGGCCGGTCTTCGGACCGGGCGAAAGGGGGTGCTCATAGCTGACCTTCCCCGATCATACCCAAGCTCCCGAGCCAAGACCACTTTGGTGATGACGGACATGTGGCCTTCGGCACTGAGTCAGGGTTTCCTAAATTTCCCATTTTAAAAATATTTAGGTGGCGACTCTGTAATCTGGCAAAGCAGTCCATGTTTGGCACTACTTTTCAAAAAAATATGTTTTCTCAAACGATTTGCCGGATTTGGACTCTTTGGTTCAGATTTAGAACCGACACAAAATCGAGTCCTCGAACTGTAGAGTGAAGCCCACGGGTGGCGACTCTGTAATCTGGCAAAGCAGTCCATGTTTGGCACTACTTTTCAAAAAAATCTGTTTTCTCAAACGATTTGCCGGATTTGGACTCTTTGGTTCAGATTTAGAACCGACACAAAATCGAGTCCTCGAACTGTAGAGTGAAGCCCACGGGCACGTCTACACCCACCCAAAAGAAGGGATAGAGTACCCTACTGTATTTCCAGTCCGAGGGGCACAGCTAGCTCAGTATGCCACAGCATAGAGGACGAGAGAGCTTCTGGCCCTCGCTCCCACTTTCAGTTGCACCCTTTCTGACGAGTGCACAGCTTGGCTTGATGAAGAGGCACAGGTTGGGCCTACTTTGGCATCAGAGACTTCCACAAGCTCTGGAAGGGGGCACAGGAACACCTGACTTATCGATGCCCCGAGTTTATTGCTTTATTAGTACTTTCAAGTTTTCTTTATGAATGTAATAAAAAGGAACTTCAATTTGTATTCATGAGTAGGAGAACTCTGTACTGAAATCAATGTAATTGAAGGTTCTGGGTACTGAAAATTTTCCGTTTGGTCCAAAAATGGTCTAAGTCGTAAAAAGATTAATTTGAACAAAACCAACTTTTATTAAAACTTTTCAAAACCATTTTCGATATGGATCACAACTAGACACCCGAGATCTATCACTGAGATGTACAACCCCGGATCCAAGCAACTGGAAAGTTGCCCCTAGTCTGAACAACACTGCACTGGAGATCACAACCAAGCTCTTGGATGCAGAATAGACAAAGATGACCAACATGATCACATGGACAAAGTTGATTGGGAAGTGTTTATGGCTGGACTTCGAAATGAAGTTGCCTACGTATCCCGAAAATGGGAATCAAGCCTTATGTAGTTTGGTTCAGGTTCACTCATGTATTAACATTCTACTTTTGCACTCAAACTTTTGCCAAGGCTGCACTTTCTGGGTTTTCAACCTTGCGAGCTCAGTTTTTATTATTTCAAATTTTTCATGCTCTAACTTTTGCCTAGGTCGCCCTTTCGGGTTTTCGGCCTAGCGAGCCACTCAGGGATAGTATTTCTTCAATTTGTCCATGTTGATCGGCTGGGAGAACTCTAGGCCATCTAGGTCCATCAGAACGACAGCTCCACCCGACCAGATAGATTGGGTGATGTAAGGGCCAGTCCAATTGGGTCTGAACTTGCCCCTAGGGTCGTGGATGGGAGCTCGGTTGTCTTTGAGCACTAGATCCCTCTCTTTCAAATTCCTAGATTTAACCTTCTTGTTGAAAGCCCTGGCAATTCTTCGTTGATAACCTGGGCGTGATCTGATGCTTTTGACCTTCTCTCGTCAAACAACATGAGTTCTTCGAATCTGCTTTGCTGCCAATCTGTCTCAACTATCTGGCACTTAGCCAATACCTGTAATGATGGAACCTCAACTTTGATAGGCAGAACAGCCTCCATCTCATAAACCAAGGAATACGGAGTTGCCCCAGTAGAAGTTCGAATTGAAGTCCAGTAGCCCGAAAGAGCAAATGGCAGCTTATCTGGCCAGTCCCTGTAGGTTTCCACCATCTTCTGCAGAATGTGCTTGATGTTCTTATTGGCGGCCTCAACAGCTCCGTTGGTTTGCAGCCGATATGTAGATGACTTATGAAAAGCCACATTGTACTTCTCCAATAAGTCGATCACCTCTTTCTTGAAGTGGGAACCATTATCCGAAATAATCTCATTCGGGACCCATAACGACAAATAATGTTGTTCCTGATGAACTTAGCGACATGCGATGCCTTCAACACCGTGTAAGATTGGGCCTCAACCCACTTCGTGAAGTAGCCTATCACTACCAGAATGTACTCATGCCCATTGGACCCCTTCGGAGTGACAGCCCCAATTACATCAATTCCCCAGACTGAAAAAGGCCATGGCAAAGTCATATTATATAGCTTCGATGGCGAAATGTTCATGCGGTTTGCATGGATCTGACATTTGTGGCATCGCCGAACAAAGCTAATACAATCCTTCTCCATGGTTGACCAGTAATAACCCTGTCTAAGGATCTTCCGGGCTAGCATCACCCCCACTCATGTGTGCTCCGCACTCTCCTCCATGGATGGCCTTCATCAGGCACTTGGATTCTTCAGCATCAACGCATAGCTTATGCATCCCGAGATGACCCCTCTTGTATAGTTTACCCTCGCAGATGATGAACTGAGCAGCCATTCTTCGAATTGCCCTCTTATCTTTGGCATTTGTCCCTGGTGGATAAGCCTCCTTTTCCAAGAAGTTCCAGATGTCGTAATACCAGGGGTTCTTATCTTGTACCTCATCTATGGCAACAATCAGCTCATAGGCCGGCACGAATTTCTGTTCGATGATGATCGGACGCATCCGGACTCCAAAAGGGATGTCTATCATAGAAGATAGAGTTGCTAATGAATCGACGAACCTGTTGTTCTCTCTTAACAGATGAGTGAAGTTCAGTTTTTCAAACCGAGGAATCAGAACGTCCAAGGTCTGGTGATAGATTCTCATCTTTTCTTCTTTAACTTTCCAATCTCTTTTAGCTTGAGATACAACAAGGTTCGAGTCCCCAATGACATCCAACCGTTTACCCCTAGTTCTAAGGCGGCTTCTAGTCCCGCAATACATGCCTCATATTCTGCCTCATTGTTCGACACTTTGAATCGGAGTTTGAATGCTAGAGGTATACGGGAATTGTCGGGTGCTATCAGTAACACCCCTATCCCATACCCGTATTGGTTTGACGATCCGTCAAAGTACATCATCCAAGTCTCTTCTTCGACATGCAAAATGGCCTCGTCTGGGAACAAATATTCTACTGCTTTATCCCCTTCAACTGGGTGGTCGGCTAGGAACTCCGCTACCGCTCTCCCCTTTACTGACTTGTGCATCATGTACTTCAGATCAAATTCGGAAAGCAGAAGCAACCAACGAGCTAGCCTACCCGTAAGTGTCGGTTTCTCGAAGAGATATTTGATGGGATCTAATCTTGAAACCAGTATTACAGAGTGAGCTAACAGGTATTGCCTCAACTTCCTAGTAGCCCATACCAAGGCCAGACAAGCCTTCTCCTGCAGAGTGTAGCAGGTCTTGTAATCCAGCATTTTCTTGCTCAGGTAGTAGATAGCCTTCTCCACTTTGTCCTTAGACTTCTATGCAAGCATGCAGCCCATTGTCGTTTCAGTCACTGACAGGTACAGAATCAACGGTTTCCCCGGCTCAGGCGGTGACAACACATGTGGGTTCTGTAAATATTGCATGATCTGCTCGAAAGCAACTTGGCATCGGTCGTCCCATTGGAACTTCTTTCCTTTCTTCAGGAGACCAAACAGTGGTTCACAAGTCAAGGTTAATTTTGCAATAAACCATCTTATGAATTGCACTTTACCCAGAAAGCCTCGCACCTCCTTTTCAGTTCTCGGTGGTGGCATTTCTAAGATGGCCTTGATTTTGGAAGGATCAACCTCGATACCCCTTTGTGTGATCAAGAACCCCAGCATTTTCCCTGCTGTAACACCAAAAGTACATTTCTGAGGATTCAGCCGCAACCGATACTCTCTGATCCGTTGGAAGAATTTCTGCAAGGCGGTATAGTGGCCCTCTCTTTCCTTGGACTTGACAATCATGTCGTTTACGTACACCTCAACCTCTTTATGGAGCATATCGTGGAAAATCGTGGTTGCAGCCCATTGATACGTAGCCCCAACATTCTTCAAGCCGAACGGCATCACCCTATAACAATAGGTTCCCCACGAGGTGGTGAAAGCAGTCTTCTGATTGTTGCCTGAAAAACCACCCATGAACGAGAGCAATGCATGCCCAGTAGTGAAGTCCACTAATTCGTCGATATGCGGCTGAGGAAAGTCGTCCTTCGGACTGGCTTTGTTCAAATCCCTGAAGTCCACACATACCCGAATTCTGCCGTCCTTCTTTGGCACCGGAACTATATTGGCCAACGAAGTTGGGTACTCAAATACTAACAGGAACCCTGCGTCGATCTGCTTGGTGACCTCTTCTTTCATTTTCAGAGCCCAGTCCGGGCGGATCCTTCGGAACTTTTGCTTAATAGGTCGGGCCTCTAGGTCAAGAGGGATCCGATGCTGTACAATCTTAGGATCGATTCCAGGCATGTCTTCGTAGGACCACGCGAAAACATCTTTGAAATCTTTTAATGAAGCGACTAAGCACTCGCGCTCCTCCGAAGACAACGTGGACCCGATCTGGACCAGCCGCGGGTACTTCTCAGTACCGACATTAATTGTGGTGATTTCATCAACCAAAGGTTTTACAAACCTCTCCTACTCTTGATCAAGCAAATATTGTAAAACCGGAGGAATTTCTTCCTCGTCTTTTTCATCAAAATTTTGAAAGTCTTGATTAATGTAATAAATTAAAGGCACAGAAAAGTACTCGTAAGCCACAGCCGTACCATTCTCATTAATAACATCCAGTCCGTCCGATTCCTCTGTTACAACAGACTCAAAGGAAAAAGAAAAAGACAACCTGGACAGGACAGTGGCATCCGGGTTATCACCCCCAAGAATACCGGACTCAAACTCAGAAGAGCTGGAATCTGATTCCTACTCCACAGACTTAGTGGAATTAGATTCCGGCTCACTACCTGACTCGGAATTGCTTGATAAAAAGCCCTCCTCGTATTGCCAGACGAGAAAGGGTCCAATGGATGCATCGAGAATGCCTGAAGATGGGCCCATAGCCACTTCATCCCCGATCATGGAAACTGAGAAGTTATCCTCCAAGCATTCCGGTACGATCTGAGGATCTGAGAGGAGACAAGCCAACACTACCCCTATCTCAATTTCTGTGCTCTTGGAATCCTCCTCCTTGCACTGCTCAGCCTCAGCTGGTGGGTCTGTCTGCTCTTCAGCAACTTCATCCCCGGGTAACTGAAGATCAAAAAAATTTTTGAAACCGGGCAAGCGCCGCTTCTCTAAATTCATCCAAGGCTCTGGAAAGCCGCAGAATTGGAAGTCTTCCCCCTCCCGGACAAAACGTCCGTTCAGGGTCCCCTGGATAGGTCGGTGCACCAACTCATAATGCTTCCCAGCTTGCTTTGCCCTGGCTCTTCCGGCCATCTCTCTCCCTTTCCTCGCCCAATCTTCTTTGGTAGGCAGATAACCTAAGCGAAAGGTATATGGGTTATGCGGCACTTCGGCCGATGCCGCAACGCCCTTCTGGCCACTTCACCCCAATCCCATTCCGGGCATGTGTTGAAGCTTGTTCATAAGGTAGACAGACTGTGCACTGACGTATAGCCCCTCATCAACAGCTAGTATATTCTGTACAACCCGGGCCTCAACTAGGGTGAATCCTGACAAAAATACATCCTCCGCGCCATGCTCAATCTCCAGAACTGGTGTAGAAACCTCTGGCGGCAGATGTATTGAAGAATTCCTAAAAACGATTGCCACCCCCTTCCCGTAGGGGTGCTTCAGCATTTGGTGTAAGGTGGAAGAGACGACTTTTACTTGGTGCAACCACGGCTGCCCAAGGAGTAGATTGAAGGTTGCGGGAACATCCAAGACATGAAATTCAATGTCCTGTTGCCCGGACCAACCTAAGTCTTAATTTGTACGGTCCCCATCACCTCTCGGTTGGTATTATCATAGGCCCGTATCACCTGGGCCGTAGGCACAAAATCCGCAGGCTTTAACCTGTTAGCATACGCCGTTCTCGACGGACATACATTGATTGCGGATCCCGTGTCGACCAGGACCACCGGTATCCATTTCTCTCTACACTCCATAGAGATGTAGAGTGGTTTGTTATGATCTGAGCCCTCGGGCGGTAGTTCTTTGTCGGTGAAAGTCAAGGTCGGGGAAGCTCCTCCCGGGAAAACCAGCCCAACCAACTGCTCAGGTGTGGTATCAATTGAAAGTTTCGCCTTGTCTATGACAGAAAGCACCGCTTGTCTGTTAACCCTCGAGGCCATAAGCAGTCCCCAGATGGAGATGTTTGCTTGGATTTTCTTAAGCTGCTTCAGTATAGCCTCATCCTCCAGTAGTTTTTCCTTCTGCCTCTCCGCTTCTTTGTCCTTCCCGGACGCCTCCGGCTGGTCCAAGTATGGGGGCTTGAAGTACCGCCCACTCCTGGTCATATGGTCAACCTCCTCAACATACCAGGTGTCGTCTGTCCGGTTCTGCCCCCAATCTTCATCCATGTGGGCAAGATGCAAGTCATCGTCTTCCCACCACATGCCATCGGCAACCGATGAATAGTGTCGGCTCCCGTTATAGCACGGTTCTTGTGCTCACAGCACATTCTGTCCCCGTGAGGGCTTTGGCCTTCCTAGCCCTCTCAAGGTCCTTGATCTTTTCTTGCTCAAGTCGCTTCAATGCAGCCTCCTGTTCAATGTCTACTGTACTTAAACTGCTTGAATCCCGAGCAAAATTCTTCGCACCGGTGCTCTCCGGTGATACTCCCTGATTCTCGGCCATTCCGGCCACTACTGATATCCCAGCTTCTGATTGCCCCTATTCTGGCTGAAGCGCCTCAACAACATCTGGCTTGTCGCTGAGCCACCCAGTATTTTTTGCTGATCCATCCAAGTCGAACCAGTTGATGTTCACATCCCCTGAGTCCTGCTCATTGAAAAACTGCAGATTGGCAATATCCTCTTCCTGCTCTGCTAGGTCATCTAACCCCTGACTGGGTCTATCTTCCCGAACCACACTGATCTCAGCCCCAACCGGCAACTCTACCTTCGGCTTAGCCTGATTTGACGATACGATATAACCACTCCGGTTGTATGCCCCTTCGGTAAAGCTCCCAGCTCCCTTAGGGTCTGAATCAACATTCCCATCTGCCTCTAAAGTCATCCCAGCTCTGTCTTCGACAGTCACCACCACCGGTTCAGGTTGGGTTTGGGAGATGCTCAATATGCACAAGTCCGTGCTGTCTGTGATGAACACCCCAGGCTTGGGGAGGTGAGAGGGTGTGATGTATACGCTTGGGTCATATAGAATGGTCGTGGTTTGGATCAGGTTAATGTGCTTGGGCGGTGGAGCTTGGTTATGTGGTGGAAGTGGGTTGGTGGTGACATTTGGTTTGTCGGGAGGTGCAATCACCTTGTTGTCAATGAGATCTTGAATCTCATGACGCAGTCTGAAGCATTGGTCGATGTTGTGACCGTGCTGTTGGTGAAAGGCACAATATTTGGCCAGGTTATGGCTTGGTGGGAGGTTATTTGGTAGTGGGCGCGGTTCCAAAGGCTTCAGATGCCCCTTTCTAATTAGAACCCCAAGGGCTTTAGACAAAGGCATATACAATGGGGTAAAAGTCCTGTGGCCCCAGGGTGGGTATTTGGCTGTTTGTGAGCTGGTACCGAACGCACCAGTGAAGGGTGTAGTTGTAGCTATTTTTGGAGTGGTGGTGGTGACCATGCCCACATCAGAAGTTCTGGCGGCTGCACTACTGCTGGTAGCTACATTCGAACCGCGGGTAAATGCCCTCTTGGGCTGCTCTCTCTCGTGGTCAATCAGACCTTGCTTCATAGCATCCTCAATCTGTACCCCAATCTTGTGTAAGTTCGCAAAGGTGGGGAGGGGTAAGACGATCATTTTCTGTATTAGCTTGGGTTGAAGGTTGCGCACAACCATCCTTATCTAATCATTCTCCAATGGCCGAATTGTCATCATGGAGGCCTTGGCCCTCCATCGAGTGACAAAATCAGAAAAGCCTTCTTTCGATTCCTGCCTGGTCGCTTCAAGATCACGGGTCGTGACCTCAATCTAGGTGTTGTATGAATATTGTGCGACAAAGGCCTCAGCCATCTCCTCCCAGCTTCTTTTCACTGAGTCCTCCATCTTGGCGTACCAAATGGTCGCAATACCCGACAGGGTCCGGCCGAAGAGTGATAGTTTCTAGAGTCTCGTTGTAGACCCTCAATTTTTGACCGGACTTGAGACTCAGACGTCACTGACTGAGCGCTCGGTGATGGTGCATATTGTGCTTGTTCTGAAGTTGCGGAGTCTCGGCTGCGAGCCTTGCCTCCGGACTTCGGGGCTCTTTTATGCTTTGCCTCGGTTTGCGAACCAGGTCCCATTTTCTCCGTTTTCTCTTCCCAAAGGGAGGGAGAGGTCTCGTACACCATCTCTCAGTGGCCGTAGGCTACGTTTCGTGGTCGTAGGCCATTTTGCCCGTTTGGAGGTCGGTTTCTGGTTTTCAGAGCTGTCGGCTGTGTGCCTTGGTTCGGGACCGCCTAACTACCTCTGTTTGCTCCGGTTTTTGCCACACACCTTGTTTCCTCCCTTTTGAGGGACACTGTTGCCCGGGAGACCACCTTCGTGGTCATACGCCACCTCCGGTGGCTAACAACCTATTTTTGGGGCCCCGAAATGCGCGTTTTGGCCCCCGAACCCTCGTTTTGCATCGGTTAGGGTTCATTTTTGGTATGCACCCTATTTTCATTGTTTGGAAGGTGGTAGGATGGTGGGAGACCAGCAATTATTTCAAAAACCATTTTCTCTCTCCTCCAGCCTGTTTTTTTTAACAGAAAGCTGGTTTTTTACACTTTTGAGCCACAATTTCTGGTTTTTCATAACACCATTGTGTTGTGCTCATCTGGGAGGCCACCAATATGGGTAGGCCAACCAGTATTTCTTCTTGACCCTTTTGAACCTTGCTAAAAAGCTGGTTTTTCTCTCTCTTGGGTCACATTTTCTGGTTTTTCACTCTGCAGCTGTGTTGCACTCATCTGGGAGGCCACCTTTCTAGCATGGCCGGCCAGCATTTCTCATTGAACCTTTTGACCCCTGGTCGGCCGACCAGGGGGAATGGCCGGCCGACCACCTTAACTGGTCGGCCAGCCATCTGTTTTTTGCTCTCCCTGAATGCAATCCAGCTATGCCAGCTGGGGGGCATTTGGTGCATCCTTCATACACGTGTATGGAGGATATTTTAGGTTTCTTAGAGAAGCTTTAGAGCCTCTCCTCTACAAAGGAGAGGCTGGTCTTCATTTCCAAGGGTTCAACAATTTTGGTTAAGGTTTATACACCTCTCTCCCTATATCTCTACACTTGAGCTCCAAAAACCTCTTGTTCTTGCACCATTTGCACACCAACCCTTAGCACAACACCTCCACCATCCATTCCAGAACCTTGGGAATAATTTCAAGAGGTTGAGAGCTCACTTCCTTGGTCCAGAAGCTGCTGGAGTCATTGTCTACAAGGGTAAGTCCTCATTTCCCCCTTTTTTGCATTTTTTTTTTCTCCATAGCTTAGCCCTATTTTCAAGCATTTATGGGTTTTGTTATAAACTGTAAAGTGTCTTATTTTGAGCTCCTCTTGAAGTTTGATTAAGGATACATTTCTGTTTGAGGTCTCCTACATCCATGTATGCTTAATCTCTCTTTTAGGGCTTATTTTGCATGATATCTTAGCCTTACTTGCAAGCATTTTTGAGATTTTCCATAAACTATAAAAAGTCTTTTTTTGATCTTCTAAACATATTTTTTTAAGGACTCTTTTCTGTTTGGGGTCATCTACCCCCTTTCATGCTTCATTTTCTCATGTTTTGAGCTATGCATGTGAGCATTTGCATTGGCCTCGGTTTGGCCTTGAAGCCACTAAAATCCAATGGATTTTCAGTGGCTTGGATGTGTCTTTGAGCTTCAAAATCATAGAGGGGTGACCCTCTCACCCCTCATTCTCTTTACTATCTTTATTGGCCTTCCAAAGGACCCCTATTTTGCATGCTTTGAAGTCACTTTTTAGGACCTATTATGTGAGTTTTAAGGTCTTCCTTGGCTCTGTCCGAGGCCTTTTTGGCCATATTTTATGTCCCTCATGCATGTGTGGAGCAATCCTCCTTAAGGCCTTTCAAGGGGACCTTTCATTGCATGCTTTGTTGACCAATTTCAGGGCCTTTTTGGTGTGTTTCAGGGCTATCATAATTGATTTCCAGAGTTGGCTTGGCCATGCTAAGTGTTTATCTTGTATGTGTTGAGTAACCCCTTGCATAGCCCTCCAAAGGAGATCATCATTTTTGCATGCATTGGATGCATTTCAGTGGTTATTTGGCGTTTATTTGACATACCATGATTCTGTTTTTGGTTGGTTGGGTGAGCCTTCATATGCTTCATATAGTTGTAGAACAACTAATGGTTCACTAGCTTGTGTTGCATGATATTTTGGCCCTTGATGTTAGCATATTTTGGCCATGCTCTAAACTGATAATGTGCTTATTTTGGACTACTCTAGCTCTTTTTTTAGGCCTCATGGTCGAATGATGTTTGTTTTGTATGCTTATAGTTCAATACCCATGCTTAACTTTGAGTTTTGAGGTCCATTACATGCATGTGCTGAGGTGTGTTCATGTTTTGAGGTCATTTTTCATCATATTTCAGAGCTGGTTTGAATGCCATATTCCCATGTTTTCATCTCTTTAAGTGTGCTTGAAAGTTGTGCGTGAATGCCTTGTTTACCGACCAATGAATGAGCTTCATTTTCATGCATGTTGAGCCATCATTTTAGGCCAATTTCCCACTGTTTCAAACCTACCTAGGGTCTGTTTGGGGTTGGTTTTGCCTTTGGTGCATTGCTTTGGGTACCTCTAGTGTAACGAACTTCACTAGTTTCGGTACCCGAGCCCCCTAGCTTGCATAGTATGCCATGTTTGCATGATTCGGGACCATTGTTTACCATGTTTCAGAGCTGTATCATATGTGTTTGTATGCCATATTGCATCCCTTGCCATGCTTTGGTAAAGTGGCATGTTATGCCTTAGGATCGGTCCTTGGCATTCGTGCGCGTTTGCATGCATTTCGGTTGTTTCATTTCCTATCGTATGGCCACTGATGTGAGTGTGGCTAAGGTCCACTCATATTGGTGTAATTCTATCGTGCATTGTGTATGCCATTTCATAGCATTGCGTATGCTAGGTTGTACGTTAGAGCATTGTGTATGCTATGTTACATCGAGCATTGTGTATGCCATTTCATAGCATTGCGTATGCTAGGTTGTATGTTAGTCGCATTGTGTATGCCATCTCATTTGCATTGTGTTTGGGATAGGAGTTAGCCCAAGCACGGGAAATGAGGGACGTTTCGTACTCTGAGTGACGGAACGTGTCTCAATTCCCGGTCGCCGACACTCCGGATTACCCATGATGGAGTTTAGGTCTCGTTGTGTCTTTATGTGCATTCATTTTACATTAAGTCGTGCAATTCGACTCCTCGGCCATCATGCCTCAAGATGCGTGATTGGTGGCACGAGGATCGAGGACTACACTCCCTGAAGAGTAGTCATGCATACATATGTGAAAATACTTTGCCATGCCCCTTTGTTGCTCTCTGTTGCAGCAAATCAGAAATCAGCAGCCTTCTGGAACTTTGCACAATATTCCGAGAACAATTGCAAACAGAGGCAAACCGGGGCATCGCAATGGATTTCCTGACGAAGGCAACCCGAGCATGCATCATTCATCATTCGGAACAGAGCTGAGGTGGTCCATAGCTTGCATGCTAATTTATCTGTTTTCCTAGTTAATTTGTTAATTAATTAGGGTTTTGTACTTATTCGGACTGTAATTATTCATTCGGACTGTATTATTTATTCGAACCCTCCGAGTGAGGGCACAACTGTCATAAGTGTGCGTGTGTGTGATGTATGTCTTCCAACCCCACGTCTTTCTCCCTTTTATTTACCAGCTTATGATGGTTAGATTAGGGCATGTTTCAATTAGCATACTTATGCTCGCATGTTTGCATACATTCATCTGTCTTGCATGCACCGGGCTCGGCACATCATACTAACTGCATTTGTATTTCAATTTCGAGTTGAATACTTGTTAGCTGTAGCATCATCATATGCCATTCTTAGAATAGCGGAGCCTATTGTAGTTGCATTTTTGCATGTGTTGCATTAGGCATTTCTGTATAGTTAGGATCATGCATGGATTTCTAACATAACTTCTGTTTTGGCTTGGAGTACTCGGTAAGTATTTATGCTTTAGCATCCTTGCATGCGTGTGAGTGACTGCCATGATAGCATGCTTACCATGAGGCTATGTGCTTATGTGATATATCTGCCTGAATGCCTGTTGGTGAAGGTTGGATTATCTGAATTGGAATAATGCATTGACTGTGAGTTTTAAGCCCACTAGATAGTGGCAAAATCATGTTTTCTAAGCCCACCTGAGGGTGGCAAAATCTGCATTTCAAGCCTACTTCTTGCGAGTAGCAAACTGCTTTCAAAAATAAACATGAAATGTTTTGTTCCAATTCAGGCGATCCAGTCTATACTTGTATGCTGTGCGCATCGCATAGTAAATCTAGGCTAATAACCGGCATAAGAACGCATAATGTTTTCAAAACTCGTTATCATGGTTAGTAGAGGTCGATCTTTGATCGGGTGAGCGGGGGTGCTCACGAAGTGACCTTCCCCAATCGTACCCAAGTTCCCGAGCCGAGGCAACTTTGGTGATGACGGACACATGGCCTTAGGCAACGAGTCAGGGTTTCCCAAATTTCCCAAAATAAAATATTTAGGTGGCGACTCTGTATCTGGCAAATCAGTCCATGTTTGGCACTTCTTTCAAAAAAATATGTTTTCAAAAACGATTTTCCGGATTTAGACTTTTTGATGATTCAACGGTCTTGCATTGCACTCTGCGAGATTAGATACAGGACCGTGACACAAATTGAGTCCGAACTGTAGCATGAGGCCCAAGGGCGCGTCTACACTCGTCAAGCCCATCGGGCGCAAAATATCCGAGAACAGCCTTAGATAAACCATAGGGTCGCCCGAGCCGTCAAAACGGTCTATGTGAGGCATCTTGAATCTGTCTGGCAATGTTACCGCCGAATCAGTGTAACCATCCTCTATGTCTGGAATGGAATTGACCCAATGGGCTCGTTAAAATAGCTTTTCAAGCTTACTCATCTTCAGAGTGGTTGGGTCCATCTTAGATTCAAACGGTGTATCTGTTAAGAAGACCGATGTCTTTGAAGTTTATGGTAGAACTGGTGGCAGGACTTGTCCCGTTGGGGCATCTGTATCTTCCTGGACGTTTGCAGTATCCCCGGGTGTCAGAACCCTTGGTGGGAGTGGGGGTGGATGCGAAGCAGATGCTCCGGTTTGTTGTGGTTGTTGCTGTTGCTGAAGTCTGGCAATCAACTCTGTCTGCTGGGCTACAACCTCTGCCTAGCGGGCAGCATCCCGTTGCATGGCATGCATGGTCTCTTGGAGCTGACGCATCATGTCCTCCATTTCGACTGTAAAGTGTGGATCAGACTAAACCGGTGTATGTTCCCTCTCTGCGGTAGAAACAGAAATCCGATCCCTACTGTGCACAGGTGGGGTAGACAAAGACCTCTGAACTGGTAACCGCTGTACTGGTGATCTGTGCCTGGATGACCTCCGTCTCGTAACCGGGGGTAATGACACAAACACTGGTTGTCCGTCAACTAGATCCTCAGATCGGGAAAGCCTTCTACCTCTAGTCCAGAGTGCTCGGGGGGTATCTGCCTTTTCGGAAGCAATGATGCAATACTACCTTCCAAAAAGATAAATAAAGCAAAATAAGGAAACAACAAGCAGAAAAAGGACAGCATTTCGGCTTAAATAAACACAACACACAGCTGATATTGTAAGCTGAACACATTGTTCTCAACACTGATCACTGCCCCAAAATCACTGCCTCAAATCTGATACCCCAAATACTGATGTCCTCGGACTGATACCCAGACTTGCAAACTGATACATACAACCTGTAGAGACATACTCTGACAGCACATATCAAGCAAGTAATAGCCAAAACACCCCTATGTTGAGGTAGGATTTCCCTGTCCTATTTTGTCAGGAGCTAGGGTTTCACTACGCATGCAGCGGTTTCAAACAACCTACAATCGGGTAAGCAACTTGTCCTAGTTTGGAATGGTCTTTACGGCTTCCGATATGCACTAGGTCGAATGGTCAAAAATTGTGCCTCGATAAAAACTGAGGTTTGTGTTCCCATCCTGGCAGAGCCCGTGACCGGTCAGCCTTATGGCACGCTTTTCCCAGCAAGCCTTCGGCAGACCGTTCAGGAATAGCAGATGGCAAACACGGTGTCCTAGGTGCACCAATGCAAATGCCATGCAAAGAAGCACATAAGTGTAAACAAAACAACATATCATGAGTTCGAGTCAAGTTCTCTAAATCCCCAGTAGAGTCGCCAGAAATTGTAGACCGCCCGAACTCGCTACGCGCGCCCCCTTTTTTGGAGAGGGCGCAAATTTGGGTTCATAGCTACTACAGTTCGGACTCCTGTCACGGTTCTGAATCTAATCTCACAAAGTGCAATGTAAGACTGATAAATCACCAAAGAGTCCAAATTCGGCAAATCATTTTGGACAATATTTTAATCAAAAAACGCCAAACATGGACTGCTTTGCCAGATTTCAGAGTCGCCACCTAAATATTTTATTTTAGGAAATTTAGGAAACCCTGACTCATGCCTAAGGCCACGTGTCCGTCATCACCAAAGTTGCCTTGGCTCGGGAACTTGGGTACGAGAGGGGAAGGTCCTAAAATGAGCACCCCCACTTGCCCAATCAAAGATCAGCCTCTACTAACATGATATGTTGTTTTTGAAAACACATGCGTTCTTATTCCGGTTTATTGGCTAACTTACTATGTGATGCGCATAGCAACAAGTATAGACTAAATCACTCAATTTCGAACAAAACATCTCATGTTTGTTTTTTGAAAATGGTTTGAAAGATGCTACTCGCAAGTAGGCTAAAGCGTGGATTCGCCACCCTCAAGTGAGCTTAAAACATGATGATTTGCCACTTCAAGTGGGCTTGAAACGCACATTTGATGAATTGTCCCAATTCAAGCAATGAAGCCTTCATCCACAGGCATTCATGCAGTCATAGCAATTAAGCAAATAGCCTCATGGCAAGCATGCTAAACATGGCAACACTTACACCCATGCAAGGATGCTAAAGCATAAACACTTACAGTGTACTCCGAGCTACAACAGAAACCAATTAGAAATCAATGCATGATCCTAATGATATAAGATGCCTAATGCAACACATGCAAAATGCAACTAAAATAGGCTCGGCTAGCTAAGATGGCATATGAATGCAACACTCGATAACATGTTTTGAAACACGTATTCAAGTAAGTACTGAAATACAATGCAGTTTGTATGATGCGCCGAGCCCGGTGCATGCAATACGAAAGAATGATGCACGCATGCAAACATAAGGATGCTAATTGAAACTAGTGAAGGATTCAAGTATGCTACACTTTTTTTCCGATCCAGTCCCTCCACACCACGAACCCCAATTGGATTCAAGTATGCTACACTTTTTAGTTATTGAGAGGGGAAATTATGATGTATATTCCAAAATTTATGAATGACAATTATAATTTTTGTTGTAAAAGTTATATTTCTTATGAGAGCGAATTATACTAACAGTTCTTATAGTTTAAGGCTTGTGTCACTTTGGTGCTTGACTTTTCAATTGTAATACATTTCATCCTAAATTTTAAATCTTATTCCAAATAAGGAAAATCAAAGATGTTTCATTTGCAAACGGACCATTTCAAGAGTAAAGTCATCATACAAACTTATTTGTACTTGTTAACTTGTATATTGTTTGAAATGTAATGACATTTTTTTTAATGAATAAATTTGGAAAGTTTATCTATATTGAAAATTGTTTATCTGTTTAGAAATATACGTTTTGGGCTATCGGTGGAAGATAGTTATGCTTGTTGTAGAAATTGCATGGGAATTAGAAGAATTGAAAACTAATTTCTCATCCATTTGCATTGAGCACAATTGTATATTTATTTTCTGGAAAAAGTATTGTTTTGAGAAATGGGGTGAATCTGGAAATGAGTTGTTGTTACATCAAATAAGTTGGCCTGTGTGTCTAGGATGAAAGTCCCAAAAAGCACGTGTATACATGGGTGCCGATCCCGCAGACGAAGTATCTGTAAAATGGCAGTAGTAATGCTTGTGTAGCCTATGTTTACATGGCTGTCGGTTTACGGTTTTCCGCAGACAAAATTTCCGTGAAATGTGATACTTGTTTTGGAGATTCCCAGAGATATCATTCACTGCCTTATTTTCCATTAAAAAGAGAATGTTTTATGAACTGTAATATAAACCTGTCATTGCATGATTTGAAAAAGATATAAAATGTTTTGTCACTAGCATTGCATATGCATATCACCTTATATCTTCGTTAAGATTCATATACTGTGTTAGATTATTTCTACTAAACTTTGGCTCACCCTATATGGGAAAAATATTTTCAGGTGCTGATGATATACCTCCACCAAGGCAATAGCTTTGCAGGACTTGGGGCAAGAGCTTCATTTTGTTTGATGATTGTATATGTTTTGTATAGGCCAAGGGCCTTCAACTGTATTGGATATAAATACACTTTTATTGTAACCAAGTATCGTTTTGGAAAGTTGAAAGCCTTTAGCGCATTTTGTATTTGCTTGATGTTCATTCCATTATGTAACATATGCTATAGATTCAGGTATAGGCTTATGAATGTATATCTGCATATGTTACTCTTTTGTAGACTTACTTGGAAACTAATGAAAGATGATTACTTTATCATTGTTGTTACTTATTAATATTGTGGTTGGGTTATTGCATTTATTTTCGAGGCATTGCATCTTGGTATCTGTGGGGACATAAATTTTGAATGACAACACGTGGCCGAGGTGTCACCGAAGTGCCAGCCGAGGTGCCATGTGTCCTTGTCATGATGCCGAGATGATCTCGGCTAGGCCGAGGTTATATGCGAGAATACCAAAATCCGAGATAAGCGGATAAGGGACAAGAGTCCTAAAATGAGAGGGGACTTCAATTTGGGTAAAGATAAGACTCCTAGAGAGTTTATCCTAATCCTACTAGGAGTCTAAGATTAGCAGTAATCATGAGTCCATTGAAGTTAGGCTTCTATTAGGACTAGGATTGTGTTGGCTATAAAAGGGAGGCACTCCCATGGGTCTAAGGCATGTATTTTATGCTTTGTCTAGTGAGTTAAGCACTATTGATTATCTTTGAGAGATATTTTACTAACTTGATCGTCGGAGTGCCCCCGGGTGGACGAACCACCGCCAGAATCTCTTCTTTCTGTTGCAGGTTGTTCGGGCTTAATCTATTCGGCCCGTGTTCTACAGTTGAGTACTAGTTTGGTAGTGTGGTCGGAAATTGACACACACAATTTAGCGCTGTTTGTGGGAAAGAAAGAAGAATAGATGGCCAACGACGGACAGAAAGAGAATGTTGGGGATAACACTCCTAATGGGAGCGAGAAACGCATTGACCTTGACGTCGAAGAAGACAACTACAACAAAGAGACTCACGATAAGAATCACGAAGGAAAGGACATCAGGCAGGAGAGCAACGTACCAAAGAAAACGGACTGAAGCAGGTATTACAACGAGGACGACCTCCAGGTATGGAAAGAAAGATGCCTACGGAGGGACAATGAGGTAAAGGCCATGGTAAACAAATTGGCAGATCTACAAACAGTGGTCAATTTCGTGATGCAGAATAACGTCATGCAGCCACGGATTCCACTACAAGATACGCTGATTCCAGCGGCAAAGGAGGATGCCCGAAAAGAGGCGAAAAACAATCCCTCTGATCCCCAAAGACACGGGACGAAAAACAACATCACCGGCCTTCAAGGGAGGTCAGACGAGGAGAGTCAAGAAGGGAGGAATCGAGGAGGACGCATCGTACCAAGGAAGCTGACCCCAAAGAACATCGGCATGAGGACAGGAGTTGTGCTTCGACGCAACCAATGGAGGGAAGTCCAAAAGGACCCATAATGAAACTAGGAGTAGTGCACCGAAAAGGCTGAAGTCAGGAGATAGCCGAGCTCCTAGACGGACCAAAGAGGATCTGGGGGATCACCTATAGAGGAAGCAACAAGATGCCGAGGTAACCTCCCCGGTCAAGCCGAGAATGCCGTTCTCGGTAGAATTGGACAAATTCGAAGCCCTGAAGAGGTTTAGCATGCCGAGATTCCAGATCTACGACTGTAAGTCAGACCCCAACTTTCATGTCAGCTTGTACCTGAACTCGATGGCATTGTGCACCGAGAATGACCCGTTGCTTTGCAAGGTGTTCCCCTCATCCTTCAGAGAAATTGCATCGGATTGGTTTCACAAGTTGCCGAAAGGAACTATGAAAACCTGGGAAGGCTTGGCCAAGATGTTTGTGGCTAGGTTTGTGACAAACAAGCTACACCCATTAAGGGTGGACGCCCTAATGGCCCTGAAGATCGGCGAGGATGAAAGCCTTAGGGCCTATGCCAAAAGGTATTATGAGGTATTCAACCGAATACCAGAATGCAACCAAGAGATGGTGGTTGTGTCATTTAAAAACGACGTAAAGGATGACTACCTACTTCGAAAATCATTGGCAAAGACATTGCCGAAAAGCATGGAGGAGTTGATGGCCAGGATAGAAAAGTATACCATAGCCGAGAAGGACACGCCGGGGACAAAGGTGTCCAAACAAGAAAAGAGAAATGGTTCGCCGAAGCGAAGCCGAGATAACACTGCATACGAGAAGACAAGAGCTCAGCCCAAGTGAGCAGATCCCGGATTCCAGATCTCAGATCCCAGATCCCAAAAGACAAGATCTCAGCCTAGATGATTAAGTCCAAGAAGAGAAGAGCTTGGCCTAAGTTAAAGAATTTTTATATAAAGTCCACAAAGGAGTATGTGGAAGCCATGTAGGGGGCAGATCCCTTACCCATAGAGCAATATTGTAGGGAGTCTTTTGGCCTTACATGCAAAAGGAAGTTGAAGCCTATGTAAAAAAGCATAAAAATTCTTTGAAATCCACCTGCAACGTGCGATAGAATAGTAATTCGGCTGGGGGCATACTAGCAACAACTTGCTAGGGCTTACAACAAGAAGGTTAGCCTAAGAGAGTTCAAAGTTAGGGACCTCAGCCTGAGAAAGGTTGCCGGCAATGGGGCATAACGGCTGAAGCAATAATAATGTGCTAGTTTGATTTTTGAAATCTGTGCAATAGGACCGACCAGTCCTATGACGATGTTTCTGATTGAAACATGACGAATAAATTAGACTTATTATATAGCAGAGTAGAAACTTTACTTGCATATAATAAAGTTGAACTAAGTTGGGTTAACCTGGGCTTGTCATATCGGCAAAATCAGACACAAATTGGAGCTGTGTGCCTTAGTAAAGAGACCAAGGTTGATAACCTCGGCCAGTCTTTGTTCGAATCTTACATCGGCGACAAGATCAAAGCCACGTGCCTAATGAGAACCCAAGTAGAACTTAAGTTCACATTAGGGGGCAAAGGGCTGAAGAATGATGCTTGGGAGTTGGAATTTCACAAGCTAAGATTGGTTTACACACTTGTTGAAATTTAAGTTTACAAGTTGAAGTTAAACTGAGGCCATGTTTAACGCTTGTTGAAATTTAAGTTTACAAGTTGAAGTTAAACCGAGGATATGTTTAACGCTTGTTGAAATTTAAGTTTACAAGTTGAAGTTAAACCGAGGATATGTTTAACACTTGTTGAAATTGAAATTTACAAGTTGAATTTACACTGAGGACATGTTTAACGCTTGTTGAAATTTAAGTTTACAAGTTGAAGTTAAACCGAGGATATGTTTAACACTTGTTGAAATTTAAATTTGCAAGTTGAAGTTAAACCGAGGTCACGTTTAGCGCTTGTTGAAATTTAAGCTTACAAGTTGAAGTTAAGCTGAGGTCATCTTGAAGGAAAATTGGTTTAACACTTTGTAGACACCCACCAATTGAGCGCTCGATGATGTTGCATATTGTGCTCGTTCAGAAGTCTCAGAGTCTCGGCCGCGAGCCTTGCCTCCGGACTTCCGAACCCTTTTTGTGCCTTGCCTCGGTTTGCGAACCAGGCTCGGTTTTCTCTCTTTTTCTTCCTGAGGGGAGGGAGAGGTCCCGTAGACCATCTCTCAATGGCCGTGGGCTACATTTCGTTGCCGTAGGGCATTTTTCCCATTTCGGAGCCCGGTTCCCGGTTTTCGGAGCCGTCAGGCCGTGTGTCTCGGTTCGGGACCGCCTAACCATCTCCGATTGCTCCGATTTTTGGCATGCATCCTATTTACTCCCTTTCGAGGGACACTAAGGTCTGAGAGACCCACTTCGTGGTCGAACGCCACTTTCGGTGCTTAACAGTCAGTTTTCGGGGCCTCGAACTGCGCGTTTCGGCCCCGGAACCTTCATTTTGCATCGGTTTTCGTTCATTTTTGGCAGGTACCTCTGTTTTGTCACCAGGAAGGTCACTGAAGGGTGAGAAGTCAGTAATTGTCTCAGCAACCAGTTATATTCCTCCGGCGCCCTCCGACGCCCGTTTTTCTCACTTCCGGGCCAATGTTGACCACCCTAGGGCCACCTTCTTCAACTCCAAACCCCATATTTGTGTTGTACACACCTGGGAGGACCCTAATATCATATGGCCGGCCAGAAATTTGATCTGAACCTTTTGAACCCCTTTGAATTTTGGCTTGTTCTCTCTCCTGTTTTAGAGTTGCCAATTTTGAACCACAGGGTTGTGATGAGGAGACCTGGGAGGACACCAATATCCTATGCCCGGCCAAAAATTCCTCTGGACCATTTTGCCCCTTGGCTGGCCGGCCATGGGGGGTGGCCGGCCGGCCACCTGTAGCTTTGATACCTGGCCGGCCTGCTTCCTTACAGGGAGTACATTACAGCTGTGTATTGTTTTCCCTCCAAAAACTACATCCGGAGGGAACTTGTTTTGGATGGAAACTTGATCCATTTTCCCTCCACTTTTTTCCCTCCATTTTGGCCCCATATTTTTCCATATATCTGGCCTCCCAACTTGAGAGAAAGGGTTGGAAAATTGCTCTCAAGCTCATACACACATATCCATCTCCATCTCTCTCATTCTCTCAAGTTCCAACCCCATTTTCTTCATCACCACCAAGCACCACCACCACCACTCCATTTCCAGCACCTTGGAACGTTTTTCAGCAGCTAGGAGGCAGCAAATTTGGTCCAAGAAGCAGCCAAGGTTTTAGTCTTCAAGGGTAAGTCCACTTCCCCTCTTTTCTAGCTCTATTTTGCAACAATTTTTTAGCCATCTTGCTTGCTGTTTTGGGCTCCGACTCTAACTGAAAGGGTCATTTTTTTGAGCCATTCTTCATGTTTGTTGAAGGGCTCAACCCTGTTTGAGCCCCCCATTTGGTACTTGCTTCAATGCCCTCTTGTATGCCATTATCTTGCATGGTATTTCTAGCCTATGTGTAGTCTGTTTTGGGGCCTGATGTAAACTGAAGATAGGCCTATTTTGAGCCCCTCTACAACGTTGTAGAAGGGCTCAACCTTGTTTGAGACCTCCTTGTATCACTTGCTTCATCACCCCTTTTGGGTCCCTATTTTTGCATGCTTTGTGAGCCTATTTTGCTTCTGTTTTTAGGCCATGATCAGAACTGAAAGTGGCCATATTTTGACCTTCTTGTCATGTTTCATTAAGGGTCCTTGGATATTTGATGTATATTTTTCCTACTTCATGTTATACCATCTTGTGGCCTCAATCTTGCATTGCATTTTGAGCATGCTTGCATACTGATTTAGGGGATGTCATAAACTGTAAATGTTCATATTTTTGGTCCCTCTTCAGTGTTGTAGAAGGGTATTTTTCTGTTTGGGCTTTGCATCTATTAGTTGCCTCATTGCCTCCCTTGCGGAGCCATTTTTTTGTATACCATTTTAGCCCTACTTGTGATTGCTGTTTGGCCATGTTTTGTACTGAAAAGATGCTTATTTTGGGTCTTCCTTGCTTCTAATTTTTCACTCCATGTCCAGATTATGCATGTTTAGTATAGCTGTAGGCCATTCCATGTGCCTAGTTTTGCATTTCCGGAGTGATTTCATGCATCGGGTGCACTTTTGCCATGTTTCGGGACTGTTTTCCCCCTCATTTTGCTACTAATTTTTGCATGTGTGCACTTCATATTCCATGTCTTTGCCATGTCTCATTAGAGTGGCATTTCGGTGCCTGAGGGCCCGTCCTCAGTTTGCGTGCACGCATGCACTCATTTCAAGACGTCTTGTTTTCATCTGATGGCCTCCTATGTGAGTGTGGCTGAGGCTCTCTCATGTTGGTGTAAGCCCATTATTGCATTGCGTATGCCATTTCATTCATAGCATTGTGTATGCTTGCTTGTGTATTGCCTCGTATAGCGTGTATGTCATTCCATAACATTGTGTATGTTAGGAGTGTATCTTAGTTGCATTTCATGCATATCATGCATATTACATCGTGTTCGGGATAGGAGTTAGCCCGGGCACGGGAAACGAGGCACATTCCGTACTCCGAGTGACGGAACGTGTCTCAATTCCCAAGTCACCGACACTCCGGATTATCCATGATGGAGTTAGGTTTTGTTGTAGTGTTCATATGCATTCATTCTATATTGAGTTTTGCATTTCGGCTCCTCGGCCATCATGCATCGGTATGCGTGATTTGGTGGCACGAGGATCGAGGCATGCATACATTTGTGAAAATACATTGCTATGCCCCTTTCCTGCTCTCTGTTGCAGCATGTCAAGAATCAGCAGTCTTCCGAGGCTTGGCACGCTTTTCAAGAAATAATTGCAAAACAGAGGCTAATCGGGGCATCGCCATGGATTTCCGCGCAAAGGCGCCCGGGCATGCATCATTCATCAGAATCAAGGCAGTCCCTGGCTTGCATGCCAATTTTACAGCTTTGTTATTTAATTTGTTAATTAATTAGGAATTTGTATATTATTTGGACTGTATTATTTGGACTGTACTATTCTTTTATTCGGGATTGTATATTTATTCGGACCCTCCGCGCGAGGGCATAATTGTAATAAGTGTGCGTGAGTGTGATGTATGTCTTCCAACCCCACGTCTTTCTTCCCTTTTATTTACCTGCTTATGATGGTTATATTAGGGCATATTTCAATTAGCATACTGATGTAATGACATGTTTGCATCATTCATCTGCTTTTGCACGCATGCTCGCATCATACAACTGCATTTGTATTTCAATTCCAAATTGAATACGTGTTAGTTGTAGCATTCCATATGCCATGTTTAGAATAGCCGAGCCTGCTATAGTTGCATCTTTGCATGTGTTGCATTAGGCATCTCTGTATACTTAGGATCATGCATGATTTCTAATCGGTTCCTATTTTGGCTTGGAGTACTTGGTGAGTTTTATGCTTTAGCATCCTTGCATGCGTGTGAGTGACTGCCATGAATAGCATGCTTACCATGAAGCTATGTGCTTATGTGATATATCTGCCTGAATGCCTGTGGGTGAAGGTTGGGTTACTTGGATTGGAACAATTCATCAAATGCCTGTTTTAAGCCCACTAGATAGTGGCAAAATCATGTTCTTCTAAGCCCACCCGAGGGTGGCAAATCCACGTCTTAGCCTACCTGTGGGTAGCACCATCAAACCATTTTCAAACAAACAGACATGAAGTGTTTTGTTCCAATTCAGGCGACCCAGTCTATACTTGTATGCTGTGCGCATCACATAGTAACCTAGGCTAATAACCGGAATAAGAACACACAATGTTTTCAAAAACAGATATCATGGTTAGTAGAGGTCGGTCCTTGACCGGGCGAGCGGGGGTGCTCACGAAGTGACCTTCCCCAATCGTACCCAAGTTCCCGAGCCGAGGCAACTTTGGTGATGACGGACACGTGGCCTTTGGCACCGAGTCAAGGTTTCCTAAATTTCCCCTTTAAAAAATCCCCAAATGGCGACTCTGTATCTGGCAAAGCAGTCCATGTTTGGCACTTCTTTCAAAAAAAAATCTGTTTTCTCAAAACGATTTGCCGGATCTGGACTCTTTGGTTCAACATTTAGAACCGTGACATTTGAGTCCTTTGAACTGTAGTAGACCCGCAAACGAACAGAACAGGACTTAACCCTCCCGGGGCGTTCGGGGACGTCTACACACTTGTTGAAATTTTTGAGAAAAATTTACAATTTAAGCCAAGGTTATGTTGAAAGAAGTATCTACACACTTGCCGAGATTACCATGTTGCCAAGACTTGGAAGAAATTTGAAGACAGAAGTCTTGTTAAGAGTGAAGTATCGAGTTGTAAATAACACTTATGAAAATATTGTAAAAAATATTTTCAAGTGTTAAGCCGAGGCTGAGATAAACCGAATAGTGAGTACAACCGAGGTGTTACACCCCGAGGAGATTGCACAGTTAAGGTGTATTTTGTAGACATGCAAATTATTTTAAGTATAGAATCATACAAGAGTAAAAAGAAGACACATACAACCACGTTGAAAGAAGAAATTAAAGAATGCTTTCAGAAAAGGACAGAAGGCACTTCGGCCTAACATTGAAGAGTGATTGTTTAGATTACAAAAAGGCCGGTGTGAAGTAAGCCGGTGTCAGACAGTGGTAGTAAGCAAAGAAGTGCAACGAAACCCTCGCCGGAGGGAGAGAGTGAAATTGGTTGCAGAAAGCTTTGCAAAAGTAGCAATAGAGTATTTGAGAGAGAAAGTTTGAACAAGAACGAAGATGCAGAAGTGAAAAGACGGAGAGAGAGCTGATGGCGGCAAAATGGCAATTATGGTGCCTTGGACGACGTGCTTGTCAGACGGCGCACACAAAAATAATGCGACTTGATGGCACGTATCAGGTACGGTCCAGTAGGGGAAAGACGTGTGGTAAACACGGTTGAAATACTATGCGTGCCAGCTCATACGCGTGCTGGAACTCTTAGAGTTCTTGATTCAATGAAGCAAATACCTTGGCTAGGAGGACGGTTTCGGCTGAGAAACTTGAACGAACTTGGTCGTTGGCTCTAAGGCATTGATCAAAGCAGACTATAGGTCTCGGTCATATTGAGCCGACGAGTTCTGACTTCGGCAATAGATGATGAAACGAGCTTAGCCGACGTGCTAAATGGAAGAAATGATATAGGTTCCATCACCTCATGATGCCGAGGTAATAGAACCTAGGGGCAGTTGTGGGGACATAAATTTTGAATGACAACACGTGGCCGAGGTGTCACCGAAGTGCCAGCCGAGGTGCCACGTGTCCTTGTCATGATGCCAAGATGATCTCGACTAGGCTGAGGTTATATGCGAGAATACCGGAATCCGAGATAAGCGAATAAGGGACAAGAGTCCTAAAATGAGAGGGGACTTCAGTTTGGGTAAAGATAAGACTCCTAGAGAGTTTATCCTAATCCTACTAGGAGTCTAAGATTAGCAGTAATCTTGAGTCCATTGAAGCTAGTCTTCTATTAGGACTAGGATTGTGTTGGCCATAAAGGGAGGCACCCCCATGGGTCTAAGGGATGTTTTTTATGCTTTGTCTAGTGAGTTAAGCACTATTGATTATCTTTGAGAGATATTTTACTGACTTGATCGTCGGAGTGCCCCCGGGTGGACGAACCACCGCTGGAATCTCTTCTTTCTGTTGCAGGTTGTTCGGGCTTAATCTATTCTGCCGGTGTTCTACAGCTGAGTACTAGTTTGGTAGTGTGGTCAGAAATTGACACACACAGTATCAAAGGGTACCGGGTTTGAACACTTTAGATACGTGAGAAGTGGTTCTTACCACAATGAGTTTATCTCACTTTATAGAGATATTTTATATATGGTATGCTATGTGATAACATGCTTATGTGATTATATGGGTATGATATTTAATTTCTAAGATATTGACTGGGTCTACGAGTTTCCAGAATTCTTGTTAAAAGAGCACTTGATCATTGCTATTTCTAATTAGAAATCTAGCAATGTCGTGGGACGATCATTATTTAGGAAGGAAATTTGTATGTGTCAATGTGACTATGTGCTTATGTGGAGTGAATTATTGTTGTTCGTTGCCTTAGGATGCGAGTGAGTTAGCTTCAGCATATTTGTAAATGTGCTAATCTCTTGTGTTACCTTCATTAGGATATCAGGACGTAGGCGTGGTGATAGGCATTGCAGGCCTAGATGGTAGGAAGTCTTTATTCTGGGATGAGAATCCCAAGACAAGAGAAGAAGGTTGGTCGTGCCAATGTGGCGGACGAAGGTCAGAAGGCCATAGGCACTTTAGCTTGTGAAATGGCCAGAGCTTTGTGGGAATCTATGGATATTCTCAGGGTAGAGAATCAAGTCCAGGCCCAAGTTATTGAAGCAGGGCCATTATTCTTGAAGAGGGAGTTCTTCCGGTCAAATTCAGATGAGTTTTTGAGTGATCCTAAGGAGCCACTGAAGACGGATGAGTGGCTAGAACAGATGGTGAAGACGTTCAAGATGCTTGGCATTGAGAACGATGGGCTGAGAGTGACCTTGGCATCCTTCCAACTGAAGAGAGGTACGGGTCAATGGCGAAAATATGGGTGTGGACTCATTGGGGTGACTTGGGAGGCCTTTGTCAACGCCTTTCAAGACAAGTTCTTACTTCCCACTATTAGGGAGAAGTTGAGAGAGCAGTTCTTGAAGCTCAAGTAGCTTAACACGCTGGTGGCCGAATTTAAGAATATCTTTACTAGTTTGTCGAGGTTTGCACCAAAGTTGGTAGCGACAGAGGAACGTCATTGCTTGGAGTTCGAGAAGAGGTTGAGGACCGAACTCCTTTTCAAGGTGGTCGTGTTTATGATTAGGGATTATAATCGTCTTATGGAGGCGGCGACTCACTTAGAGACCGTGATTCAGACTGAGGAGGAGAAGATGAGAGGCTCTAGGCAGATGAGTCAGGAGGTTCAGGAAGAGAACTGGGAAAGTAAGAGATAGAGGGGTTCTAACCCACGGTAGTCCCAGGCTGCATAGTCTAGATCCACCTTTCTTGTGCCGAGTTTAGGTTCAATGAGAGGTAATAAGGGAGGTTTCTCTTGTTTTAAGTATGGCCAATTGGGTCACAAGTCTCCAGCTTGCCCGCAGAAAGGAGGAGGGCAACAGTTTGCACCGTTTGCGGCTCATTCTCAGAGCCAAAGTCAGGGGAGAGAGCAACTGTCTACCTGTTATCAGTGTGGGCAGTCGAGGCATGTGAGGAGGTTTTGCCCTCAATCAGGTGGCACACCTGGTGCGTTTGGTTCGAGACAAACATAGAGCCACCAGCATGCACAGTCAGCACAGGCCTTGAGGGCCAATTAGAGAGCCTCTTCGGCTTAGTCAGTGCATCAGACTTATGCTCCGAGGGGTGAACAAGTGGAGCAGAGACCTACGGGGCGTGTGTATGCTGTTACAGCACCAGACTTAGTGCCAACGCCTTCAATTATGAGAGGTACTTTCTTGTTATGCAATTCTATTACCAATGTTTTGATTGATATGGGTGCTTCCCATTCTTTTATCTCGTCTGCATTTGCATTGGCATTGGGGTTAGAAGTGGCTCGATTAATATCTTTACTCAAGGTTGAGTCACTTGTTAGTGGTAAAGTTGTTTTGGACCAGGGGTGTCAGGATTGTGATATAGAGGTTGCCGGTCACCAGTTGTCGACTTCCTTTTTCATTTACATTGATTGATATGTCGAGTTTTGATGCCATCCTGGGCACGGATTGGTTGTCATTTTATCGAGGCTATTATAGACTGTTAGCGTCAGAGGGTTACTATATGTACCTCGAGTGGTGATTGTTTTTATATTCTGGGAAACCGAGCTGATAGAGTTTTGTCGCCAGTGTATGATCCGCGAGGTCGGAGTGAGCTTAGTTGTCTTCTTGCAACCTTCTTGGATAGTGAGTGTGACGAAGTCTGAGTTGATTTGCCAAGGGTAGTCTGTGAATACTCAAATGTCTTTCTCGAGAACCTCACTAGTTTGCCACCTCACCGTGAGATTGAGTTCTCTACTGATCTAGTGCCAGGCACGGCACCGATTTCTATGGCGCCGTATAGATTTGCACTCGTTGAGCTGAGTGAGTTGAAGATTCAACTCTAAGAATTGCTAGATAAGGGTTTTATCCGCCCTGGTACTTCACCTTGGGGAGCACCGACTCTCTTTGCTAAGAAGAAGGATGGCACATTGTGACTTTGTATTGACTATTGGAAACTAAACCAGGTAACTGTTAAGAACAAATACCCAATGCCTCATATAGACGACTTGTTTGATCAGTTGAGGGGGTCTTATTGCTTTTCTAAAATAGATTTGAGATCAGGTTATCATCAGTTGAGAGTAAAGGAAGAGGATATCCAGGAAACGGCATTCCGTATATGGTATGGCCATTATGAATTCTTAGTGATGCCTTTTGGGTTAACCAACGCACCGACCTTGTTTATGGATTTGATGAATCAAATTTTCCATAAGTTCTTAGACAGCTTTGTAGTCGTCTGTGTTGACGACATCCTGATTTAAACACCCTCTAAGGAGGAACACGATGAACACTTGTGGGTTGCGTTTTAGTTACTTAGAGCCCACAAATTGTATACTAAGTTGGGGAAGTGTGAATTATGGTTGAAATAAGTGAAGTTCTTAGTCCACGTGGTATCCAGGGAATGAGTGACTGTAGACTCTTCTAAGATAGAAGCAGTGCAAGATTGGGAACAACCTAAGAATACCTTTGAGATTTGTAGTTTCTTGGGGTCGGCCGGGTATTACCGTCGGTTTGTGATGGACATCTCTAAACTAGCATCACCTTTGAAGAGATTGACGAGGAAGGGAATTAAGTTTGTGTGGAATGAGACTTGTGAGAGGTCATTCCAAAAACTTAAGATTAGACTTACCACTGCTCCAGTGTTGATTATTCTGGATAGGGGTTTGGGCTATTCTGTGTATTGTGATGCATCACGGGGATGGTTTGGGGTGTGTCTTGATGCAAGAGGGGAAGGTAGTAGCTTATGGCTCACGTCAGTTGAAAACATATGAGAGAAACTATCCTCCTCATAATTTAGAGTTAGCAGTGGTGATCTTTGCCTCGAAGATTTGGAGACATTACTTGTATGGTGAGAGATTTGAGGTCTTTTCCAATCATAAGAGTTTGAAATTTCTGTTTTCACAGAAAGATTTGAATTTGAGACAGAAAAGATGGATGCAATTTATGGAGGACTATGACTTAGAGTTGCACTATCATCTGAGGAAGGCCATTGTAGTGGCCGATGCCTTGAGTAGAAAGTCCTTTAATAGTGTGCCAAATATTGCCATTCAAGAATGGAGATGTTGGGTACTGTTGGCGAGTTTGACTTGCACCTTGGCGAGTTCGTTGAGTCGGTAGCTTTGTTTTTGGTAGTGGCACAACCTATACTAGTGAGTAGAGTTATAGAAGCACAAAGAGGTAACCACGAGGTAGAAACCCTCCGGGAGAAGATGTCTAGTGGGAAGATAGAGAATGGCTTGAACGTGTATCCTGACTTAAGTGTTAGATAACCTGACCGTTTATTCGTGCTGGAGTCTTTCCAAGAGGAGGTACTCCGAGAGTTTCACCATTTATGCTTTGCGGTACATTGGGGAGACACAAAAATGTATCATGACCTTAATCGCCAATTTTGGTAGAAGGAGATGAAGAAGGATGTAGCCGTATTTGTGTCGAGGTGCCTTACTTGTCAACAAGTGAAGGTCGAGCATCAGAGGCTAGTGAGTTTGTTGCAACCCTTGCTTTCCAAACAAATGTGGAGATGAATTCTTTTATATTAACGTGGAGGTTTAAATGACCAAGGCTGCATTGTAAAGAAATATTTTTGGAACAAAACTGGATAATTGAAAAGAAAACAAATGGCTTTTACACTTTGTAGTGTTCAAATGAATGTTTTTGGAGAAAATGTACTTATATAAGTGTATTTTGAATATTAAACTGTCACATTATTTATATTGTATGTTATAGTGCATTCATGATCATAGATATCTGTATGTTGTTATTGTTTAGGATTATGTTGAGATTTCTACTGGATTTTATGTTCATCCCACGTTGTTAATCATTTTTCAAGTGCAAGTTGAGAAATGATTTCGGTAATCTCCCTTAATTTTTGGCCACGGGGCTTATATTTGTTGGCAGAACACCATTATTGTAAAAAGTGATAACCCTTACTTTTAATATAAAGATGCAAGCCTATAGACATTTTGTTTAAATGTAATTTCTGTTGCATTCCATATATGTACGATTGAGAGGAATTTTATTTGTTTATGGGATTAATGTATGTATAGTTCTGCATGTTCTTAATAGAAATGAATTTATATCAATGGATATAATAATATTATTCAAATAATAAAAAGTAGAGCGTGATGCAAAACTTAGCAATGCAAGTCCACTATTGGATATATGATGATCCTACAAGATTTGTTTTGCTATGCATTTAAGTTATTTTAATTTATATTCTTATCTCCCTTACTCATATTGGTGTATTTATCATCTATGCATGGTTAATATTTCTTAGAAAGCCTCTCTAATTGGCGGATTTATAAGACAGTTCTGGGTGATAAATTTTAATTTTTATATTAATTTTTTACATTTTATTATTTCTATGTGCAACGCATTCATTTTATCTAATATTTCTTTGGTTTTAATTTAGGATGTAATTTTTAACTATTGATGTGCTTTGTTCTAAGTATAGTTTGAGAAAAATTTGCTAGGGCAGTTGAGTTAAATATTAGGAAAAGTTATAATTTAATATGATTCTCTCTATTTTCCTTTTATAAGATTTTAAAAGTCTGATATACATTTTAAGAATATATTACATATAATTGATTTATTGCATCTGGGTATAATTCAAATATTTTAATTTGTTAATGGTTAGTTTAATTTCATATTGTAGTTTGTTAATAGTTTATCAATTCATTATTAGTGTGAAATACAACTTTATTTTTTCTAATGATGTGTTTCAATGATTTCAAATATTTCTCACCACGCATAACACGGATTTTTCACTAATAGTTAAATAAATAAGAAATGTTCATCTGTAGTGTCAACCTTGCTGCTCTTTATCTATGTTTAATTCAGGAATAAGATAAGATGGTTATCCTAAGATAGATAATTTGGAAAGGCCATAGCTTCCCTTCGGTCTAAGTCAGATTGGAGAGTATTATTGGGCCTCTGTGGGCTCACCACGGAACTTGTATCGATAATCCGAACCATTCAATATGTAAGTCTCGTCGAGTATTTCATCCCTGTAAAAAATTACGTTGATCGGATATCGATAGCCACTTAATTATATCACATTTGTGTCAACGGTAAATATGATTTTCGAAATAAATTATTTATACAAATGTGATTTGATCAATTGATTATCGATATCCGATCAACATAATGTTTTACAAGGATGAAATATTTGACGAGTTTTACATATTGCACGGTTCGGATCATCGATAAAGATTTCGTGATGGGTCCACGGAGGCCAAACAGCACCCTCCAGTTGACCCAACTGGAGAGGAAATAAAACATTATTTTTATACTTGGAAAGGCCCATATTTACGTCGTCTTTTGTCACAAAATCTGAACTAAAATGCATAATATTTTTATTCCCAATTTATGTAGTTCTACCTCACTCCTTATTCGCAAATAAAACATTATTTTTATACTTGAAAGCATACAAATGAACCGGGACAGTGTTTGATTGGATAGATTACAATATAAAATAATATAGAAATCATTACTGGGTAAAATACAAAATGAATTGTTAAGATTTGTTTAAAATAGTTGTCCCTTTTCATTTTGAAAATTACAACCCATTATTTTAAATTTTTAATTGCATAACAACAGACTGATTTCATTAATTAATTATAAAGTGAATTAGCAGCTTTTAATAATGTCATAAATATATTTTAATTATCAATTTTGATAATTTTATTATTGTATAAAAAGATAGTCACGAATTTAATTTTGTGTTAATTTTGTTAAAAGACAAATGCTGACAATAGAATAATTGTAATTTTAGATTCACACGAAGCGATTCATATTTTAAGCAAACATCAATGAATGTATTTATAATTTATCCATGATTAATTTATAAGACTTACATTCCAATGTTTTATAACAAATTTTTGTTGTCCGAATTAGATTTTATTAAATAAAATTGATGAATTTTTAATCCTACTAATAATGCAAAATAAACATATACATGGGATTATATAATTCAATATCCATTGCAAAATAAATGTGTACAAAAAGCGATAATTTTTCTCATTAGTCCAGTTGGATAATCAATTCTACAGTAATTTCAGGAATTGTTAATTATTAATCCTACTAATTAAACATGGCCTAAGAACCATCTTTTAATTATAACAATTAAGTCCTCAAAATTCGACTAATATTTCAGTGTGATCCTCTTGTCACTTACCAAATTTTTAGGTGAAAAATACTCGCATGAACACATTTTATGGGTATTAATTAGAGAAAATATTAGTATAACAAATTACAATTTTCTCGCTCAAACTTCCATCAAAATTTTACTTTGGTTCATTATTTTCAACTTTGATTAAAATTTCAAACAGAAGAGTCACTACTACAAAAACATATAAAGATCACACTTTTTTGGTGTGATGTATGTTATTTAATCACACCTTTTAAATTTTATTAAAGTGTGATCTTTGGGAGTGTGATTAAAAGTGGTCATTTTTAATCACACTTTTTAAGTGTGATTAAAAGTATTTAGATCACACCTTTTAAGTGTGATTAAAAATATTTTGATCACACCTTTTAAGTGTGATTAAAAGTATTTAGATCACACCTTTTAAGTGTGATTAAAAATATTTTGATCACACCTTTTAAGTGTAATTAAAAGTATTTAGATCACACCTTTTAAGTGTGATTAAAAGTATTTTGATCACACCTTTTAAGTGTGATCTTTGGAAGTGTGATTAAAAAGGGTCATTTTTAATCACACTTTTTAAGTGTGATTAATAACATTTAGATCACACCTTTTAAGTGTGATTAAAAATATTTACATCACATCTTTTAAGTGTGATTAATAACATTCACTACTAAAAAAAATACTTTTAGCGACCGTCACATACCGTCGCAAATAATAAAAATACAGTCACGAAAAACTTTTTGCGACGGCCTATGCGACCGCACATGGGGTCGCAAAAGACTTTTTGCGACAGCTATTTTGTCGTCGCAAAAAAAAAATAAAATAATAAAAAACACTTTTAGCGACCATTGTTTTACTGTCACAAATAATTATTTATTAAAAAAAATCATATATAGGTTTGCTACAACAAAAAAATCAATTACAAGCACCAAACAATTTTTTGTAAATGAAAAATAACAAAATTAACAAATTAATTAAATTTATAATAGACATTATCCATTAACCATCTTTGAATACACTGTACTAAAAAATTCAAGTCTTCAAAAAAAAAAAAAAAAGCAACATAATCTTTGGCTCCCAACATCAACCGCTCGATCATATCAACTATTCCCTCAACAAAATCTGCAAAAACATATGATTAAACAATGAAATCAATAAATATATCCAGATCATATGATCAAACAGCCAGCTATAGCAACTTCTCAAATCACTTTCCCATAACTGGTTGGCCCAAAAACATATTAACAACCTCTTCAATACATAAAATGCATGCAAAAACTTGACCATGTTGACCCAAAATGTGAGATCCATCAAACAAAAGCTTTGAAAATGTTATTAGTGAGAGGCCTAAAACCCAAAATCATCACTCAACCAGAAACATGATTAAACAATTTTACAACCACCTCAATAAAATTTATAAGCAAATAAAGATTAAGGAAACAGAAAGCTTACCAGTGATAAAGTAACAAAAGGACTCAACACTTCTCAAATACGCATGTGGATCTCGTAAACATAACATCCTTATATCATTTATTTGAGCAAATGTCATCATGTAATGCATTTTATAAAAGAGCTTACCTTAGTGAACAGAGCCATCTAAGAGTAAAACCAAACTGATGTGAGCATCATAGCAAGAGAGTGAACAAGAGATAGTGATCCTAACACCAAAAATTTCAGGTCAAAGGTTTGACTTCTCCATATAACCTGCAGGACACAAAAAAAAACAAAAAAACAAATGGAAGCATTCAAATTCATGATTCATATGAATCCACAACAAATAAAATTCAAATTGAACATTTGAACGCAATTCCTAACTAATTAGTAGATAATTTTCCTAGCAAAAGCAATATCAAAGACCAATCAGTTGTTCTATGCAGTTGTTCCACCTACAAATGATACAAGAAGAGCATCTCAATGACCAATCAAATCCAGCTCATTTAAAGCACCACAATCCAAATATTTTGTAATACATACCATAGAAAATATTAAACAAAATCTCACGATTGAAGGTCCAGACCGCCTTGTTTATGAATTTGTACCCAACAAAAACCTTGATCAAATCCTCCTTGATAAGGAATCATTGTGATTTTTTATTTTTTATTTATAAACATGTTCATGATTTTTTTGGCTCTTAAAAATAAAGATAGGTGAGAGTTCATTGGTGGATCTTTCACCACACAATAGCAATAAGTGCATACATTAAGGGTAACAGAAATTACCTTTATGTAGTAATTTATGCATCATCATCAGCTACTCTCTCTCTCTCTCTCTCACTCTCAAGAATATCCTCTACCCATGACCAGCACTGCAAATATATATTTATATTTATTTTTTTAACCGAAATTACTGATATGAAAGAAAATATATATAGTAACTTACCAAAGAGTTACTAGCTCCATCAAAGCTTCTATGTTGATCAGGAGAATAATCACAGATCTACAAGCTCAGTAGTCATCCAAATCAGCACACATTAGTCTTTGGTACTCCACAAAATGAATAATATCGAAAGAAACAAAAATAAAATAAAATAAAACAGACATAAAGACATGGCATCAAACACTTACAGAATCTATAGATAGATTTCTGTAGTAACTTAAAAAAAATAAATAAATAAATAAAAAAAGAAAAAAAAAAGCACAAAACCCACCAGACAGAAACCTGAAAGAAATAGAATCACCTTCTTGAAATGCAAAATGAAAACTATACTTTTAGAGACTTGACTTTGACTTCTAGAATAAGAATTCTTAAATAGAAAACTAGAAAAAGAATTACATTGGTATTTACAAGCTATAGAGGCTCTTGCAGTTTTGTTGCCAATCCAATTTTCAACAACCCCTCTCCAATTTAGACAGAAAGGAGAAGAGCTAAAAATATATCAATAATTTTAAAGAAATGCAGCCATACGTATCACTTTCTTGCATCCCAAATTTGTCTAATTTCTAGTTTGGCTAAAAGACAATCAACTTTGTGACTCAACCAAAATAAATAACTGGGACAAGGTTTGTGGAAAAGGAGAGAAACAACTTGAGGAAAAACAAGAAACAAAATCTCCCATGTCTATATATGTGTTTTTTTCCATTCCACCCTAGATGAGGTGTAAGATTAGAGCAGCATCCAAAGTTATGTTCTGGATAAGCTTGCTACTCACTTGATAACATTTTATTGATGCAAGAGGTTGTTAGAGTTTATCACAGAAATGAAGGACCAACAAGGTGTGTGTTCAAAATTGATTTAATCAAGGCCTATGGCTCTGTAGATTGGAATTTGTTATTGGTATCTATGACACATGGGATTCCCTGCTCAGTTTGTTGGCTAGATTAAGGTGTGCATTTCCACTGTTATGTACTCAGTAGTAATAAATGGAGAATTAGTTGATTATTTCCCAGCAAAAAGGGGTCCAAGGCAAGGTGATCCTATGTCCCCCTACTTGTTTCTCAATTGTGATGGAGTGTTTCTATAGAATGCTGCAGCAAAGAGTGAGAGAAGGAGGTTTTACTTTCCATTGGAAATGTTAGGCCTTACATCTCGTTCAATTGGCATTTGCTGATGATCTATTCATTCTATGTGAAGCTAACAGGGGCTCTTTCCAAATCATTAAGAGTATGTTATCTCAGTTCCATCTTCTATCTGGCCTACAACCTAATCTTCAGAAACATAAGTTTTCTTTTTCCCTACATCTGTGGAGTTAGTAATGAATCTAAGTAAGTCTGATCTTTTATCCATTTTGCCAATACCAGAAGGGAAATTGATGGTTAATTATTTACTATTTCCTCTGATTTCCTATAAACTAAAAGTTGCAGAGTGTTAGCAACTTAATAAAAGAATGATGAATAGAATCAATAGTTGGACAACAAAATTTCTGTCTTATGCTGGTAGGCTCCAACTTGATCAATCTGTTCTTTTTAGCAACATATAAGTTTATTGGTCCTTCGTTTTTATCCCTTCTTAGCAAATCTTGAAAGAAATAGAAGCCATTATGAGAGACTTCATTTGGTTTGGGGTTGAAAACCACTTAACATATGCTAAAGTAAGTTGGGAACAAGTTTTCTGTCCAAAAAATGGAAGATGAAAAATATATACACGATGTTGTTTCTAAAGTTATAGCTCATTTCTCCAAACTTCCTATATCCTTTAGTGTCTTTCCATTAACAATAGAGTGATGCAAATATGTCTGACATACTGGTGTATTGAGTCAAAGTCAGATTGCCTATTCATAGTAAAGTACATTTCCAAATGTTTAGAAGCCGATTTCAGATTAGGAACTCACACAATAAAATATCGCTAGCAATAACTAGATCCCAATCCATCAAACAATTAAGCAAAGTTAAAAGACATACAAACGAGGGATCTACTATACCTATCATGTCATATTGTTCATTCCCTAAGTCTAATTTTACAATGAAAAAAAAAAAAAAAAAAAATTCCACCAATCATGAGAATGAAGGTCAAAAGCATCAAATCTTATTGATAGTCCTCACCAATATTTTCTTGGATCTATCTTCCTTATCGTATGAAAGAGAAAAAGAACTCACGCTTAATGTGAGGAAGGACATGAGAAATTCCATTAACTCTACAATTATGAGCTATGTTCTCTGAAATTTCTTCTTGATCATCATAGTCTGAGGTAGTGATGTCAAATTCCCTTTTTACTTTGTTCATTTGCGTCTTCACACCATTATGTCCATTAATTCCAATCACTTTACCTTACTAAAAGAGATGTCGGTGTAATTACACTAAAAATATGGGGCTTATTATTTCTTTTCTTTCATTATTTTATTTTATTTTTTCAGATCTTAGGAGAATGGATCCATTCTTTTATTAGTTTTACATGAACAGAGGAGCATTAGCCAATTCAACAGCTGATCAACACAACAAAGTGAAAATTCAACAGTATTGATCAATAATTGATGAAAGTAAAATCGAAAGATTGGATTAGTACCTGAAACAATCCCTAAAATCCCAAGACCCTCTCTCTCTCTCTCTCTCTCTCTCTAAAAACCCCTATTTCTGTCTCTATAAGCTAAAAGGGATCAACTTTCCATTCAACATTCTCTTCTCTCTCTCTCTTCTTATTCAATGGAAATGTTAAAACACTCACTTTATTTTGACTATATAAAGCAACCAATATCATCAAAACAGAGATAACCAATTTGCCTAAAAACTTTAGGAGTAGCTATATTGATCTTGATCATTTGCAGAGGCAATTGCCATTTTTGTAACAAAGCTTTTATGCAATCCATTTTGACCCTAAACCCTTTTAACATAACATAGCAAAGTCCCAAGAAAATAAATAGACAGTAAATCAATTTCATCTTCCACATGAGAAATCAAACCTAACAATTTCCAAATGTATCAGAATTCACAACTGATTTAAATCCATAGCTTTAAACAACATTGAGTTAAAATTTCCATGAATCAAAGCAACAACTCTGTGAAGCTAACCGTGTTTTCTGCTGATTGATGCGTAAGTCTCTTCGACAGGTTTCGCCAATTGCAAAAGAGTGCCAAAAACTCTGTGAAGCAACAACTCTGTTTGGAAGTTGAGAAAGTGACGAATAGATGAATTTGTAAACACACACAGAACAAGAGAGAACGAGAGAACGAGATAGAGAAACTCACCACGCCGGAGAACCATCGTGGTAACGCCAACGGAGATCACCACCGCTAGATCGTTGCCTTTGCAAAACCTATGGAGATTGTTGCCTTCGCTGCTATGTAAGAGTGAGAATGAGAAACCGTGACAGTGAGATTGAGAAAGAGAACCCTAACATATGGGGAAATGGGCGGACACCCATTCCCGACTCATATCCTATGGATTTTTTAGCAAACACTAGGAGCATTTCGGAAAGCAGAAGAAGATGAGAAGAAGAGGAAAGCAGAGAGAGAGAGAGAGATACCTCAGTCAGTAGTGTAGAATCTAGATCGATCGCCGACGTCGTGTAGATGATCGCCGACGCCGTGTATGTAGATCGTCCGACGATGGGTAGGGTAGTAGAGAGAGAGAGAGAGAGAGAGAGAGTTGAGAGAGACAGACAGACATGTTGAAGAACCTAAGGCTACAAAACGTGAAATGAAAAGAAAAAGGAGGCAACACAGGGGGAAAAACTAGGGATTTGGGATTTGGGGATTTTTGATTGAGGGGAAAAAACAAGCGGGAATCAGATTTTGTGTTTTTTTTTTTTTTTTTTTTCGCCACATCAACGTAATTGGCTCAAATAAAATTTAAGGTACAGTTCAATAACATTTATATTTTTAATTTATGTTTATAAAAATTTATAAATTAATTTTTATTTATTTTAAAAAAATATAAATTACAAATGTATTTGAACAAAATATTAAAAAATTTAAAAATATAAACTAAAAAACATGTTTATCGTGTCTAAAATATTTATATTTATTTTGTTATTATTTATGACAATGAGATCATACACATTTTAATTGAAAAAATTTATTTGAAAATTTTTTATTTGAAAAAATATTTAAAAAATAATTAAAAACTAATTAAAAAAAATATTTGAAAAATATTTAATTAAAAAAATTGTTAGTCAAATTTTAGATTTCTATTTAAAACCAACGATTGTGTGGTGGGTGGTGGTAGTAGTGTGTGGTGGCGAGTGGGTGGTGGTGGTGGTAGTAGTGGTGGCGGGGGGTGGGTGGGTAGGTGTTGGTGGGTGGGTGGTGGTGGTGGGTGGGTGGGTGGGTGGCGGTGGGTGGTGGTGGTGGGTAAGTGGGTGACGGTGGCGGGTGGTAGCGAGTGGGTGGCGGTGGTAGTGGTGGTAGTGGCAGGTGGGTGGCGGATGGCGAGTGGTGGTGGGTGGGTGACGGTGGTGGGTGGTGGTGGCAGGTGGGTGGTAGTGGGTAGTGATGGTGGGTGGATGGGTGGGTGACGGTGGCGGGTGGTGGGTGGTAGCGAGTCGGTGGTGGTGGTGGTGGTGGTGGCAGTGGGTGGCAGATGGCGGGTGGTGGTGGTGGTGGGTAGGTGGGTGATGGTGGCAGTGGTAGGTGGTAGCGAGTGGGTGGTAGGTGGTGGTGGCGGGTGGCTGGTGGGTGGCTGGTGGGGGCAGGTAGTGGGTGGTGAAGGGTGGTGGCAAGTAGGTGGCGGTGGTGGTGGCGGCGGTAGATGGTAGTGTGGTGGGTGGTGGTGGTAGTGGGTGATAGGTGGGTAGTGGTGGTGGTGGGTGGTGGTGGTGGCGGGTGGTGGGCGGTAGTGGCAGGTGGGTGGTGAATGGTGGTGGCAGGTGGTGGTGGGGGGTGGGGGATGGATGGTGGTGGCAAAAGACGGTGGTGGAAAATGGTGACGGGTGGTGGCTAGTGTTGGGTGGTAAAAAAAAAAAAAACTCAAAACTCAAAATGGAAACACATTTTTTGTGTTTTCATTTTTTGGCATAAAGAGAAAAGAGATGAACGAGAGAGAAGAGAGAAAGATAGAAAGAAGAGAGATGAGCGTGAAAGACAAAGAAAGATAAGAGAGATAGAGAGATGGATGAGAGAGATAAAGAGAAGGAGATGAGCAGCGAGAGAGAGAGAGAAAAGAGATGAGAGAAGAGATAGATGAGTGAGAGACACCGAGAGAGAGAGAGAGACAAATATCTTGTGACAGGACAAACAAAGAGAGAAGAGTGATGAGTAAGAGAGAGAAAGAGAAGAGAGAGATGAAGAAAATTGATGAAAAGATATAGACAAAGAGAGAGAGAGAGAAAATAGCGAAAAGAGATAAACGAAAGAGAGAGAGAGAGAGAGAGAGAGAGCGAGAGAGATAAAGAGAAGAGAGAGAGAAAAGAGATGAGAGAAATAAAGAGAATAAAGATGGACGAGAGACACAGAGAGAACAAGAGAGAGACAGACAAACAGAAAAAATGGGGATAGCTTTGAAGTTTGACGCTTTGACTTTTCCCATCACCATCATGAGAAAGAGACAGAGACAAAAAGACAGAGAAGAGTGATGAGTGAGAGAGTGGGTGGATGGGTGGGTGGGTGGCATGTGGTGGTGGTGGTAGCGAGTGGGTGGTGGTGGTGGTGGTGACGGATGTGTGACGGATGGCGGTGGTGGTAGGTGGTGGGTGGTGGTGGTGGTGAGTGGCCGTGGTAGGTGGGTGGCGGTGGGTGGGTGGTGGGTGGTGATGGTGGGTGGATGGGTGGAGTATGGTGGCGGGTGGTAGCAAGTGGGTGGTGGCGGTGGTGGTGGCGGGTGGTGGGTGGCGGATGGTGGTGGTGGCGGATAGGTGGTGGTGGTGGTGGTGGGTGGGTGGGTGGGGTGGCGGGTGGTGGTGGTGTGAGCGGTAGATGGTAGTGGCCGGGTGGTGGCGGGTGGTGGTGGGTGGTAGTGGTGGTGGTGTCGAGGGGTGGGTAGTGGTGGCGAGTGGGTGGTGGCTAGTAGTGGGTGATGGGTGGCTAGTGGGTAGTGGTGGCGAGTGGTGGGTGGTGGCGGCAGGTGGGTGGTGAGTAGTGGTGGCAGGTGGTGGTGAGGGGAAATGTAATTTCCAAAAGGTGAGGGGGGAACTGTAATAAACATAAACTTCAGGGGGTGTTAGTGTAATTTACCAAAAAAAATTAATTGGAAAAAAATTATTTGAAGAAAAATTAATTGAAAAAATTAATTAATTTAAAAAAAATTTTGCCAGTAAAATTTTTAAATTTCTATTTAAAAATCAACGTAAACTTATTTTTTGAATTTACATTTTTTTCTCAAATTTACAAACTGAGACAACCATTTATAAACCAAAAAAATTATCAAACAAGTTTTTATAACAGTTTTTTAAATTTTTGTAAATATAAATTGAAAACTAAAAATGAAATGGTGTCTGTTTGGTAACGTTTACGTTTTTAGTTTATATTTACAAAAATTTTATAAACTGGTTTTTGTTTATTTTTAGAAAAACATAAACTACAAACGCGTTTGGTAATTGACAAAATGTTTAACAAAATTTAAAAATACAAAATGTTAAACATATATGGATTGATTTTAGAAAAAAAATTTAAAATTAAAAATTAATTTGGTTAAGAAATAAAAACTAAAAATAATTATCATTTAAGGGTAAAAATAATTATAATTTTAATTTTTGAGTGTTATATACATACATATGTCATTTTTCAATTTAATTTGTAAAAATTATTTCTAACCACTCAAAGATAAAAATTATATAAAAATGATAATTATTGTTTATTTTTATTTCTTAACCAAATTAATTTTAATTTTTTTCTAAAAATCAAACCATACATAGCCTAAGAATCTTTTGATAAGTCATTTCTTATGTTGGTAACTTATATAAAAATCAATTTGAAATATTTTATACAATCACACTTATTTAAAAGTGTGATTAAAAATAGTAATGTATATATAATCACATTTTAATTACCTTAAAAATATATAAATAATCACGCTTATTTAAAAAGTGTGATTAAAAGCAATAGTGTATATATAATCACACTTTAATTAGAATGTGTGATAAAAAATATATATATATAATCACACTTATTTAAAAAGTGTGATTAAAAAGTAGTAGTGTATATATAATCACACTTTAATTAGAAAGTGTGATTAAAAAATATATAAATAATCACACTTTAATTAGAATGTGTGATTAAAAATATATATATACAATCACACTTGTTTAAAAAGTGTGATTAAAAAGTAGTAGTGTATATATAATCACACTTTAATTAGAAAGTGTGATTAAAAAATATATAAATAATCACACTTTAATTAGAATGTGTGATTAAAAATATATATATACAATCACACTTGTTTAAAAAGTGTGATTAAAAAGTAGCACTGTATATATAATCACATTTTAATTAGAATGTGTGATTAAAAAACATATAAATAATCACACTTTAATTAGAATGTGTGATTAAAAAATATATATACAATCACACTTATTTAAAAAGTGTGATTAAAAAGTAGTAGTGTATATATAATCACACTTTAATTAGAATGTGTGATTAAAAAATATATATACAATCACACTTGTTTAAAAAGTGTGATTAAAAAGTATATAATCACACTTTAATTAGAAGGTGTGATTAAAAATCTATATATATATATTCACACTTAATTGAAAAGTGACATAAAAAATAAATATTATCACACTTAATCAAATTAAGTGTGATTAAAACATCAATCTAATTTTTTTTATCACACTTCTAATAAAAGTGAGATCTTTTTTTTTGTCAAAGTGTGATCTTTAACTATTTTTGTAGTAGTGAGTAATGGAAGGATCACATCGAAACACTGATTAAAATTTGACAACTTAGTTGCAATTAGAAAATGATAAACTAAAGTGAAATTTGAGTAAAAGTTCAGGGGTGAAAGTATAATTTATCCCTCTTTTTTTTTCTTTTTTTTTTTTATAATAATAATCAATGATCACAGTGTTAAAACTTGCAAAACCTACTCAATCTCATTTTTTAACAGAATAAACCTTTTACGAACATAACAAATTACATAGTTACAAACAGAAAGATAAGTTTCATGTGGAACAATAAGGTCGTTTTATGCTTAGTCCAATTGAATATGACAGAAGAAAATGAGGGCTTGTTTGTAGGACAATGAGGTGGATTAATTACTTCGCATTGTTTTGGTTGTAAATTTTATTATTCAGTTTATATTTTAGTGATAATTCTATCTAATAAAATTGACATATTTTTTAATACTATAACTAATAACACAAAGCATACATATAATTAAAATTATATGTTTCTATATATATTGCAAAACAAACGTGTACAAGAAAGAATTATGTATCTCACTAATTTAACTAGACAACAAATTCTACACTAATTTTATAAATTGTTAATCTTCTCACTATTAAGTACTAGATTGGGACAAATTATATAGGTAATATTTGACAAAATTACATTTGTAGAGATGATTAATTATTAATGAGTCTAATTTTGTTTACATACTTTCAAAGTCTGTAAACAATATATAGATTGTGATTGGTTCTGAATAGTGAGTTCTATATCTAAAAGTCTACTAACCCCAACCAAAATTATGGGCTCTACTATTTTAAACTAATCACAATTTGTGTATTATTCACACAATTTAAATAGTCAACAAATTCATTTTCATTTTTAATGAAGACAAAACCATAATTAAAGAAGGTTCACTTACTTGTTTGTAGTTAAGCATGGCTGCCACTTGTCTCTCCACTATCTTCTCTCTTCCCTGCATATATGCATGCACTAGCATACAATAATTCAAGACAGTAATAAGAGCCAAAACAATAAGGTCAAATAAGGTTCATATTTGTACCATTACAAAAATGGAAAATACTATGCAATTAGAATTTTTATACAAAATTTTATAGTCCTGTTGAAACTAATAGAAGTAGAATACCTGCACTTCCATGTTTAATAGAAGGCCAGCACCTAGCCAAGCTACTAGTCAAAGAGCTTAACACGGCAGAATCAACCGCCTTATTAATAGTTACTTTATTTGAAGATAATTATTAAGAAATTAATATAAACAAATGATACATTGCCATGTATCTAGGCTGATGATATAAAAATGTGAAAAAAAGAACAAGTAATATACAGTGATCCTTATTTTAAAAAGTTACTAGTAATTCACACAATCTTTAAGAAAATGCTAATATGTACCCACCTTTTTGTCATAAAAAAATTATGATTTCTACAATAAAAGGCACATAATTTGTGGTGAGTGTCTTATATTATTTTGTCTAAAAATTATGAATCAACAAATTCATTTTGTCATTTTATCAATGAAGACTGACTAGTCAAAGTCAGTTTACTTGTTTGCAGGCTTTGCATTGCACCTACATTTGCCTATAAAGCATTTGGCCTCTCCCCTGTTAATAGTCAGCAAGCATTACAACCTTTGTTTTTGAATCTAGGAGCAAAGATGGTCTCTAACAATCAACTCTTTCACCTCTTTTTGTTTCTTTGTTTTTTCCAGATTACTTGTTTGCATGCCCAACTTTGCACTCAACAACAGACCTCTGCATTGCTCCAATTTAAGCAACAATTTTCCTTCAATAATGATGCTTCCTACGGTATCTGTGATGATTACGGAATCCATTCTTACCCGAAGATGGAGTCGTGGAAGGAGGGTTCTGATTGTTGCTCATGGGATGGGGTCGAGTGTGACAACAGCACAAGTCAAGTAATTGGCCTCGACCTCACTTGCAGCTGGCTCTACGGCACCATCCACCCCAATAGCACCATCTTCTACTACTTTCCTCACCTCCAAAGCCTCAACCTTGCTTTCAATGACTTTGGTATGTCTCCAATCTCATCTGAATTTAGTCAATTCACCAGATTGACACACCTCAACCTCTCTAGCTCTAGTTTTTCTGGCAAAGTCCCTATAGAAGTCTCCTTCCTGAGCAAATTGATCTCGCTTGATCTCTCTTACAATGATTTGAGGTTGGAAGAACCAGGATTTGAATTACTTGTTCAAAACTTAACCAAGGTAAGAGAACTTAATCTTAGAGATGTAAACATATCTTCAGTGGTTTCGAATTCCTTGCTCAATCTAACTTCTTTAACACTTCTCAATCTTGGTTCGTGTGGATTGCTTGGAAAATTTCCTGACGGAATATTCCATTTACCACATCTGAATGAGCTGATTATAGATGATAATCTTGCTCTCGCTGGTTATTTTCCCGAGTTTATAAACTCGAGCAGTCCTCTCCAGTACTTGGAGCTTTCATTAACTAATTTCTATGGAAAATTACCTGACTCAATTGGGAATTTGACTTCTTTAACATATCTCGATCTTAGTTTGTGTGGATTGCTTGGAAAATTTCCTGTCGGAATATTCCATTTACCACATCTGAATGAGCTGCATCTATGGCATAATATTGCTCTCACTGGTTATTTTCCAGAGTTTATAAACTCGAGCAGTCCTCTCCAGTACTTGGACCTTTCATACACTAATTTCTCTGGAGAACTACCTGACTCAATTGGGAATTTGAAGTCCTTGAAATTGTTGGTTGCTTATGATTGTAAATTTTATGGATCCATCCCCACGTCGCTCGGAAACCTTACGGAAATGACTGATTTAGACATCGGATATAACTATTTCACTGGCATGCTTCCGTCTTCACTTTCAAACCTTGGAAATCTCGTCTCCTTGAGAGTTTCAGATAATAATTTTGAAGGTATAATTTCAGATTTTTTACCCAACAGTGAAAATCTTCATTATTTACATACTGGTTCGAATAACTTCAGCGGTCCATTCCCATCATTGGTTGCAAACCTAACATCACTGGTTGAGTTAGATTTGTCGTATAATCAGCTAAGAGGACCTCTTCCATCACAAATAATTGGATTTCCAAATCTAACGTTGTTAAGTTTAGATGATAACTTAATCAGTGGTACAATTCCATCTTGGGTCTTTAGCTTACCAACATTGAATCAATTAAGCATCCGTAATAACAAATTGACTGGGCATGTAAAAGAGTTCAAATCCACTTATTTAGTTGATGTTGATTTGAGCAATAACAACCTACATGGTAGGTTTCCAAGTTCAACCTTCAAACTCTTGAGCCTTATTAGTCTCCTTCTTTCATCAAATAACTTCAGTGGTAAGCTAGACATGCTATGTCATGCAATTTCCCTTCAAATTCTTGTCCTATCTAATAATAGCTTTAATGGTGCTATTCCACAATGTTTAGGAAATTTAGGTTTCTCTGTGCTCGATCTGGGGAAGAATAATTTTTCTGGCACCATTCCTAATACATTTGTAAAGGGAAATCACATTGATACTATCAACCTCAATGGAAATGGATTTGAGGGGACAGTACCAAAATCTTTAGTCAATTGCAAAAATCTACGAGTGCTAGATCTTGGATGTAACAAGTTCTCCGACAAATTTCCATATTGGTTGGAAAAACTACAATGGTTGCAAGTTCTAATACTGAGATCTAACAAATTCAATGGATCCATGCCAACTTCCAAAGCCAAATTTCCCTTCCCTAAGTTGCGAGTTATGGATTTGTCAGACAATTATTTTACTGGTCCATTGCCGGAAAAATATTTCAAGAATTTCAATGCTATGATGAATGTCGACGAAGCCAGTTTTAAATTGGAATACTTAACAGCTGGTGGATATTACTATCGTTTGACTATAGTAATCAAAGGATCAACCATAGAAATGGAAAAAGTCCTAACCATTTTCACTGCAATCGATTTATCGAAAAACAAATTCAGAGGTCAAATTCCACAAATCATTGGAAAGTTAAATTCAATCCGAGGGCTCAACTTGTCACACAATAAGCTTACAGGCCATATACCAACATCTCTTGCTAATTTGACAATGCTCGAATGGTTAGACCTCTCTTCCAACAAACTCAATGGGGAGATACCTCAACAACTAAGGAATTTGAAATCCCTTGAAGTCTTAAACCTTTCACAAAATCAACTAATAGGACCGATACCACAAGGCAACCAATTTGATACATTTTTAAATGGTTCCTACACTGACAACTTGGCATTATGTGGACCTCCATTGTCAAATGCATGCAATCCAAGGACACCACAACCACCACCCTTGATGTTTCAACAAGAAGACAATACTTCAAGTGGATTCAACTGGGAAGTCATATTACCGGGTTATATATGTGGGCTGGTATGGGGACTTGTTATGGGATATCTTATGTTCTCTAGAGGAAAACCTCAATGGCTTGTGAGGATCATTGAAGGTGAACGAAACGAAAGCAGAAAGAGATTTAAAAAGCATGCTCAAAGGAACAGAAGAATGTGAAATTAGCCAATGCAAGTGGTGTCATTTGGTAAGTATTACAATGAATTTCTGCAATCTTTTGCTTGATCATGAAAAACTATGGCTTGGTTATGGTTTTTATCTAGTCTATTTTTAGTTGCTTAGCAGTTTATTTGTATCATACATAATAAAGCTAGTTTATTTCCTTTGATGTTTATACAAAGCACTTGATTGGAAATCATCATGCGAAAAAATAAAAAATAAAATCATGGACGTAATAAATGAGTAGTGAAAATAAAGGTTTGTTATTGACTCTAGTAGCTGCAATTGAAAAAGGTACAAGACTTGGACACTTTTTTAATATATATATATATTTTTAAATTTACTTTTATGCTCTAAACTATAGTCACTTTTTCTACTTCATTTGTAAATTATTAATTGCATCTATTTAGTCTTTATTGTTCATGATTTCAGTTCATATAGTCCGATTGGAGACAATTTGTCCAAATCATTAATGCTAAAAATCTAATCTAATGGTTAAAAAAATAATTTTACAATTTGGACAACCAAACACCCATATTTCTCTCTACTTCAAATAATGAATAAGAAAATGAGTGCTTGGTTCGGTAAATTTACATCAACCTCTCCTAATTATAGTGGGTTAACACTCAACTTATTTTTATCAGTAACATTAGTTATATGGATGAAAAAATAATATGTTTACCTTGTTTGGTTTAATTCACTCTTCAAAAAATTGAATATATATATTTTTTTTGTTTTGTTTTCCTTTTTAGTGATTTTTTTAAAATATTTTGCGCAAATTTTTTATTTCTTAAATACATCTAATTTAGATACAGTTAAAAAATATAATATTTGTGAAATAAAAAATAAAAAATTCACCAATTACAAAAAAAATACAAATATATATATATATATATTAAAATTCAATACATTTTCATATTTTATTATATTCAATGAATTTTTTAATAATTTAATATTTTGTTATACGGTAAACTATAGTCACGTTTTCTTACTTCATTCCTATATTATTAGTTCCATCCGTTTATTATTTCTTATTTCAATTCATATGGTTTAATTGGAGACAATATCCGCAAATTAGCAATAGTGAAATTTTAATCTAATGGGTAAAAATAATAATTTAAGAATTTAGAAAATTTAAATCGTAGAACTAAACCCTATCTTTTCTTATTCACACTTACAAGACAGCTCACCCTTTACAACTAAACACCTATATTCCTCTCTACCCCTCATCTCAACTAACGAATAAAACAAATGTGTTTTTGGTTGTACAGTTTACAGTAAATTACACAGGTCTCTCTTCAAATTTGAAGAAAACAAGCCCTCTTTTATGTTTTTGCTTTCTATTATTAATATGGGAAAGAGTTCTATCTAATTTACTGTTGAAATAGAACTGTGATAATTGGTTCGTAAGATACATATTAGGTCTTATTTTGATAATTTGAATTGCACAATTTGTAAAGTTTTTTTGTGTAGATCATATAGGATAAAATTTAGATTAATGCCATATTTGTATCCATATATATTTTTTTTCATATTAGTCATTGAAAAAAATGAATGGACAATTTCAAAATTATACTTATGATACGTTTTTTTAAACAAATATAATGAAATCATATAGTTATAAATATAATGAATCTAATTTTTTTTTTTTTAAATTATCAAAATATGATATGCGGTGGCACTATAAACCCCAACAACACCCCACTAGTAAAACTGTGGATGGGATAGAATCATTTCCCATTAAAATTGAGAAACACCAAAAACGTTTTCATTGTTTTCATTTTTTTTTTTTCATTGTTTTCATACATTAATTTAAGCTATCTAATAAGCATATATATGGTTTTCAAAATATATTTGGGTGACATGTATGTCAAATCTAATATGCTCAGGGAATTCAGTAATTGTAGCAATCTTTGATTTGTGTCATGTAGTTGCGGTGCATTTCAATTTGATCTAAGCGGCGTAGCTTTTGGAGCCATGGCGAATTTTGGTCAAGCTGATGCATTACGCAATGCTGGGAAGTTGCAGATACAATATCAAAGGTTAATATATATATATATATATGTTAGTGGGTGTGTTTTTAGTTGATGAGTGTATTTGTTAAATCTGTAAAATATAAATTTTAATTTTGATTTAAAAATAAATATGTTCTGTGCTATTTAAGTAGTAAAGATATTGTTTCCCATATTGAAGATCTTGGATTGGAATCTTTTGCTTGGTTGGTATTGTCTTGTGTTTGGAATAATACAAAATGAAAGTCAATGAATTTTTTTTTTTTTATTATGAACAAAAAACAAGCTTATTTAGATATGAAATGTTTTTTACTTTTAAACGAAAGTCAGTTTTTATACTACCACCGCCACTCTCACCTCCAGCACCACACCATCATCACCATGACCACCACCACTGTCATCGTCTCTATCACCGTCACCGACGCCCCACTACCATGCTACCACCTCTACCTCTACCTTCATTCTACCACTACTACTACCACCACCAAACATAGAAAAATGTGTGAGTGAATTTCTGATCACACTGCCCTCCTAAGTGATTCAAATTTGAGAACACAGTGAATAGATGGCACCTCATCTGCCGCAAGAAGAAAAGGCTCGTGGTGGTTCTTCCACCCGGGGGCACTCCGACGATCAAGTCAGTATATTTCTCAAAGATAATCCAGTATTCAACTCATAAGCTTGAGTGCATAAAAACATACCTTAGACCCATGGGGGTGCCTCTCTTTTATAGCCAATACAATCCTAGTCCCAATAGGAGCCTAACTCCAATGTACTCAGGATTACTGCTAATCTGGAACTCCCAGTGGGGTTAGGATAAACCCTCTAAGAGTTTCATCTTTACCCAAACTGAAGTCTTCTCTCAATCTAGGACTCTTGCCCTTTATCCGCTTATCTCGAATTCTGATATCTTCGGAGATAACCTCGGCAACTCCGAGATAACCTCGGCGTAACTACCACGACACGTGGCACCTTGGCTGACACGTCGGCGTCACCATGCCACGTGTTGGTACTCAGAAAATATATCCCCACAACTGCCCCCTAGGTTCTATTACCTCGGCATTCTGAGGTGATGGAACCTATATTGTTCCTCTTTCCAGTACGTCGGCGTCAGAACTTTTAAGCCGAGGTCATTTTCTTAAGGCCGACATGTCTTCTTTCAAGAACAAGATTTCAAATGAACTCCTCCACGCGCATGAGCTGTCATGCATCACTTCTCAACCGTTTCTCTTACGTGTGTGATCCTCATTGGATCGTATCACTGACACGCCTGAAAATCGTCTTCTCTGCGTACGCCGCCTGACGTATGCGATGCTCCAGGCGTAATAATTGTTTTCATTTTGCCGTCGTTTTGAGTTTTTGACAAAAACCCTTTCCTTCGTCTCTTCACCTTTTCATTTGTTTACTTGCTTTTTCTCTCTCTAAAGCTCTTCGAATCTACCATTGTTCTAGCTCCAGACTCTGCAACTGTCTTCATTTTGCCATTCCTGCGAAGCTTTCGATACTGTTTCAACCGTCGTCTGTCCTCGGCGAATTTCATTCCGGCCTCACTTTATCTGGTAAGCAACTGGCCCTTCTTTCCCAGTTCTTGATCATTTCTGGAATTTCCTGCTTTTACTGTTCTGCTCAAGCATTTAATTTGTGAATCATTCACCTGAATGCACCTTATTTTATGATCTTGCACATGTCATGAACACTTGTACCTTCTCACCACTGTTCTTGGCCCTCAACCCTTTGTAATCTTCGTGTTTCTAATAGCCCATTTTTTGTTCTTGAATCTGAAACTTCGTCTTTGTTTTCTGCCTTTTGTATTTTTTCCAGATCTGTGCCCTTGATCTCCGTCTTCATAGTTTTAGGTTTGGGATTTGTTTATAGAACCTTCAATTCTTAGGAAAAACTGAAACAAACCTTACCTGTGATTACCCAGACTTGTAGCCGAGGTTTTTGGAACCCTTCTGATTTAACTCTCTTCTGAAACCTAGCCCTTTATATTTAGATTGACGTCATGGGCATGTGGAGACATAGGGTAAACACCCCAACCAAACTCGAATTCTTTAGGCAAGAGTTCTCCATCCCAGACGATGTCCACCTGAGACTAGCTGGGGAAGATGACTCTATTACGCCCACGGATGATACAATGCCTTTTCCCATTGTTGCCTTCATTGAATGTGGACTTCGGCTCCCACTAAATCCCCTTTTTCGTGAAGTCCTTCACTACCACACCTTGAACCCTATGCAACTTACCATCAACTCCCATAGAGTGCTTAATGGTATCATAGCCTTAGCTCGGCAGGAGAATGTTAGGATCACTCTCGCCGACATCCAATACTGTTATACTATGTGCGCCCTTAACCTGAAGGAAAAAGGTTACATGTATTACCTCAAGCCGAGGTCCACTGAATTCAAAATTGTAGCCGACCTCCCAGATTCTAACAAAGGGGCCGGAGATGACTATCTTATTGCTTCTGGAAATTGGGAGTTTGGGCCAGACGAAGATGTTCATCTTTACCCTCTTCCTCGAACAGTTAAAGAGGGCAAGAGTAAGAGCCCGATGCCAATTACTTAGCTGTTGTTGTTGTTTTTTTGTTTTTTTACTTGTAACTTTATCTGTTTCTGATGTCATGTTTTTCTTTGCAGACGTTCGCAAGCCACCAAAGGGTTTTCGCCAGTCCTTTTTTCCTGGTAAAGACCTAAAGAAGCTCCTAGACCTTCCGATCCAAAAGCGCAAGGCTCCATTGGTACTGAATTTCATCCCTACGTATAAGTCCACTTTGCCCGACGTTCCAAGGAGGAAGAAAAAGAGCCTCTCTCCACCTACTGCAACAACTCAAACTGCATCCACATCACAAACTGACCAAGGATCTACATCTAACCCAGCGGATTTGCCATCGACTTCGGCCCCATACTTGGTACCAATACCTGAACGAAAACGCCGGCGTAGACTCGTCAAAACCGCCGAAATGGTTCGCCAAAGGCCTGTCGCCCAAGATCTCCTAGCCGACCTCCCAACTGACGCTGATGCCGTTCCAACCCAAACGATGCCCCCACCAAAGCCGAAAAGAACCAAGAAGGCCCAGCCGAAGGCCAAAGCCACTGAGGTCGAGGCCAAGGATGCCCTGCCTATTTCACAGTTGGCGGAGAATAAAAAGACTTCCTCTACTTCTGCAAAAAGGTTTGCTGAGGCCCAGCCTTCAGAATCCACACAATCAAAGAGGCCGAGGTCATCGTCTGTGACGACCTCGGGATCTAAAACACCAAAAGTCCCCTGGAGGCCTGAGATCACCTTGGAAGATAAACCTGTTTTTGCCAATGATAGTGCCGACGACATAAATGTTGGTGTGGCCCTCAGTACAGCTTTACTCCTCCCAGGCGATTTAGAGAAAAACGCCGAGATGAGTGAGTACAAGAATTATGCCTTGATGCTTCAGCACTGTGTTCAAGTAAGTTTCTACACTTGGTAATATGTTGTTCCTCATTTTTTCATACTTGCAAAACTTTTGTACTAACTTAAACTTCTCTTTTTTTATGGTCTTTCAGGCTGTTCAGCATGCCCATTCCTTCTCCATGCAATCTTTCCAGAACAGGGAGAAGTTGACCAACGTGAAGAGGGAGTTCTCTGCCCTCCAAAAAATCAACAAGAGTCTTCAAGCAAAAATGAAAAAGTTGGAAGACCAGGCCGAGGCTGCCACTAAGGCCCAAACTTTGGCCGAAGAAAAGGCTGATGCTGCTGAGGCTATAAAGAAGGTTGCCGAAGCCGAGAAGAAGGAGGCCGAGGAAAAAAGGGCCCAAGCCGAAAAGGAGCTCCAGGAGGCGCTGGCTACAAAAGATGCTGAGATCAAGGATGCTGACGAAAAGGCATATGCCCAAGGTATAGCCGACGTCACTGAGGACTACAAGTTTCAAGTCAGGCAGGCATGCAACAGGGGATTCTCCCTTGGTTGGATGTCCCTGATAAAAAAACTTGATCTCCCTACTGACTCGCCTTACCGTAATGCTGATGCCATTCCTCTTCCATACCCTCCTCCTCCTCCTCCAAGTCAAGCTGAACAAGAGTCTGAGTCCGAGTCCGAAGATGAGGACAAAACTGATGATGAGGCTTTGGTAAGGAGGCCCAAAGATGCCCATGAGACCAAGTCTCCTCCTGAGGGTGATCAAGTCCTGGACATAACCCAAGATGAGGAGAATGAGGAGGTGCCCAAGGAAGCTGATCCCGGGCAATTATCATCCGACCTTCTCTTAGCTGAAAGAAGCCTTGATAGAACACTTGCGGAGATCGATGCCGAGGTTGCGGCAGAGAAGGCTGCCGAGGTGGTTTCGCAAGAATCTGCCGAGGTAGTTCTCCAAGAATCGGCCGATGTCCAGACCCAGATTGCACCTGTAACTGAAGAATCATACCTTTGATGTTTCCTCTTTTCTCCTTTTTTTGTACCTTTTTTGTTTTCTGGACAATGTATGCTTCCTTTCGTGGCCGGCGTGCCTTTCCTTGTTACTTGTGAACAATTTACTTCTGCTAGGCCATAGTGCCTTCATTATATACAACTGCAACTGTTTTTCTCTGAATGCTTTAGTCTTTAATTTCTCTTCATTGCTTCTGTATGGTTCCTACACTTAGAATATTTTGCATGATTTGCATGATTCTTCCTCTGCACAATCTTCTCGGGGTTACGTACCTCGGGTATAATAACTGCAAGTTTTACTTCGGCAAGATACTGACCTGCAATCTTTTCATAAATTCCAATAGGTATAAAACATATACTTTTCAATGTTAACTCTGCAAACTTTTTTCAAGTTTTAACAAGTGTTTAGGCAGTGATCTCAGTCTAACCTACTTGTAAATTGCTACAAATTTCAACAAGGACTAACATATACAGTAAACTTTTCTCAAGTTATAACAAGTTTAAACAGTGATCTACTTGTAAATTGCTACAAATTTCAACAAGGGTTTTAAACAATATACTTTGCTTTTACCTCAACCTGTAAATTGCTGCAAATTTCAATAGATGATCATATGTCGGCTTAATGTCAGCTTGTAAATTGCTACAAATTTCAACAAGTGTTTAAGCAATGATCTTTGGTTTAACCACCCTGTAGATTGCTATAGGTCTGTAAGCAATAACGTCGGCTTCGCCTCGACTTGTAAATTGCTACAAATTTCAACAAGCGAAGAGAAACAGTAATCTCCGCTTAACTTCAACTTGTAAATTGCTACAAATTTCAACAAGTGAAGCTAAGGAACCATCTCAGCTTAACTTCAACTTGTAAATTGCTACAAATTTCAACAAGTGAAGCTAAGGAACCATCTCAGCTTAACTTTAACTTGTAAATTGCTACAAATTTCAACAAGTGAAGCTAAGGAACCATCTCGGCTTAACTTCAACTTGTAAATTGCTACAAATTTCAACAAGTGAAGCTAAGGAACCATCTCAGCTTAACTTCAACTTATAAATTGCTACAAAGTTCAACAAGCGAAGAGAAACAGTAATCTCCACTTAACTTCAACTTGTAAATTGCTACAAATTTCAACAAGTGAAGCTAAGGAACCATCTCAGCTTAACTTCAACTTGTAAATTGCTACAAATTTCAACAAGTGAAGCTAAGGAACCATCTCGGCTTAACTTCAACTTGTAAATTGCTACAAATTTCAACAAGTGTTAAGCATCTCTGTCTTCTCTCTGCCCCCAATGTGAACCTAAGTTTCACTTGGGTTCTCATTATTTATGTCTTCCAGAAACAATACGTTTAACAATCATATGCGTTCGAAGAAATCTGAAAAGATTTTATTGATGACATCGGCCAAAAATAGTGAACATCTAATGATAGAAAAATTTCAAATTACAAGTGTTCCAAGGTCATGGTAATGCTTTGCCCTCATTGTTTTCAAGCCGATAAGCTCCATTGCCTAATACCGAAGTAATTCTGTAGGGTCCTTCCCAGTTTGGGCCAAGCTTGCCCTCTCTGGGATCCTTCTTGTTGCCAACGACTTTCCTCAAGACTAAGTCGCCGACTTGAAAATCTCTTGGATTAACCTTCTTGTTGTAGGTTCTGGCAAGCCGTTGCTGGTATACTGCAAGCTGAATTGTAGCCTTCTCTCTTCGTTCTTCCAAAAGATCCAGATCTCGGGCTAAGAGTATATCATTAGTCCCATTCTCAACTCCCTGGGTTTGGATCCCTGGGATGCCGAGTTCCAGTGGAATGACTGCTTCTGTGCCATAAGCCATGGCAAAGGAGGATTCCCCTGTTGATCTTCTCGGCGTAGTCCGATATGCCCAAAGCACGTTGGGCAATTCGTCTACCCACTTCCCTTTTGCTGCCTGCAGTCTCTTCTTTATTCCATCCAAAATTACTTTGTTGGATGCTTCTGCTTGTCCATTGCTTTGGGGAAAACTTGGTGTTGAAAAGTAATTCTTGATCTTGAATTTTGCACAGAAGTTTTTGATGAGTTTCTTTGTCAAAGCTGCGTTCGTTAATGCAACGATGGCTCTTGGAATGCCAAATCTGGTGATAATGTTTTTCCATATGAAATTCTTGACGTCCACATCTCGGATTTTGGCAAGAGGTTCTGCCTCTATCCACTTTGTGAAGTAATCCGTTGCTACCAGCAAGTATTTCCTCTGCCCAGTTGCTTGGGGAAGTTGTCCAACCAGATCCATGCCCCATTGGGCAAACGGCCAGGGGCTGGATACTGGATTCAGGTCAGCAGCTGGCTGATGAATCAAAGGTGCAAACCTTTGGCATTGTTCGCACTTCTTCACGTATGCTTCTGCATCTTTTTGCATGTAGGGCCACCAATACCCCTGGGTAATGGCCCTATGGGCTAGTGATCTGCCCCCAGCATGGCTTCCACAAATTCCTTCATGAATTTCATATAAAAAATCTTCAACCTGAAAAGGGTGTACGCACCTTAAAAGGGGTCCAGAGAAGGACCTTCCGTAGAGGTGTCCGTCCTTGGTCAGGCTGAATCTTGCCGACTTCAATCTGTCTTTGTGTGCCTCTTTGCGGTCTTCTGGTAGCTTTCCTTCCTTCAGGTATGCAACAATTGCATCCATCCAGCTTGGCCCCATGTCCACACACATTGCTTCCTGTTTTGTGTTCTGTGGTTCTATGCTCGGGCCCGACATATAGTCAATCATAATTGTTCTTGTTTTTCCAGTCTGCATTGAACTTGCCAGGTTGGCCAACGCGTCGGCGTGGCTATTATCATCTCGGCTTACTTGAAGAAGTCGGCAGTTCTGAAATAGTTCGGCCAATCTGATGACCTCTTTTGCATATGCCGACATCCTCTCGTCTCTGGCTGCAAATTCTCCTGTTGACTGGTTAACAATTAACTGTGAATCACAAAAAACGATTACCCCATCTGCTTCTGCTGCTGCTGCCAGCTTTAGTCCTGCAATTAATGCTTCGTATTCTACTTCATTGTTTGAGGCCTTGAACCCCAAACGGATGGACTGTTCTATGATTTCCCCATCTGGAGATATCAGCAGCACTCCTGCCCCTGCTTTTTGCCGGTTTGAACTTCCATCGACAAACAGTCTGAACGAGTCGCCGATGTAGATGCTGCAGGGTCTCAGTTTGTCCTTCTTTTGCTCCCTTACCTTGGGCTGGGATTCTCCTTGCTTGCTGGGGCCATGTTCAACTCGGCTTAACGGAGCCCGATGTTCGATGGATTCAGGTGTGAATTTCGCCACGAAGTCGGCCAAAACTTGGCCTTTAATTGCAGTTCTTGGCCTGAATTCTAGGTCATACTGGCCCAAGGCCACTACATATCTTGCTATTCTTCCGGTTAAGTCTCCTTGTTGTAACAAAGACTTCAGTGGGTGTTCTGTTAGCACCACAATCTTGTGCGCCTGGAAGTAATGGTTTAACTTCTTTGAGGCCATTACCAAGGCCAGCATTAATTTCTCTAGTGGTAGATACCTCGTTTCAGCGTTGGCCAAAGTTTTACTTACATAATAGACAGCCTTCTGCTCTCCTTGCTCTTCTCGGATTAGTACTGCACTTACTGCGTGTTCTGACACGGCTAAGTACAAAAACAACTCCTCCCCAGGTTCAGGTGTTGAGAGGACTGGAGCCGTGGTCAGATATTTCTTTAGGTCGGCCAAAGCGGCCTCACATTCTTCGGTCCACAGGAAGTCTGCGATCTTTTTCACCAGGTTGAAGAAGGGTTTACACTTGTCTGAGCTTCGGCTTATGAACCTGTTTAGGGCTGCGGCCCTTCCAGTAAGCATTTGTACCTGTTTTGCCGATGTTGGACTCTATAGATCTAGGATGGCCTTGATCTAATCTGGGCTGGCCTCTATTCCCCTTCTTGTTACCAGGTACCCCAGGAATTTCCCAGATCCAACTCCAAACACGCACTTCGATGCGTTAAGTTGGAGCCGATATGTTTTGAGAATTTCGAATACCTCTTTTAGGTCGGCAAGGTGACTCTTTGGCTCCTTGGTCTTCACGACCATGTCATCGATGTAGACTTCTACCGTTTGGCCAATCAAGTGTTTGAACATTTTGGTTACCAACCTCTGGTAGGTTGCTCCTGCGTTTTTCAGCCCAAAAGGCATCACTCTGTAACAGTACAGGCCTTTTGGGGTGATGAACGCCGTCTTCTCCTCATCTGGGGGGTACATGGCTATCTAGTGGTACCCCCTATAAGCGTCCAGGAAGCTCATTCTTCCATGTCCAGATGTGGCATCTACCAGTTGGTCAATCTTGGATAGAGGAAAGCTGACTTTGGGACAGGCTTTATTCAGGCTTGTAAAATCTACGCAGACCCTCCATTTACCGTTTTTCTTTTTTACCCCCACAGTGTTTGATAGCCACGTTGGATAATTGACTTCTCTGATGGCCCTGGCTTCCAGAAGTCTGTCTACTTCTTCTTCCACTGCTTCGACGTGCATCAACGTCGGTCTTCTTGCACGTTGAATTACAGGTTTAGCCGACCTGTAGACGTTAAGTCTGTGACATGTGACCTCGGGGTCAATGCCAGGCATTTCATAAGGTGTCCAGGCGAACACCTCTATGTTTGTTCTCAAAAAGGCTTCCAGTTCTTTTTCTTCGTCTTCGGCTAAGCCTGAGCCAAGAAGAAAGAAGCGCTCTTCGTCGCCCTCCTGGACGAGGATTTTCTTTAGTGTTTCCTCACTCTTCTCGGCCGGCTCCTTGCCGACATCGTCTAGGACCTCCATGTCCTCATCTTCAATCTCTGCCTTCCCTGGTTCTTGTATGCTGCAGGTTGTTTTCATTGCTGCCATGGAGCAACTTTTTGCCTGTAGCTGATCTCCTCTGACTTCTTCAATCCCATGTTCTGTTGGGAATCGTAATAGTTGATGCAACGTTGAGGGAACTGCCCCCATTGCATGCAACCACGGCCTTCCCAAGATGATGTTGTAAGGTGAAGGTGTGTCAATCACGATGAATTCTGTCTTGATCTTCTTTGTACCGGCTTGTACTTCCAAGTTTGTGGCGCCCAGTGGCCACGTCGGCGTTCCATTGAAGCCGACCATCGGGCCGTTTGATCCCTCCATGTCGTCTGGGTGAAGGCCTAACTCTTTGTAACATCTAACGTACATGATGTCGCAAGAACTGCCTTGATCGATCAAATGCGTTTCACTTGGCACTCCCCAACCTGGAGGGATACTACCAAGGCATCGTTATGCGGGTGTTGGACCATCTCCAGGTCGGCTTCTGTAAAAGCTATCATTGGTCCTTGGCACTCCTCTGGCCGATGTCTCTTCTCCTCGACTTGGTAGACATGCTTTAAATGCCTTACCTTCTGGGTCTCTCCTCTGACCTCGTTTTCGTTGACCTTTGAGTGAATTACACTAACCACCCGAGGTACTCCTGCTTGTGGTTGTTGTGCTGGGGGAGGCGGAGCTGCTGGTGCTTGAGGCAACCTTGCCTGCTCTTCTCTGGTCCTGGCTTCGTTGACAAGATCCCTCAGATGACCTTGTCTTACAAAGTCTTCTAAGTATGCTTTTAGGGCTCTGCAACCCTGAGTTGGGTGCCCTTCTTCATTGTGGTAAGCACAACGCCTACCAGTGTTTCTGCCCATGTATTCCCCTGGGGCCTTTGCTGGTGCCCTGAAATAGGCTTGATTTCGGATTTGATCCAGGACTTTGTCGACCGGGATTCAGAACACAGTCGTCACTGCCTGTTTGCCCCTCAATTATGTCTCTGCTTTGCTAAATCCGTTGTTTCTTCGGCCTCGCTTTGGTGAGCCGTTCCCTTTTTCCTGTTTTACCTCCTTATTCCCCGATGTATCTTCTTCGGCTCTGGCATACTTCTCGATCCTTGCCATGAGCTCTTCCATGTTCTTCGGCAATGTCTTTGCCAAGGATTTTCGTAGTGAACAATCTTCTTTTAGGCCGTTCTTGAAAGACTCGACCGCCACTTCCTGGTTGCATTCAGGTATTCGATTGAACACCTCGTAGTATCTTTTTGCATAGGCCCTAAGGCCTTCATCATTGCTGATCTTCAAGGCCATTAGTGCGTCCACCCTTAATGGCTGCAACTTATTTGTCACGAACCTGGCCACAAACATCTCGGTCAGGCCTTCCCAAGTCTTCACGCTTCCTTTTGGCAATTTGTGGAACCAATCTGATGCAATCTCCCCAAAAGACGAGGGGAACACTTTGCAGAGCAATGGCTCGTTTCTGCTGTATAAAGCGATTGAGTTCAGAAATAGTCCGACGTGGAACTTAGGGTCTGACTTACCATCGTATATTTGAAACCTCGGCATGCTGAATCTCTTTGGTGCCTCAAATTTGTCTAGTTCTACCGAAAATGGTGTCCTCGGTTTGACGGGTGAAGTAACCTCGGCTTCGGCATTCTGTTCCTTCCTCTTGAGGTAATTTCTCAAGTCTTCTTTACTCCTTCCCGGAGCTCGGCTATCTTTCGACTTTAGTTTCTTCGGCACGCTGCTTTCGGCCTCGAGGTGGGCCCGTTTTGATTTTTCTCCATGGGTTATGTCAAAGCAGAGCACCTGTCCTTGGACGTGCCGATGTTCTTTGGGCTCTGGGTCCTTCGTGTGATACGTTCTTTGGGACTTCTCTTGTCTCGGCTCCTCTCGTACGATTTCCCTGGAAGGTGGGTGAGAGTGCCTTCCGCTCCTGGTGTGCTGAGTTGCTTCGGGAATTTTCCTTCCTCCCTTCTGGGTATTAACTGCTGGGATTGGCGTGTCCTGCAATGGGTATGGTGGCTGCATGACATTGTTTTGCATCATGAAGTTGACAACCGACTGTAGGTCTGCCAACTTGTCCGCCAAATCTTTTACTTCCTCGTCCCTCCGTAGGCACCTATCCCTCCATACCTGGAGGTTATCTTCGTTGTAGTATCTGTCTTGGTCTGTCTTCTTTGAAGTGTCGCCCTCTTGGCCGATGTCTTTTCCTCCGTGCCCCTGGTCGCGGGTTTCTGTATTGTGGTTGTTTTCTTCAATGTCAAGGTCGATAGGCCTGTTACTCCCTGTGGGAGCGTCGTCCCCAACCTTTTCTTTTTGTGCGTTACTGGCCATCTATTTGTCTTTCATTCCCACAGACGGCGCCAAATTGTGTGAGTGAATTTCTGATCACACTGCCCTCCTTAGTGATTCAGCTGTAGAACACAGGCAGAATAGATGGCACCATGTTGTCCTGCACAGAAAGAAAAGGCTCCGGCGGTGGTTCTTCCACCCGGGGGCACTCCGACGATCAAGTCAGTATATTTCTCAAAGATAATCCAGTATTCAACTCACAAGCTTGAGTGCATAAAAACATACCTTAGACCCATCGGGGTGCCTCTCTTTTATAGCCAATACAATCCTAGTCCCAATAGGAGCCTAACTCCAATGTACTCAGGATTACTGCTAATCTGGAACTCCCAGTGGGGTTAGGATAAATCCTCTAAGAGTTTCATCTTTACCCAAACTGAAGTCTTCTCTCAATCTAGGACTCTTGCCCTTTATCCGCTTATCTCGGATTCCGATATCTTCGGAGATAACCTCGGCGTAACTACCACGACACGCGGCACCTCGGCTGACACGTCGACGTCACCATGCCACGTGTTGGTACTCAGAAAATATATCCTCACAAAAAATATTTTCTACCCAAAAAAATGAAGCGTAAATTTACAATTGACAATATTTGGCCATGCATGCACCTTCTCTCTGCTTCTCACATGTTAATAAGGCCAAAAATGACATTTTAATTTGGCAATTTGTTACCAAAAAAAAAATGACATTTTCATTTGACAATTTGAGATCCATTTGATTCACTATAGTTGAGTGTTGGTTGCTATTTGTATATACATTTGACTTTTAGAGTGTCACTAGTCATTTACTCAATAGTTTTTGGCAGCCAGCATATGGTGTTTCTCAAAATCTGATGGGTGGAAATTGGTGTTAGTGTGCTTTGGGAGACTAAGAGACAACAATACACTTTGTATTGTTTGTGTAGTGTTGCAGATTGTCAATTCAATTTTCGTGGATTCATTTAGTGAATAGTTGTAATGACTGGATTTTTTTTTATATTTATAAAATCATTATATAATTAAATTGAATGGTTATTGCACCACGTGATTAGTGCTTTTTTTTTTATTTTATTTTTTATATTAAAAGATCTTTTGTAAATGAGTTTATGATAATTGAAACACAGTTTTTAATTTGTTACACAAGATCAGGGTGAAATTTGTCTTTTAAGTTGAATAGCTTACTTTTGTAAAATTTTAAAAATACTTGTATAGCTCAAACATTATGAAAATTTTATGAAGTGTTTATGCATGAGTACTTATTTTCTGAAAATTCACAAATTGAACAGTGTTCAGTTTAATTTATAGCAGAATTTCGTGTTGAGATTTGAAGTTAAAATCATGACTTGAGGTAAAACTTATTGGGTTTAGTTTTGTATATATTTGGGGCATGTTTGGTTTATGGGTGGAAATTTAATTCAAGAGCCATAATTTAGAATCAATCTAATTTGGGTTTATATAATACATGTTCAACTGTTTGGTGCTTTTTAATTGTAACGCCCTAAAAAAAATCACATAAATCATACACTCATGACATCCATAAACTTAAGAGAATAAAGCATATTTCCATTCATCAGAGTATTGATTGCAAAAGTATTACATGTTGACAACAAAAGTAAATGCCCTATGGGCTTACAACTTTCCAAGCCAACACTTGGTTACAAAAAGGAGAGTACTAACTCAAATACACATTAAGCCCTTGGCTTGAATTTACATATAATACCAAAAAGAGAACAACAAAAAGATCTATCAGCCTCAAGCCTCCCAAGCTACGTCCTTGGAGGTGGCATATCACCTGAACCTGAAAATGATGTCCCATATAAGGTAAGCCAATGCCCAGTAGAGATATACTAAACCAGATATGAGCAATAACTAAAACATTAGTATTTGATAAATGGCTAACACTTATAAACCAACTTACAACACAATCCAGTTCCATGACAAATATGTACATGTTTCATTCCACTTTTCTTTACTTAACTAATTCAATTCATAAACATGGCTCAGAACCTGGCCAAACAATTAAATGAGACTACATCCCATATTGAAACACTTCCTTTATTCACAATTCAAATGAGACTACAACTCATGTCAAAAACACTTCCAATACTCCAGTTATCTACGTTATTCAATTAAAATTTCGGGACTTTCACCCTGGACACTCCGGCCAACTTAGTTATCAATGGAGTCCATCCTCTATCTCCTCCCAAATAGGTTTGAGAGTTCATCCCCTATCTCCTCTCAAACCATGGAGTACATCCCCTATCTCCTTCCAAACAACATACATATACAATGTCTTTAATAAATATCATATACGATGATCAATCAATACACATATTCGATGTATTATTCCAACCGTCATATTCAATGACATATTCCACATAATTAGTTTCAGTTTTCCTTAATCAACATACAATGTCTACAACAATCAAGACTATCCTCCATAGATAGCCCAAAACAGTTATCTCTAAATAGATAATAAATTTATCAACAGATAAAATATCAACATTTTCATGGGTGAGTGATTAATTTATCCAACTACACCATTCAACCTCATAATTTTCCAATTTCACGAATTTCAACTCAATTTCATAATTTCCCAAATTAATTATTCAAATTAATTATTCGACATAATTAGGACATTTTTTCCATTTTCAAATACCAACCCTAAGGTTCAATTTCATCAATTTAAACAACAATAATACCATTCTCCAAGACCTCTCATACACATGGAGTCTAATATTTTGAAAACCCCCTTTTTATAATCTCAAGTCAAACCCTAACTTTCCCAAAATTACCAAATAACACCATCTAATCAAAATGACCAAAATTTATGTCAAAACCCATAAGAAGGAGTAGGATATCCCTACCTCAAATGAAGAGACCAAATGGAGAAGATGATGAAACTCGAAGTGCTCCAAACCCAAAGATTTTCGGATTGAAATGTAGCCCACACCAAGCTCCACACTTTTAACAAAGAACTATGGTAGAAGATCACTCAAACTAGATGATTTCTTAGAGAGAAGTTGTATTCTAGAGAGAGAAGCTCTCAAATGAGGGTTTTGAAAAGTTAGAGAGAGAGAGAGAGAGAGAGAGAGAGTTGAAAAAGTGATTTAAAATAACACAGTCAAGATCTGATATACGTATAGTCCGCTCGAGCGGAGAATAGGACGCTCGAGCGTGAGACACAAAAAACTTTATCCGCTCGAGCGCAAAAAGACCCGCTCGAGCTCCAAGGCACAACGGCAAAGCACTACCCGCTCGAGCGTAGAATACACTCTTCCAGTACTTTTACAGACACCAGACACCCGCTCGAGCGCAACAAATCCGCTCGAGCTCAGACCCGCTCGAGCGTGAAAAACACTTCTGCAGTACTTTTGCAGACGCATAAAATGCTGAAAGGATGCAAACCCCGCTTGAGCGTAACAAGACCCGCTCGAGCGGATCAACAAAAAAAAATCTGGGCAACAAGTTTTGAGACTAAAACTCAACCAACCTGTTTGAAACAACGCCTACCACATCCCAAAACTCGAACACAAGGAATTAAAGGACGGAAATGCAACATATGCAGCAACAGATATCCACGAAACCGAGTCCGGAATACAATAAACAACGGAGGGAAAATCGGGATCGCTATAACCTCCCCCCCTTAAAGAATTTCGTCTCCAAAATTAAATAGCATAAGTTTCAAAATTGTGATCTTTTTCAATTCTCAACAATATTAAAATTCAATATTCCACACCCTGACCCATTACTGGTCATCCCATCTCTATTCAAGAGGCAAATTACAACATAATACAACATGCATTATCAACATACATCTCTTCAAAATTCAACAAGTCTCAAAATACATGCCTCACAATTCCATAACATATTCAATGTTAATTATATATTTACATTTCCATAGCACATTCAACATATACAATGTTAAATTAAACTTCCATTCCCAAGGCATATTCAATAATACTTCCATAAACTAAAACATATACAATGTTTTACAACTCAAGACATATTCAATGCTCTTAAAGTTTATCAATAAAACAAAGTTTCCCAATACATGGTTAAACATTAACAACCAAGTCCAGATATTTCTCACGGACATCCAACTCACGTTCCCAAGTAGCTTCCTCAACCCCGTGATGTTTCCACAAAACTTTTACCAGGGGCATCGTCTTGCCTCGCAAGACTTGATCCCGCCTATCCAATACCCGCACCGGTCTCTCCTCATATGAGATATCCTTGTCAACCTCTAAGTCGGTCCAATCCAATACATGAGACGAGTCCGGCTCGTATTTCCGAAGCATACTAACATGAAACACGTCATGCACTCCGGACAACTGCGGCGGCAAAGCTAAACGGTAGCCAAGCTCGCCAATCCTTTCAAGCATCTCGAAAGGCCCAATAAACCGAGGGGACAACTTCCCACTCCTCCGAAACCTCATCAAACCCTGCCTAGGTGATATTTTCAAAAAGACGTGATCACCCACCTCAAATACCAAAGGCCTCCTCCTACGGTCGGCATAACTCTTTTGGCGACTCTGGGTTGTAACGAGTCTCTTACGGATAAGTTCAGCTTTCTCCGTCGTTTCCCACACCAACTCTGGGCCCAACAAAGGTGCATCACCCACCTCAGTCCAACAAACTGGAGACCTACACGGTCGGCCATACAAGGCCTCAAACGGCGCCATACCAATACTCAATTGGAAGCTGTTGTTGTAGGAAAACTCCACTAAGCGTAAGTGCCTCTCCCATGACCCACTAAAGTCAAGGACACAGCCTCGAAGCATATCCTCAAGGATCTGAATAGTACGCTCGGCTTGCCCATTAGTCTGAGGATGATAAGCCATGCTAAAGGTCAACCTAGTGCCCAAGGCACTCTGCAAACTCTGCCACAACCTAGCAGTAAAACGTAGATCTCCATCTGAGACGATCGACACTGGGACCCCGTGCAACCTCACTATGTCCTGAACATACAAGTCGGCAAGATGATCTACCGAATCTCTCACGCGCATAGGAATGAAATGCGCTGACTTAGTCAACCGGTCTACAACCACCCAAATAGCATCACTACCCTGCTGAGTCCTCGGAAGACCTACAACGAAGTCCATCGTGACATGCTCCCACTTCCACTCGGCTATAGGCAAGGGTTGTAACAAACCCGCTGGCCTCTGATGTTTAGCTTTCACTTGCTGACAAGTAAGGCACTTAGATACAAAGACTGCCACATCTTTCTTCATACCCCGCCACCAAAATTGGCGACCCAAATCACGATACATCTTAGTGCCTCCCGGATGCATCGCAAGGCGTGAATGGTGAAACTCTCGGAGTGCTTCCTCTCGGAAAGACTCCGGCACAAACAAACGGTCTCGGTACCTCACACTCTGGTCAGGATACATAGTCAAACCCTTCTCACCCTTCCCACTGGATATCTTCTCCCGGAGGGATTCTACTTCAATGTCACCTCTCTGTGCCTCTAACACTCGATTCACAAGAGTAGGCTGCACAACTATAGAAAACAAGGCCGCAGACTCAACGGATTCGGCCAGAAGCAAATCAAACTCACCAAGTGCACCTAACATTTCCCACTCCCAGATGGCTATACAAGCTACGTCACTAATGGATTTCCTACTAAGGGCATCGGCCACAACATTGGCCTTCCTCGGGTGGTAATGCAACTCGAAGTCGTAGTCCTCAATAAACTTCATCCATCTCCTCTGCCTCAAGTTCAAGTCTTTCTGTGTAAACAGATATTTCAGACTCTTATGATCCGAGAACACCTCGAATCTCTCACCATAAAGGTAGTGCCTCCAAATCTTCAAGGCAAAAATCACAGCTGCTAACTCTAGGTCATGTGTAGGGTAATTCCTCTCGTGTATTTTCAACTGCCGCGAGCCATAGGCTACCACTTTCCCCTCTTGCATCAACACACAACCCAAACCCTCTCGTGAAGCATCACAATACACTGCATAACCCAAACCTCTCTCCGGAATAATCAACACTGGAGCGGTGGTAAGTTTAACTTTCAGCTCTTGGAACGACTTTTTGCAAGTCTCACTCCATACAAATTTGACCCATTTCCATGTCAATCTAGTCAACGGCGAAGCTAGCCTAGAGAAATCTTTCACAAACCAACAATAATGCCTAGCTAATCCCAGAAAACTGCGGATCTCAAAAACACTCTTAGGCTGTGCCCAATCTTGCACTGCCTCTATCTTGGATGTATCAACAGACACCCCTTCCCCGGAGACTACATGACCTAAGAATTTAACCTCTCTTAGCCAGAATTCACACTTCCCAAACTTAGCATACAGCTTATGGGCTTTAAGCAACTCAAGCACCACTCTCAAATGTTCCTCATGCTCCTCCTCAGAAGGTGAATAAATCAGGATGTCGTTCACAAAAACGACTACAAAGCGATCTAGGAACTCCCGGAAGATCCGGTTCATCAAGTCCATAAACACTGCCGGTGCATTGGTGAGCCCAAAAGGCATCACCAGAAACTATAATGGCCATACCGCGTACGGAATGTCGTCTTCGGAATATCCTCCTCCCTGACCCTCAACTGATGGTAACCCGATCTCAAGTCTATCTTAGAGAAACAACGGGACCCTTTCAACTGGTCAAACAGATCATCTATACGGGGCATAGGGTACTTGTTCTTAACCGTAGCCCAATTCAATTTCTGGTAATCAATACAAAGTCTCAAGGCATCATTTTTCTTCTTAGCAAATAGGGCCGGTGCTCCCCACGGCGAAGTACTAGGGCGAATAAAGCCCTTATCTAGCAACTCCTGGAGTTGAATCTTCAACTCACTCAACTCGGCTAGGGCAAAACGATACGGTGCCATAGAAATCGGCACGGTGCCATAGAAATCGGCGCTGTGCCGGGCACTAAATCAATAAAAAACTCCACCTCCCGTTGGGTTAGCAAACTAACAAGGTCCTCGAGAAAGACGTCCGAGTACTCACAAACCACTCTTGGTAACACAATTTGGATCTCATCACACTCACTACTCATAAAGCTAGCGAGAAGACCACTAAGCTCACTCCGCCCTCGCGGATCATACACTGATGGCAACACTCTACCAACCCGATCTCCCAAGAAATGAAAACAATCCCCGCTCAAGGTACATACAGTAACCCTCTGGCGGTAGCAATCAATAACAGCCCGGTATGACGATAACCAGTCCATACCCAAAATCACTTCAAAACCTGACATAGCCATAACTACAAAAGAAAATGGAAGCCGGCGATCGGCGACCTCAATATCACAACCTCTACACCCTTGTTTCAAGATCAACTCACCCCCAACATGTGACACAACACAAATAAGAGATGTTAACTGCACCAACTCCAAACCCAAAACAGATGCAAATGCAACAGATATAAAGGAATGGGATGCACCTGTATCAATCAACACATTAGCAACCGAGTTGCAAAACAAAAAGGTAGCTCTCACAATAGATGGAGCCGATACAAGATCCTGCGCGGTAACAGCATACACACGCCCTGAAGGTCTCTGATCTACCTGCTCACCTCTCGGAGCAAAAGGCTGCTGCACAGACTGAGACGATAAGGCTCCCTAATTGTCCCTCGAGGCCTGAACAGACTGAGCTGGCTGATAACTCTGCCTCGACCCAGATGCTCCAGATATGCCACTCAACTGCGGGAAAAACCTCTTCAAGTGCCCCGCCTGACCACTATAGTGACCCCGGTCTCTTTCGATTTGGTGGTTGTATCCGGACTTATGTTCCGTAGATCCTGTTGTTACATATTTGTTGTTGTCATCCTTTAATTCCTTATTTTTGAGTTATAGGATGTTTTGGGCAGGTTTGTTTCAGGTTGGGAGTGTTTGGGAGCAAAGGGTTGCTGTCCAGAATTTTGGTCCTTCGCCGAAGCGAAGCAGCTTTGTCGCCGAGCGAGCTTTTGTTTTTGGTTCGCCGAGCAATGTTTCTTCGCCGGCGAGAGATTGCGTCTAGTATAGACCGAAAGTCAGATTCTTGGCTCGAGCGAGCTTTCCTTCGCCGAGCGAAGTTTGAGTTCTTCGCCGAGCGAAATCTGTTGCCGAGCGTGCTTCTGGGTTGCGGACCTGAAGCATCGTATTGTTGGCTCGGGCGAGCTTTCCTTCGCTCGAGCGAGTCATTCTTGTGTCTGGTCGCTCGAGCGACCAATCCTTCGCTCGAGCGAGCCTGTCGGGTTTAAATAGGCAACAACGGTTTTTAAAACACTTTGTCACTCTCTTTTTGATTTCAAAACCCTAGGTCCGCGTTCTCTCTCCCTTCACTCATCTTCTCTCTTAGGTATCATCTAGTTTTAGGGTGTTTCTGCCCTAGGTTCTTTATTAAAAAGATAGTGTGGGTCGAGGGCTTCTGTTTAATCTGAACAATCTTGGATTCGGAGCACTTCGGATTTTGGGTCATCATCTCCGTCTTCTCCATTCGGGTTATTTTCTTCGAGGTAGGGATTTCCTACTCCATGTTATAGGTTTTATTCTAAGTTTTGGTATTTTGATATGTTGGGGGTTATTTGGTAATTTTGGGAAAAACCCTAATTGTTCTAATAAATTAATTTGTATAATTAGTTTAAGGAAAATTGGGAATTTGGTTAAATTCATGAGATTGGGCAATTGTAAGTTTAAATGGTGTAGTTGGATAATTTAATCACTCGCCTACTGAATTGTTGAGATTATAATTGTTGATGTGTTTATTTCTTGTTTAGAAATAACTGTTTTGGGCTATCGGTGGAGGATAGTCATGATTGTTGTAGACATTGCATGTGGATTAGGGAAAATTGAAACTAATCACTTTGGTTAAGTCATTAATTTTGACTATTGAATTAATACAGAAAATACGTGTATTGATTGGGCATTGCATATGCATATTGTTTGGGAGGAGCTAGGGGATGTACTCCACGGTTTAGGGGAAGATAGGGGATGGACCTTTAAACCGGATTTTGTTTGGGAGGAGATAGGGGATGGACTCCATTAGCATCACTATTATGTGTGCTTATTGATTTATAGAAGTGTTTCTATACGTTGTTGATACAGCACTAAAATGTGTATCAAATAAGAAGTATGAAGTGTTTGATATGAGCCTTTGTCTCATTTGTTTTGTTGATATTGGAAGTAATGTAAATGTGATGTGTGGTTCACTGTTATGATTTGGCCAGGTTCTGAGCCATATTGATAAAAATGTAAAGGGTGAATAAGTAATGGAAAGTAAAACTGATATTTGAGTTAACCATCTATTGAATGCTATTACTTTATTCAATGCTTATATTTGGTTTAGTATATTTCTACTGGGCTGTGGCTCACCCTATATGGGAACATCATTTTCAAGTTCAGGTGATGGGCTACCTCCAAGGATTTAGCTTGGAAGGATTTAGAGTTGAAGACTCTGTTTAGTTTAGTTGTCATTTCTTTTATTTGATATTACATGTAAACTTAAGCCAAGGGCTGAATTTGTAGTTGAGTTAGAACTCACGTTTTTGTGTCCAAGTGTTAGCTTGGAAAGATGTAAGCTCGTAGGGCAGTTACTTTCGTTATTACATGTAATGTCTTTTAATAAGGTTACTCTGATGAATGAAATAATGTTTGTTTTCTTATAACGTTGCATGTCAATAATATATATAATGGGTTTAAATTTGAGGGCGTTACAACCACACTGATAACAAGAAAGCAGCTGGCCTCTACCCTGACTCTGGCTCTAAGGACGAGCCGAAGATGAAGCTACTCTCTAACCTCCTCCCCTCTGCGGGCAAGATGGAGACTTGTGGCCCAGCTAACCACATTTGTAATAAGTAAAGTCTTCCTGACTGCCTCTCCCAGAGCCTGAGCTCGGCACTGGAAAGGCAAATCTCATAAAAGCACCCTGGGACTGCTGAGGGTTAGAACCCCTTTGCCTCCTACCGTCCCCCTAGCCATCCTGACTCCTCTTGGAGCCCCCCATCCTCTCCTCCTCCTCATGCATAATAATTAGGAATGGCAACGGGGCGGGGCGGCGCTGGGGACTACACTCCCCGTCCCCGATCCCCGAAAGTTATATATGCCTCATCCCCGCCCCCGATCCCCGACAGGGACTCATAGCCCGGCCCCATCCCAGCCCCCGATCGGGGATCGGGGATCCCCGACCCTGAAAAATCCCCTATTTTTTTTTTTTTTTTTGATCTATAAAAATTTGTAAACATGGATTAAAATATATTTGAGACAATGAAGACAATGCCATACAAAACCTATAGCATTGCCAATTAACATGGATTAAAATAACCTGTAGCATGCCAATTAACCTGTAACATGCCATACAAAACCTGTAGCATTGCCAATTAACATGGATTAAAATAACCTGTAGCATGCCATACAAAATCTGTAAACATGGATTAAAATACATCCTGCAGCATTGCCAATTAAAAAAATTCTAACAGTGTCATACACAACCCACACACAAAACATCCTGTAGCATACAAAACATTGAGACAGTGTCATCATTGAGACAATGCCATACAAAACTCATAAAATAGCATCCTGTTTCTCCAAGAAAATTCAGCAGCCCACACACACAAGAAAATTCAACAAGTAGCAAAGAGAATAATTAATCCCAAGAGCAACCCGCAAGGGATAGGTTACCCAAAAATTGAAATTAAAAATAAAAATAAAATATCCATTACAACATAAAAAATCAAATCCATTGTTTCTCCAATATCCATACAAACCACACAACAACTTCCATCATCTCCTTCAACTTGAATTCCTGTTAAATAACAAAAGAAAAAAAACAAATAATTAATATTAATAATAAAATGTAAAAAATGTTAACAATTAAAACAAAAAAGATGACAACCAACACAAAAGTAGCACATGACTGATCCGACTCAATCTCATCATCATCATATATAGTTGCATAGCCCACCGATTCCAATGTTGAATTTCCTAAAAAGTAAAGAATATAAATTCAGTATTAAAATTATTCCATGGTAATATAAATAATAAAAGTGAAATAATAATATATAGATTGGATGAAATAATACCTTTCATCTCTGCACCCCACAACCAACTTTGTGCACACATTAATGCTTCTAATGTGTTTGGATAAAGTCTACTACGATGTGGACTCACTAACCTTCCACTAGTACTAAATGTTGACTCAGAAGCAACAGTGGATACAGGAATAGCTAAAATGTCCCTAGCTATTGCCTGTAAGGTCGGATACTTTGGTCCACTAGCTTTCCACCAATTCAAAACATCAAAACCTGAAGTTCTTGGCAAAGCATCCTCTTCTAAATAATGGTCCAACTCTGATCTTACATTCTTCTTTTTTTACTTCTCTTTCTACTAATAAACAAATCAAATTCTGAAAGGGTCTCGATAACAATTTCTGGATGAGTAGAAGAGTCACCAACAATATCGGTCTCCATACCAACTTGGTGCTGATACTCTTGTAACAAATCATAACAAATATGACGAACCCTATAAACTTCATCTTCAGCTTTGTCTCCATAAAGATTTTCAAAATAAAACTCCAATACACTCATCTTATACGTAGGATCAAGTACAACTGCAACTCCAATAACACCATGTATCACTAACCAATATTTATCAAAATTTTCCACCATTTTTGATGCCATTGTTTTGATCACTTCAATTTCACAAGAGAGCCATTGAGACAGTGTCATCCTAATCTCACATAAAGCTGGGAAACAAACATTGGCTGTGGGATACTTTGTACCAGAAAACAACTCTGTGATAGAAAAAAAAATCTTAAACCTCCCCCTAATCTCTCTAGCAAACTCCCATTCTTGCTCAGTTGGCACAGTCTTATGTTGGGGCTCTCTAATTTTCAACTTAGAAAAGACATCCTTATACAATAAGTTTGTTTGAAGCATCAAGTAGGTTAAATTCCACCTAGTTGCACAATCAAGTCCTAATTTCTTAGTATGTGGAATACGCAATTGGTTGACTGTTTCTTCAAATTTTTCTAGTCTTTTTGGTGTTGCTGTCCAATAAGCTACACTCTCTCGAATTTTCTCCGCACCAACTCGTATGGCATCCAATCCATCTTTCACTATCAAATTCAAAATATGCGCACAACAACGCATATGAAACAAAGTACCACCCAACAAAAGCGATGAATTACTTAACTTATCCATCAACATGGTAATCACGGCATCATTTGTGGAGCAATTATCAACAGTAACAGTCGAGATTTTTCTATCAATATTCCAGTCCATCATACACTCAAGCAAAGTATCACAAAGAACTTCTTTTGTGTGTGGACATGGAACATAAATAAACCTAAAATATGATATTCATAAACAAATATTAATAACATGCAAATTGAACTGAATAAGATAGAATTTTTAAATGATTTGTAATTTACAAAAATATACCTCAAAATGCGACTTTGCAATGTCCATGAATCATCAATAAAGTGTGCGGTGACAGCCATGAATCCTTTCTTTTGATTGCTAGCAGTCCACATATCAGTTGTGATTGCCACCCTACTTTTATTATGTTCCACCAAACTCAATGTCTTCACCCTCTCATAATCATAAATCTTTAAAATATCACTCTTTATCGTATTTCGAGAAAGCACTTTAAACAATGGTTGAAGTGCTGTTGAATATCGTTTAAAACCAACATGGTCTACGATAGAGAGGGGATATTCATGCAAGATTATGGCATGTGACAACTTTTTCCTAGCAAAATCTTGATAAAAAATATAAGAATTCATTTTTGGACTCTCTCTACTAAAGTTGTTAGTTAACACTTTTTGCCTCATGTCCATCACTTTTTTCCTAGTACAACTCTTATGGTGATCATGCAAATGCCTAGTTCCATTTTTTAAATCACCTCCAAGATGCTTATTACAATAATTACATATTGTCTTCCACACCCCATTGACTTATTGTTTTTTAAAATGTTCCCACACAACACTAGGTTTTCTTTTAGTTCCTCTACAAGTAGTATTAGACTCTTCTTCTAAATCAATAACATTTTGATTAGAGAAGGAAGACGATGAGTTCGTAGGTGCGTTTGTAGTTAGCGATGAATGTTGTGACACATCACTCTCAAATGGTACTTGAGAGTTAACGGGTACTTCAGAGGTAACTGGTGCTTCAGAGTTAACATCTGACATTTTTAACCTTTATAAAAATAATATGGATTGAATTAATATTAACAGAGGCAACATAAAAGTAGATTACTGGAACTGAGAAACAAATTAATAATAACTAAGCTAATGGATTGAATTAATAATAACTAAACATCAATTTTCTTTTTTCTTTCTCCGTTTTCTTGCTTTTAGATGAATGGAATTGAATTGGGACATCTACCAATAAGATCTTCAATAATATAAAAAATTAACTACTCATCATCTTCAATAATATAAAATAAACAGAAAGAATAAAATACAGTGAATATAAAAAATTGATGTTTAGCTACTCAATGAAAGCATCAATTTTTAATAATACAGTGAAGATAAAAAATTGATGTTTAAGAAAGAATAAAATACATATCTATATTTTTTCTTTCTCTGTTTTCTTTCCATTTTATTTCTTTCTTTTAAACAAATTAACTACTCATCATCTTCAATAATATAAAATAAACAGATCTATATGTCTAATTTCTACACATCATCTTCATCAACATCTTTTAACATCATCTTCATCTTTTCAACAAATTAACTAACTACTCATCATCTTCATCTTTTAAATTTCAATAACTAACTACTCATCATCTTTTTTCTAATTTCAATAACTAACTACTCATCATCTTCATCTTTTAAACAAATTAACTACTCATCATCTTCATCATCTTCTATATTTCTAATATAAACTGTGTTAAGAACAACTAATTTCTGCACACATAATAACATCATCAACATCATCAATTTTCTTTCTCTGTTTCAATAATCATCAAATAGACTGATGGTATAAGTTATCAATAATATAAAATAGACAGATCATCATCTTAATAGACAGATTATCAATAATATAGACAGATTATCAATAATATCAACATATCAATAATATAAAATAGACAGATCTATATGCATAACAAATTCCCAGATATCATCTTCAATAATATGATCATCATCTTAATAGATCTATATGCATAACAAATTCCCAACAGATCAATAAACAGATCAGTCGTTATTTATAAACAGATTAATAAATAGATATATATATAAAATAGATAGATCTATAAATTTCGAAGGAAAAAAAAAAACAGAGGTTGAATCTATATATAATATACACTCAGATATATATATATAATATATATACATATATGTAAACCCTAGAACGAAATCCCTAGAGAGAGAGAGAGATATACCTAAACAGAGAGAGCAGCGACGGAGGAGCGGCGGTGAGGGAGGTCGGCGGTGACGGAGGAGCGGCGGTGACGGAGAGAAAGTAGCAGCCCCTTTGAGTGTGTGTGTGAGAGAGAGAGAAAGAGAGAGAGAGAGAGAGAGAGAGAGAGAGAGAGAGAGACGGGGAGGCGACACGGTAAAGCGACAGAGGTAAGGCAATAAGGGAGGATCGGTGGCGACAGAGGATCGTCGGTGAGGAGAGAGGCGCGGCCGTGAGAGAAAGAGAGAGGGGGAGACCAAACCAGTGGTGGCGAGCGAGAGAGAGAGAGGAGCGAGTGGAGCAGAGCCGTGTGTGTCTGAGTGTGTGTGTCTCAAACCCTAAACAAACACAAGCATTGAAGCATATATATATCCAGGGACAAAATGGTAATTTTACCTCGGGGACTAAGCGGGCCGGGGCCGGGTCCGAGTCCGGGTCTGCAACACCTATCCCCGTCCCCAGCCCGGATATCATCAGGGATGAACTTTTGAATACCATCCCCAGCCCGTCGGGGACATTTTTCGGTGAATAACCACTAAATTCGGGGTCGGGGGGGTCGGGGGGGTCAGGTCCCCGTATCTCTCATCTTGAGCCCGGTCCTTAACTTCTTCTGAAGTTCAAGACAACGGCGTTCCTCAGACGCCACTAACTCAGGAGCAAACCTCGATAAGCTAGTAATCTGACCTCAAACTCGCCTTGATGTACTCATTTGCTTGAAGAATCGATCCTCAACTTCTCACGACAACGGAGCGAAACTTCTCTTGAAAGGCACCCACGAAAGCCTCCCAAGTCCCTCCAATACGGCCCCGAACAAACTTCCACCACTGGCCCACGTCTCCCTTCAGCTGGAAAGACGCCAAGGTCACCTTCAAAGCCCTGTCTTCGATGCCAAGCATCTCAAACGTCTTCGTCATCTACTCGAGCCACTCATCAGCCCTAAGTGGCTCCTTGGGATCTCCTAGAAACTCGCCCAGGTTAGACCGGAAAAACTCCCTCTTCAGAAAAGAAGGCCCTGCCTCAGGAACATGGGCCTGGACTTGATTCTCAGCCCTGAGAATGTCCATGGATTCCCTCAAAGCTCCTGCCATCTTGCGGGCTAAGGCACCCATGGCCTGCTGACCTACTGGCTCAGCCACATTGGCCTGACCAACACCCTCCTGCTATGCCAGAATCTCATCTGGTATAGGCATCTCCTGCCTTCTAGGCCTACCTCGCCTACCACCACGTCCTCGTCCTAACATCCTAATAAAGGTAACAAGAACATTAGCACATTCACAAATGTGCCAAAGCTATTTCACTCGCGTCCTAATACATTGGACAACTGTAATTCACTCCACGTAAGCACATAATCACATAAGCATTTACAAATTTCATTTCCGGATAATGACAGTCCCGAGGCGTTGCTAGAGTTCCAGTTAAAAACAGCATTGATCAAGTGCTTTTCCAACAGGACTCCCAAGAACCCAAGGATCCAATCAAAATCCTAGAAATTAAATCCCATACCCATATAGTCACATAAACATATTATCAAATAAACATATAACATCATACATAAGTCTCTAACAAGCGAGACAAACCCATTGTGGTACTAACCACTTCCCACGTACCCAAAGTATTCAAACCCGGTACGCTCTGATACCAAGTTGTAACGCCCTTAAAAAAAACCCATAAATCATACACTCATGACATCCATAAACTTAAGAGAATAAAGCATATTTCCATTCATCAGAGTATTGATTGCAAAAGTATTACATGTTGACAACAAAAGTAAATGCCTACGGGCTTACAACTTTCCAAGCCAACACTTGGTTACAAAAAGGAGAGTACTAACTCAAATACACATTAAGCCCTTGGCTTGAATTTACATGTAATACCAAAAAGAGAACAACAGAAAGATCTATCAGCCTCAAGCCTCCCAAGCTACGTCCTTGGAGGTGGCATATCACCTGAACCTGAAAATGATGTCCCATATAGGGTGAGCCAATGCCCAGTAGAGATATACTAAACCAAATATGAGCAATAACTAAAACATTAGTATTTGATAAATGGCTAACACTTATAAACCAACTTACAACACAATCCAGTTTCATGACAAATATGTACATGTTTCATTCCACTTTCCTTTACTTAACTAATTCAATTCATAAACATGGCTCAGAACCTGGCCAAACAATTAAATGAGACTACATCCCATATTGAAACACTTCCTTTATTCACAATTCAAATGAGACTACTGTAACAACCCTCATTTTCACTTAGCCATGCTTGTATGCATCTTTGTATGATCTTGTCTTGCCGAGATTACAAATCTTGTTATTTTGTTTTGTCTTGCTTGTTAGGTATTGCTTGCTTGCTTGATCTTGTACCTTGCTTGGTGTGTAGCCGAGGTCAGCTTAGCCTAGTTCGCCTTTAAAACCTTTGTACTTAGAATCGCTTTGGAACCTTGGTTGACCCTATCTTCACCTCGGCATGTTTGCCGAGATGTCACTCTTTGGGCCGATGTGTTTAGAGCCGAGGCCGAGATGTTTTGTGCTAGCAATCCTTGTCCTTGGGCAGGTGTGGCCTAGACCGAGGTGTGGCACACCCAGGCCAAGGTGTGGCACCACTTAGTCAAGTGCCGACCTCCCTAGCCGATGTCCTTGTTATCCTTGCAGAAGCTTTGACTTTAGCCGATGTCCTTACTTTCCAATGTGTTTTGCCATCTAGCTTGTTGTATACGCTTTGTCAGAGACTTGTCTTATCAATTAGTCACCTTTTTGAGTTAAACCAACCCGGTAGCACCACGTGTCCGAGCTGAAGGTTAAGTCAGCCGACAGACTTAGAACCAAATCATTTTTGGTCTCAAATCCTTGTTTTTAGAGAGAGAAGCTCTAGAAGAAGGAGAAAGAGTTTTAGAGAGAGAAGTAGAGTTCCGAGCTGATCTTTGAAGATCGAACCGTTGGATTTGAGCTTTGAGGACTTTGATCTTACTTTGAGACTGCACCCGAAGAGCTAGGTGAGTGGTGCTTTTAATAAAGCTATGTTATACGGTTTTGATAAATCTTGTCTTGCTTTGTTTTAATGAAAGTTTTTGATAAGCATGAATGACCAGCCTATTTTGATGTATCAAGTAAAAGCTTTGTTCGATGTTATCTTGAAAGTCCCTTGGCTGGAGGACTATAAACTTTCGCAGCACTTAGTGTAAAAGTCCCTTGGCTGGAGGACTCTAAACTTTTGCAGCATTAAGTATAAAAGGATACGGTCCTTTCTTGGAACACAAGTCCCTTGGCTGGAGGACTCTAAACTTTCGCAGCACCATTTGTCAAACAGGGCTACGGGCCTAAGTGACACCAGTCTTGTAATAAAGGATACGGTCCTTTCTTGGGAAAGCCATCGTGTTAAAAAGGGCTACGGGCCTAAGTAACACAAGTCCCCTGGCTAGAGGACTATAAACTTTTGCAGCACCATTTTGTTTAAATCGATTACGGATCGTACAGCCTTGTTTTGCCACTGACGGTTTACCGCGTGGGTTTGTTTGTTCGGAAAGCTTGATTGTGTTTTGCCGATGTTAATGAGCATCCTTTGAACTTGCAAGACTTGATAGATGAATACGGTTCATCCCTTGATTTGGTAAAGTTTTGATGTGCTTTGTTAAGAAAGAATCTCGGCTAATATTTGGATGGTTTTGACATGTTTTGTTTTGTACAGACTTCGGCTATATTCATGCAAAACCTTTATTACGAGTACCATTCACTGAGTTTCCATACTTACCCTCTCTATATATATGTAGGTGATGAGCAGGATGGCGGCGACGCCTAGATGTGTTTGCAAGCTTGTTTTGGATTTCTTGATTTACGTCGGCTACGTTTTGCATTCTTGTCGGCGATACTGTTTTTACACCGGCCGTTCGTGTTCATGTCGGCTTATATGTTTACGTCGACCAATCTTGAAAATCATGCTTCTTGGCTTGTAAATTCTGTATTTTGTGTATGTCGGCCTAGAAGCCTTTTGATCAGGATGTGATTTGTATTTTGTTATCTTGGACTGGTTGTATGATTATATTGTACATGTCTTTTCGTTTGATTTACGCACAGCTCTCATGGACTATTTGTATTTGATTTATTGCTTCCGCATTTTGTAAGCCCCTGTGAGTACTCTGTTGTGTGTGAAATTTTGAAAGTCGGCCTTCGGTAATCTCGGATTACTGGCCATCTCGGCACCACCCTACTAGGGGCGGGTTGGGGTCGTGACAACTACAACTCATGTCAAAAACACTTCCAATACTCCAGTTATCTACGTTATGCAAACGCAATTAAAATTTCGGGACTTTCACCCTAGACACTCCAACCAACTTAGTTATCAATGGAGTCCATCCCCTATCTCCTCTCAAACCATGGAGTACATCCCCTATCTCCTCCCAAACAACATACATATACAATGTATTTAATAAATATCATATACGATGATCAATCAATACACATATTCGATGTATTATTCCAACCGTCATATTCAATGACATATTCCACATAATTAGTTTCAGTTTTCCCTAATCAACATACAGTGTCTACAACAATCAAGACTATTCTCCACCGATAGCCCAAAACAGTTATCTCTAAACAGATAATAAATTTATCAACAGATAAAATCTCAACATTTTCATGGGTGAGTGATTAATTTATCCAACTACACCATTCAACCTCATAATTTCCCAATTTCACAAATTTCAACTCAGTTTCACAATTTCCCAAATTAATTATTCAAATTAATTATTCGACATAATTAGGGCATTTTTCCCATTTTCAAATACCAACACTAAGGTTCAATTTCATCAATTTAAACAACAATAATACCATTCTCCAAGACCTCTCATACACATGGAGTCTAGCATTTTGAAAACCCCCTTTTTATAACCTCAAGTCAAACCCTAACTTTTCCAAAATTACCAAATAACAGCATCTAATCAAAATGACCAAAATTTATGTCAAAACCCATAAGAAGGAGTAGGATATCCCTACCTCAAATGAAGAGACCAAATGGAGAAGATGATGAAACTCGAAGTGCTCCAAACCCAAAGATTTTTGGATTAAAATGTAACCCACACCAAGCTCCACACTTTTAACAAAGGAACTATGGTAGAAGATCACTCAAACTAGATGATTTCTTAGAGAGAAGTTGTATTCTAGAGAGAGACACTCTCAAATGAGGGTTTTGAAAAGTTAGAGAGAGAGAGAGAGTTGAAAAAGTGATTTCAAATAACACGGTCAAGATCTGATATACGTATAGTCCGCTCGAGCGGAGAATAGGACGCTCTAGCGTGAGACACAAAAAACTTTACCCACTCGAGCGCAAAAAGACCCGCTGGAGCTCCAAGGCACAACAGCAAAGCACTACCCGCTCGAGCGCAAAGATACCCGCTCGAGCGTAGAATACACTCCTCCAGTACTTTTACAGACACCAGACACCCGCTCGAGCGCAACAAATTTACTCAAGCTCAGACCCGCTCGAGCGTGAAAAACACTTCTGCAGTACTTTTGCAGACACACAAAATGCTGAAAGGATGCAAACTCCGCTTGAGCATAACAAGACCTGCTCGAGCAGATCAACAAAAAAAAATCTGGGCAACAAGTTTTGAGACTAAAACTCAACCAACCTGTTTGAAACAACGCCCAACACATCCCAAAACTCGAACACAAGGAATTAAAGGATGGAAATGCAACATATGCAACAACAGACATCCACAGAACCGACTTCAGAATACAATAAACAATTGAGGGAAAACCGGGATCGCTATATTAATTATGTGAATGGAAGGTACCACATCGGGAGTTGTTATTATTTATTATACTGTATTATAAGAAATGTTTAAAAGGCAAATTTATGGTGTTTTATTAAACAAAAAAATATATTTTGTGATAAGAAAAATTATATTATTTTATATTACAAAATATTAAAGTGTTATTAAAATATTTTTAATTGATGTATATATATAAATAGATCAATATTTGAATATAAAAAAATAAAAAATAAATAAATAGAGAGGCAACCCACGTGGGGCTGCCTCCACCCCCCTTTCCTTTATCTTCTCTTTTCCCTTTCTTCTTATTTTTTTTTTCTTTGGGGGGGGTAAATCACACTCACTTCCCTTGAAATTTCTGATAATTACAGGAATTTCTCCTATAGTTTTAATAATTACAAAAATTATCTTTACTTTTGAAACTATGATTAAGATTTCCCTACCGTTAATCTTCTATTAATTTATTTAACAGAATTCTAATGACGTCATGCTGACGCCATGTACTATGAGAAAAAAATTCCAAGATTGGCCTTATATATTCAAATAGTAAATTTCACTCACAACCGCTGAGGTTCTATAAAAAATTAATAAAGACTCATACATTATTTTAATAATGTTAAACAAAATTATTAAATTCTATACAATATTTAAAAAAATTCTAAATTGTTAAGACAAGCATATATATAGTAGAATAACCAAACATTACCTTATCTTAAAAAAAAAAAAAAAAAAAAAAAAAAAAAAAAAAAAAAAGAGCTAATAAATTGTGTCATGCCCCACTTTTTTATTACTCAGAATCCATTACCAAAGCCATTAATATAAATTCCATTTCAGAGATAATATACGGAAGCTCATTACATTTATATGAGTACATCAGTAAAAGTTCTCTCATTCGGATAAGGATGAATGCAAAATAAATGTACAATTAGATAAATTGCCCATAGGCTTACATCATTTAAAAATCAAGAAGAAGGGTGTAACCCTTTTACATCAATGGCATTCTGCTTACATAGAAGAGGCCCCGTGGCCAACAAATAAGAAGATCTGAAATCGTGCAGCACATCTTGATTATGACCTGAAAAATATTCAACAACGTGGGATGAACATAAAGTCCAGTAGGGATCTCAACATGATCCTCAACAATTACAACTTACAGATAGCTATGATCATGAATGCTCGTCTCATATCATATAATAATGTGACATTTTATAATTAAAGTATACTTACAATAATAACTTTCTCAAAACATTCTTTTGATTCAACAACACCAAGATTCACTTTTATTGTTCCTTTTTCCATCTAAACAACTATCACACCATGGCCGTATTTTTTTTTTTCCATTTTATATCAAAATACTACACAACCATACTTAATTTTCGAAAGCACGTTCATCAAATTCGTTTTTCTCATGTTATTCGTAACTCAAATATAAACATGATTTGTCTCAACGGACTCATCACATTCCACAACTTAAACTCATAATCCAAGAAATACTTTCAATAAGATAACTTATAGCGAAACTCCTTCAACCACTCTCAAGCACACTCAAAATTTACAATGTATGCAATTACTCAACATGTGAGACCATTAAACCTTGCAAAATCACAATTTATCATAATACATGATACACAATCGAAATGAAACAACGATGATACACAACCCCTGCTCTACGTACCGCAACACGGTAGGCCAGTGATACATCTCTCCACAATAACATGCCAATTTACCAGACACCAGCTGGAAGGGAATGGTACCTCTGCCTCCATTTCTCCAGGCGCTAGCTAGAAGAGAATGGTACCTCTGATTCTCAGCGCAACCAATTCTCCAGGCGCTAGCTGGAAGGCAATGGTACCTCTAATTCTCAGCACATTGCACATCTTCCAACCATCATTTCATACCACATTCATGGATAACACAAGTGTACTATAGACACATAATCATAACAACAATCACAATGTCATCCTCCGCCGATGACCAAGGACAAAACCTCTAAGCAAGACATATGTTAAACTCATAATACCATTAACCAATTCTCCAAGGTTTTAGACCAACAATCAACACGACTCCAAGGTTTCATCTATCGCTTGATGTTCTTTTCTCAATTAAGAGGACATTATTGTTTCATCTTCCTTTGATATTTAATTAAAAAAAATTCCCAATTTACAAAAAAAAAAGTACACCAATCACAACTCAACTTTCACCATTTAGACAAGGAACTCCCACATTGATTACACAATCACAATTTACTCCATTTCTACTTAACGAAGGTTTAACTCAATGAATTCTAATCTCATGATTAAATCCCCTTTTATCAATCAACGAATTATCAATTGTTGGACTTAACTAAAATCAACTTAACACAAGTCAAATACACAAATTCATGAAAATCTGTTTTAATTCCCAAACATAACCACATCAATAATTAAATCTCTTGGTTCATAACATGATAAATTCATCAACTCGTTGTGTTTTAAACATAGCCAATCCAACACAGATAAAAGCTCAAATTATGAAACCCATTTTAATCATAAATCAATTTATCAAATCACTCATCAAATTTCTTAAATTCATCACACAATTATTTAACAATTTTAACCACTTTTTATCCATTAGGCATTTCAACAAAATTAGGGTTTTAGCTCTCTAATCAAGAATATAAAGAATCACACACCAAATTAACCCAACATTAACCCACCACATAATATTTCAATCTCTACACCCATATCATATATCCTCTATCATGATTTTTGAAAAATAATCCATATCAACATGGTTTAATGCAATACAAACTTACCACATGTCTATCCATAGTAGAGGTATTGAAAAGCATCAAAGAAACCCCTACCTCAATGATTGATGAAGAAGAGATGAAACCCTAGCTGTGAGAGAGAGAGAGAGAGAGAGAGAGAAATGAGCAAAATGTGTAAAAAAATCAGACCAAAATGTTATAAAAAACAGAGTTTCGGACTGCCCAATTGGCCGCTCATGCTGCCAACTCTATTGCTCGAGCTGCCCACCTTGACCGCTCGTGCAGCCCACTTCCTCAGCTCGTGCGCTCTAGACAGTAGCAAGAAATCTAGGTGTCAAGCTCCACCGCTCGAGCGGCCCTCCTCTGCATGTATGGCCTAGGGCCCCGCACGTGCGGCCTTGGCCCAGCCGCTCAAAATCTCAACTTCGCTCCCGGGTACCCCAGACTCACTCGCACACCTTCCGAAAAAGTGAAATTCAACAACAACTAAGATATGAAAAAGAAAATCATTCCCGGATGTTTCAAATTCAACGAGGATAACGGAAAACGGATCGAAGAAGAAATGAAAAGGAGAAAAAGGAACCGGTCGTCACAAATTGATCATCGTTAAACCTTATACTAGATTAAATACAATCTTTTATTTGAAAATTACGAAACAAAGTATAAAAGATGTTTTATTTTTATAAAAAGACCGCCAATTTTATAATAATTATTTTGAGAAATTAGAGTTTGAATAAAAATTTAAAAAAGCATATAGGTATTTGATTTTTTTTTGGGTATGAAAAATATATATTTGGAGAAATTATTCCTCTCTTTCCATTTTCTTTATTTTATTTCTTTCTTTTTCTTTCTATTTATTTTCTCATTCATTTTTTCATGTCACTATAGCAAATAGCAACACCATATAATTTATTATTATTATTATTATTATTGTTATTATTATTATTATTATTATTATTATTTGTTCTCTTCTCTATTCTTTTTCCTCATATTTTTTTCTCTTTCATCAATGTTAGCTAGCATCACCCAATATCATAGCAACTTACGAAATATGAATTTTTCTTTTGTTTTGTAAACATATTTTTGTATTAATTTTTTTAAAGAAAAATAAACATAATATCATTTTATATTTATAATAAAAAAATTGACTTATAAAAATTACCAAATGTTACCTCATAAATATATATTTTAAAAAAAATTATCATTTTATCTTTTCACAACCCTATATTATTCTCAATTTTAATTATCATTAAAAAAAAATAAGTCAATATATATTTCTCACCTTAATAATAAAATTTTTAAAAAAAAATGAAAAAATATCTAATCACGTTACAATAAATTAAAATTAGATGATAGAGAATGAAAGATAAAGAAATCATTTAAGAATAATAAACTATTTAAATTTGTCATTTCTTACATCTAATTAAAATAGAATTTTACTCGAAGAAATAAATTATTTGAAAATAATAAAATACTCAAATAATTTGTTATTTATTATATCTGAAATCTATGGGTAGGTTTGGTTTGTGTTTCTGAAAAAAATTTCAGAAATTTTCTCTACAAACAAATTTCAGAAATTTTCTCTACCAAACAAATTTTTCTAAAAAAATTTCCCAAAACACACAAACCAAACAAGTTTTCCAAACAAATCTCTCTCACAAACACATCAAATCAATCACTTTTTCCAAAACTCTCTCTCAAAACAATTTTCCAAAACAAATTTCCCAAAAAACCAAACCAAACATGTTTTCGTACTTTTTATCTCTAAAACACATCTCTCAAACACAAACCAAACATACCCTATATCTCCCTCTTTGTTTCTTTCATTTAAATTATTTTTATTAAATGAAATCTCAAAATTAATTCAAATAAGAAACATGGATATTCTTTCTTTCTTACTTAATTTCATTAATGATTGATTTTTTTTTTTTTTTTTTTAAACTTATGTTCAAAGCTTATAGTGGGGGGGAAAAAAAGTCAAGGAAATACAAAAAAATAAAAATAAATAATAAATAATAATAATAATTGTGAGAGATAAAATGATAATTTAAAATATAGGTAAATTACAATTAAAAAGTATTAAGTGCAAAGGGTATTATAGTCATTTTCACAACCAAGTTAACACCATTTGGCTTAAATTAACTGGGGGGAGGAGGGGCGGGGATATTGATAATGTCAGAAAAAGTAAGGGTAGTTTCTATAATTATTGAAACTACAGAAGAGGTCCCTATAATTGTCAGAAATTGTAACGCTCTGAATAAATGACACAATAAGTACTCATTAACTTCCAATTACATTAACTTGATTCCAAATTGTGATGATCGGTTTTGCTACACGTCTCTTCATTTTAGTTTTCTTTGAAATTGTTGTGTCCTGATGTCTCTTCTTTGACTCTCACCCTTGTTTATTTCGGGTCGGCTTTTCTTTTGTTTCGGTGGGTGCACGGTCGAGTCCGGAGTGCCCGGGGACCGAACCAGAAAATTATGGATTGCTGGGCCAAGGCCACACGTGCGATGTCCTTAGGCCACACGTGCGGGGTGGGGCCCCACGTGCGGGGAGTGAGGCCGTACGTGCGGTGAGGGTTGGACTACAGAGGGTTGCACACTGCTTAAAAGGCAGGTGCGGACTGAGGTGCAGGGGACTACCGCACGTGCGGGGTTGAGGGCCGCAGATGCGGGGAAAGACGCTCCACACGTACGGGGTTGGGCACCGCACGTGCGGCACTCTGGGAAGTCCGAATCTCTATTTTTTTTCTCTCTTTTTTGCCGTGTGTGTATCACATTTTAGGCATTTCCCTCTCACTCTAAACCCTATTTTTCTCCTCCTTCTCTCTAGAAAACCTCTTCAAACACTAAAACTCTTTGATTTTGCAACCCCTTGGATCTAGATTCATCATCATCATCATCATCATCTCTCCCTCTCAAGCTTTGGAGATCAAAAGCTAGAGTTTCACTTGGTGTGGTAGAAATCAAAGCTCTCTCATCCTTGATCCTAGGGTTTCACTAATATCTTCATCAAGATTTGAGGTAGGGTCTCCTTTGAGTTATATATACATTTTGCAAGCTTTTGATTGACTTTTTTTGAACTTTTCCCTGATTGATTTCGAAAATGGGTTTTTGATTTAAGAAATTGGGGATGTTGTAGAAGAAGCTCATCCTTTATTCTTTTAATGATCTTTCTTGAAATATTGGACACATGGGTTGAAGATTGGGGTGTATAGTGAGGTTTTACATAAGAAATGGAAAATATTAGGGTTTTTGTGAAAACCTAGAAATTGGGGGTTTTCTTTGAAAAATGTGAGTACTCTATATTGATTGCTTTTAAGTATGATGACCCCTTGAAGTATGAGAAATTGGGGACTATATTTGAATTTGTTAACAAATGCTTATACATGCATAGTGATGAGTGGATCTATTTGTTGAGTCCCATGAACTAAGAACATTGAAATCTTTAATGTTCAAGGATATTGCAAAAGGCCTTGAAATGGCTAAGGTATTGAGGATGGTACAAAATGTGAAGGTTGTTGTAATAACCCGACCCTCGTATGTGATTCTAGTACCTTTTCAGTCATTGATTCTGTGTGTTTGAATGTATATTATGAAATTCTATGTGGCATTTCTTGGAATTAAACGGAACTTAGAGAAAATGAAGTTCTATCTGTTGAGTAAGAACACTATCTGTTACACTTGAATTAGTTAAATCTGAAATTGGATGCCTTAGAGGCTTAATTTTCATACGAGGAAAAACCAATTCGAATTCTGGATCGTCAGGTGAAACAATTACGGAACCGAGAAATTCCAATGGTGAAAGTGGAGTGGCAAGAGCACTACGGAACTGAGGCAACTTGGGAAAAAGAAGACGAAATGCAACACCAATATCCACATCTGTTTCCGTCCTAAGGTAAAACAAGTTTGGAGGACCAAACTTATTTAAGGGGGGAAGAGTGTAATAACCCGACCCTCGTATGTGATTTTGGTACCTTTTCAGTCATTGATTCTGTGTGTTTGAATGTATATTATGAAATTCTATGTGGCATTTCTTGGAATTAAACGGAACTTAGAGAAAATGAAGTTCTATCTGTTGAGTAAGAACACTATCTGTTACACTTGAATTAGTTAAATCTGAAATTGGACGCCTTAGAGGCTTAATTTTCAGGAATTGATTTGATATTTGAAATCTGCTTGATTTTTAAGCCCTAATGGGATTTTCTGCAAAATTTCAATTTAGGATGCTTAAACGATTAAAATTTCATCCTATTCTCTTTTATGTTAATCAATTGATATATATCACTTAGAGATATTTTTGGGACTTAGAATATCTTCTAAAAGCAACGTAGAAGAGGGGAAAAATCGTGGGTGTGGGAGAGAAGCTCTCCAAAGTGAAGAAATTGTGAAATTGTGAAATTGTGTGTGGATTGAATTTAAGGTATGGAAGATTTCTTTATTTATCCTCTCTTTCTTTTGATTTTGGTTGAAAACCTTTCTTTGGTTTTGTTAAGTCAAAGTACATGTACAAGTTTCATGTGATGATGCATATTGTTGCTCAATTAAGTTATGACAAGGCAATCTATCCCTTGTTTCCTTGATATTCCATGAAAATATTTAGCCATGGGTTTGAATTAGAAGCATATGAGTTGTGTGTGTGTGTGTGTGTGTGTGTGTGTGTGTGTGTGTGAGGTATGAAGTGAGTTATGTGTGAGTTATGGAATTTAAGTGATGATTGAATTCAACTTTGTTGGAAGGTCTAGTTTAGATGGAATTATTATGTGTTTAAATGATTTTGGAACAATTGTAACCCATGAGCATGCTTGTAAAGAGAGAGTGAAGTTTTGAATGTTAGATTAGAACTCAAACTAAAGTCCAGAATTTCTAAGTTTACACAAATTCGGCGGCGGAATTTCTTTCGGCGGAAAACGACCTTCCAGCGGTTTTTGTGCGGTAGCGATCGCTCGAGCGGCCAAAGTGGCGCTCGAGCGGGGAGGTTTATTTTTGAGAAAAAAATGTGTTCGTTCAGTTTCGTATGCTTGACTCTCTGGTAATTGTAGAATATTTTTCTGATGCTTTAAGATGATTTTAAGATAGTTATACATCATGCGAAGCTTGGTAATTCGAGGAATGATTTCTATGATGTGTGAAGGAAGGAAACTAATTTCCAAATTGTAATTGTGCGCAGGGCACACTACTGAAGGCACTAGCACGCCGACACATCGCTGTGAGTAATAGTACATTGAGCATACAGTTATTTATTGCTAATGTCTGTAAATGATATTCTATTTTCTGTCAGTTATGATATGAATATTAATGTTGAAAAGATTCACGTACTACTTGTACGTTCTGGGCCGTAAGGCTATTCTGGGTCGAAAGACCGTTCTGATAATTCTGGGCCGTAAGGCTGTTCTGGGTCGAAAGACCATTCTGATAATTCTGGGCCATTGGGCCGTTCTGTCATAACCGTAACACGAGGCCAAAGGCCATTCTAGAAATAAATTGATCCCAACTTTAATGTGGAATTCCATTCTGGTGAATTCATTGTTGTTATGCATTGTAACTATTAAACTGCTTAATTATTATTATTCACTGAGCTTGTCTCATTCTGTTATTTGTCTGATTCTGTAGGTAATCAACTTGGAGATCAAGTCTAGCATCATTATCATCCATCTTTTGTCAACCTAAGGATGATTAGGCACTTGGAGAAGCCCTTGCATACTAGTGCAGTTTCGTTAGGCTTTGTCTTTTGGTCTTAATCGTTTTGTTGCTTAACACGAATTGTATCTAGTATTTTGTTGGACGCCCAATCTCCGGGCTAGACTTGTAACATGTATGTGACTTAATCTCAGTTATAAATTTTGTGTACGTGCATTCTGAGTCCTGGTTCTGGCATGTTGGCATGTTATGATTGCTCAATGGATGAGTCTGTATATTATTTTATTATTTCAACGCTTCCACTCAGGCCCCCTATTGCCATTATCATAGGTTAATTCGTCTGTTTCTGTCTAAATCATGCCCATATCTTTTAGGGGCGGATAGGGGTATGACAGTTGTCATGTGATGTTGCACTTAATTGAACTAGTAGTATTTTGTTGACTTCTATTAAAAGGAGGAAAATGGGATATGTAGTTGACATTGTAGCATTGATGGGATACTTAAAAACGGAAGGATGTTATGAAATTTTGAGCATCATTTGCATTATATATTCTTTCAATTGATTGTATTGCATCGTAAATTGAGTTGAGAACATTACATTGAGAAAAGAATATTGTGAATGAGAACTATTGAAATGTTATGGGGTAAATACGTTGGTAAGTCCGGTTAGGAGGTGTAGATGAATTTGATAAGTTGGCCTAAGTGTCCGGGGTGAAAGACCGAAAACACGCGTAGAGGAGGTACCACTTCCCTTTCAGTTAGCAACCGGTAAAGTGGGGTTATTGGTAGTGCTTGTTGAGCCTACTTGCAGACACCAACCTAGGGATTACCAGAGTCGTATTTACCGCCCCTAATGATTAAAATTGGAAGTTTGAAATTGATGAGATTGCAAAAATGTTATTGAGAACATAGTGATTTTCAAGAAAAGCATGACATGGGATTATCTTCAAAATGGCACTGCATGGCATTTGCATTTGCATTAAATGTTGGAAATCTTGCATAAATGTATATACTTTGTTAAGGTTTCTCGACTGGGCTTTATACTCACCCCTATGGGATTTTGGTGCAGGTAAAGATGTGGTGATCCCGCTGAGTTGAGGACATGGATATCTTTTGAGAAGAGTAGATTGCTCTTTATTTTGTGGTTAAATTTTTGTAAGCCAAGGGCTAAACATGTATGGGTTCGAGAGACCATTTTGTGAAACCGAGCTATTGCCTTGGAAGATGTAAGACCTTATGGGTATTTTAATTATTTAAGACTAGATGCTTCACATGCTATAGATTCATGTGTTCTTTTCTTATCATTGAATGTATATCCGCATATGAAACTTTTGCATAAGCTCGTTTCATTAATCATGTAAAGATGGATGGATTATTGTCATTATTTAGTAAATATTAGTTGATGTGGTGGTTGATGTTGAATTAATTCGGGGCATTACAACTAATCAACCCTTCCAATGTTATATATATATAAGGAAGAAAGTCTCAACATTTACATTGTCATCAAATCTCCAACATGGATATTCATTAAACTCCAGTGATTTATAAAAGAATGTTCCACATGTAGTTATACATTCCTAGAATATGAATCTATAGCATGTGACACAATACATCAAGTACAATTCAATGCCCTCAAGGGCTACAATTTTCCAAGGTTTAAACCCGGTTACACAAAAGTAGTTTTCAAACCTATACATATAAAGCTCTTGGTTTGTCAAAAATAATTACAACAAAAGAAGAAAGTCTTGTGCTCTCAAAATATATTTCACGCCTTTAACTCGGCGGGCACACCACATCCTTTCCTGCACAAAATCCCATAGGATGAGTACAAAGTCCAGTAGGAAAATCTTAACAAAGTATATACATTTTATACAATCTCCTGAGATGAATGTATATGCCATGCCATATTCAAAAACATATACATATATATATATATATATCTTTTGAAACCTTTGTGCACAATGCAATTTGACAATTTAACAATTCAATGATTTCAATGTAGTTCAAAAGGGGCGGTAAATAAGACTTAGGTAATCCCTAAGTTGGTGTCTGCAAGTAGGCATAACAAGCACTATTAATTCTTACTTTACCGATTGCTAATCGGAAGGCACGTGGTACCTCCTCCGTGCGTGTTTTCAGTCTTTCACAATGGACACTCAGCCCAACTTAACCAATACCAACTACATCTTCTATCTGGACTTACTAACGTATTTGTCCCAACACAAATCCAAAAAGATCTTATTTCACAAACAATTTCCTTTCTCAAACAATACTTTTCCAATACAAGATTCAAAATTAATTGCAACAATAATAAAATGGAGTGGCAATGCAATAATGAAATAATGCATTAATATAGTCCAATTTTCAATTCCATCACACAATCCTCCATTGTGATCAAATTTTCATATCTCTTATCAATATAACATCATAATATATTTCTAAGAGATAATGTAACAACATCAACATGCATGTATTCTCCACATGTTAAAAATCATTTTCTAAACATTGGTTTTCCATGACAAATCAACAATAAGCTTCAAAGTCAACAATTTTCATTTTTCTCCATGAATTTCCTCCTTTAATACAACTATAGAAATTTCTCCATCATTTCTTCACATAACAATTTATTAAGCATAAATTTTACAATATCTCAACATTTTCCTAAAATCCCCAAATTCTAAGTTTTCCACAAAAACAAGAATTTTGTTCCATTTTTGAAAAGATTTTTTCAAAACAACACCCACACCTTAGAACATATTTCATATTCCCAAAAGTTTTGGGACAAATAGAAAAAAGAATCATTTTCTAACATCATCTAGGGTTCATCAAGCCAAACCATAACTCAAACATGTAAGATATAATGCCCCCAAACTATAACACCAATAAACCATTCATAAGGTCCATGACCATAACAAAGTGGTATACTTTATTCATCAGAGTTTATATTACAAAAGAGATATCACATTCATTATACATTCATAAATGTTTATCCTGAATCTATAGGATGTAATATTAAGATAACAACAACAAAGTAAATGCCCTACGAACTTACATCTTTCCAATTTATCACTTGGTTACAACAAAAAAAAGAGTCCTAACTCTTTTACATATAAAGCCCTCGGCTTGAATAAACATTAAAGCATAAATATAACAAAAACAGAGCCTTCAGCCCCTGGTCCTCCCAAGCTATGTCCTTGGAGGTGGCATATCACCTGTACCTGAAAATGATTTCCCAAGTAGGGTGAGCCAAAAAGCCCAGTAGAGATAGACTAACACAATATATGCAGTTTAACTAAAGAATGAGTATCACGTAAATGTTCAATTTACATAACCAACTTATATTCTCTCCAAGACCATTTAACGTAGATTATCGTATCTGAATTCATTTCCATCCTTTTTCTTTACAAACAACTTATGGGTGAAGTTCATTTTCATTGAAACAAACCAAATGAAACTATAATTCATTGGTTCACAATTCAAGAACCTTTCTTATTCAAAACACTTAAACATTCTTGCCATTTTACGGGATTCACATCCGAGGGAATCGGCATCCAAAAATATAAGATTTCGGGACTTTCACTCCGGCCAACTTAATTTTAAATGGAGTCCATCCCCTATCTCCTCCCAAACAATGGAGTACATCCCCTATCTCCTTCTAAACAAAATACATATACAATGCATTAAAAGTACTGTCATATACAATGACTAACCCGACACATATTCAATATCTCAAACATACTGTCATATTCAATGACGTAAATTTAACGATGGTTTCATTTCACCTAATCCACATGCATTGTCTACAACAATCATAGCTATCCTCCACTGATAGCCCAAAGCAGATATTTCTAAACAGATATACAATCTTTTAAACAGATAATTTATCAAATTTCCATAGGTGAGTGATATGACAAATCCAACTACACCATTCATTCATACACCCTCCCAATTTCATATTTCCCACATCAATTCCACTATTTATACAAAATAATTTATTTAACTCAAATTAGGGCAAATCTCCCCTTTTTCACAAATTCAATCAAATGACTAGATTTCACCATTTAGAACTAGACAAACATCATATACAAGGCCTATAGTCACTTTAGAGATCCACATGGAAAACCGCTCTTTAGTTTTTGATTTCAAACCCTAACTTCACTAAAACCTCTCCAAATTCCACCATTTATACAAAATGACAAATACCTAGGTTAAAAACCATCACAAGGTGTAGAGTATCCCTACCTCAAGTGTAGAAGCTCAAAGGAGATGAAGAAGAAACTCAAAGGTGCCCAAACTTGATTTTGCTTGGATCAAGAGGAAGCCCACAAGATGCTCTAACTCTTTATCAAAGGGACTAGGGTGGAGAGACCCTTAGATCATGGAGTATTTGTAGAGAGAGAGTATTTTAGCGAGAGACAGCCGATCTAGGGTTTTTAGCAACAAGAGATTCAAAAAGTGATGTAAAACTCCTCTGCTGCAAACTAATATACGCGGTCTTCGCTCAAGCAAAGGAGTTGTTGCTTGAGCGACCAGACACAACAAGTGACCTCGCTCGAGTGCAAGAAGCCTCGCTCGAGTGTAGAATACAAAGCTTCAAAAGTTTCACAGACGCACACGCTCGCTCGAGCGCAAGGAGCTTCGCTCGAGCGTAGAATACATACCTTCAGGTATTTCACAGAAGCACATCCTCGCTTAAGCGCAAGAAACCTCGTTCGAGCGAAGGAAAAAATAACACAATGCTCACTCGAGCGCAAGAAGCCTCGCTCGAGCGAAGGAACAAATAACACAACGCTCGCTCGAGCGCAAGAAGCCTCGCTCGCTCGAGAGAGAATGAAGTAAATGATTATCATGAAATTGGCCTACATTGTAAATATTGGTGATTGAAAATAGTGGAATCAATTGTGGACATTACGAAATGATATAATTGTTAATCTAACTCTAGACAATATTAGTAATATTGAGGTATGGAAATGTTATGAGAATCGCACTAACTTGTTTATAATAATTTATATTATTACTATTAAATGCTTAGAGGTTTTGTCCTTGACCATTGGTGGAGAATGATATTATTTGTTGTGGAATGGATGTGAAATAGGTTGATATGAAACCTTATGTGTTGTTGATTAACTACATAATTACATAATTATATGAGAATGAATGAAAGGAAATTGAGATGCACGTGTTATGGAATGTGATTGTGCTATATAAAGGTAATGCGATCATTCTGACTAGCAACCGATAAAGCGGGCTAATGTGCTATATAGAGGTAATGCGTTCCTTCCAGTTTGCACCCGGTAAAGCAGGTTGTGCTATATAGAGGTAATGTGTTCCTTCCGGCTAGCAATCGGTAAAGTAGGCAGACATGGGTCTTGGCGAGACCACGATGGTAACGTGGAGCTTGGCGAAACCATAAGTTGTTTAATATTATTACGAGGTTTTATTGCTAATGTGTGTATATTTGAAGAGATTATTGTTGACGAAAATATGTATTGAGAATATAGTTGAAGTTGTGTTATGAGGTGGATATTGAATTCGGTAATAATGTGAGTGTTGTTTGATGTAAATGAGTAGCACGAGATTACAAAGGATTAATTGTGGATTGATTTTGAAAATAAACAAAGTGATGAAATCATTTGGATTGGAAAAGATGAGTTGTAGAGTTGCCGAAATGGTTAATGTGTGTATGATATTTGCGATGTGATTTAGCTTTGAAAATCTTTTTGAATTGAAAATGATGAGTTACAAAGGTCTGAAAATGGATTTTCTTGAAATGATAAAAAAGGATTCTTTTGAGGAAAAGTATACGTATATATGTATGTATATTTTGGATATGAAAAACAACACTATCTATATATATATTTATTGAGCTGGAGCATTCATGATCATATATATCTATAATATACTATTGTTTAGAATCATTAGGATCGCTACTGGATATTAGTGTTCATCCCACGTTGTTAACCATTTTTCAAGTGAGAAGTTTGGAATATTGTTCAAGACCATGGAGTCTCCTTATTTGTTGGCCATGGGGTCTATTACTTGTAGGCGGAATGCCATCTTATTGTAATAAGGGTTGGTCCCTTTTTATTTATTTGTTTTGTTTTATTTTCTTCTGTGTAAGCCTAAGGGCACATGTTATAAATTATTGTAGTTGAACAGTTTATCACCGTACATACGAGAGAGAACATTTATTGTTTAACTATTTATTCTTGCTTCCGCTTTTCTTATTATTATGGAAATGGACTATAATTAGAGATTAAATAATAATATTCAAGTAATTAAATTTGGGGCATTACAATAGTGATGTTTTTAAAACTTTATTGCTCTTTTTGTTGCTGCTTTTGGCTGGTGCTTCGAAGTCTTCTCTATTTTTAGTTTCTGGCTGCATCGAATTACTGTTTGGGTGCTTATTTGGCTGCTTCAGTGGAGACTAATTTGGATCTATTATCTTGGTTTTTCAATAGCTTGTTTGAATATAATTTGTTGGTCTATTTGGTGAGATCTCTACTCTTAATTATTTAGAATTTATTTAAGGGTAGTTGTGAAACTTTTGTATTTTGTTTGTAATCATTTGAAAACTCTTGGTTTATAGTAAAATCAGACTACGGTCCCGTAGACGTATCTTACATTGAGGGAACTACGTAAAAATTCTTCTGTCGTTATTGATTTGCTTTTCAGCATTATTTTTATTTCCTTCGATTGATTTACATTTGTGGAAAATCATTTATTTCTCTAACACTTTCTATCAAATTTTTAATAATGAGTGAGGAAAAAATTACATAAAGACAAGATTTGAAGTTTGAGAACTTATTTGTTACGATTAAAAAGTACAGGACCAAAGGGAAATAAATTTGAATGAAAATTACAAAGTGAATAAATATACATGTATATAAGCTTTTTAAAGTGCAGTTGGCAGTACATGTGTGGTTTGGGTAGAAAAGGATTGTGAATTTATGTTTTTATATACCTTTTCAATAATATCACCTGACAGTCACGCCGGGATTTTTCATTTGTTTCTCTAAAATGGGTTAATCATTGGACTTAGATTGGAACTTGATGAAAAGTTTGAACGGTTTAGTATCACAATTAAAAGGTTAAGAGATAAAGTGAGACAGAGTATAAAGTAGGTTACTAAGGCTTTATTTGTTTTGACGTAAAATATTTTACATAAAAAATACTTTTCTTGTAAATTAATTTTACACAAAATGTTTTTGTTTTTGTGTTTTGGCATTTGGTTGACACTTAAAACAAAAATATTTTATTGCCTAAAAATGAAATTTTGATTCAATATAGTGTCATTTATGATTCTTTTAGTGAGTTAAGATACTTATTTGCAAAGCCTAAATGTGTTGAGAAGGGAGTGAGTGAGAGTCAACTTTGTAAAAATTGACTTACATAATTTTTTAAAAGTAAGTCATTTTTAAAAAAATGATGCAAAAATATTTTCTTTAAAAAATATTTTACTTACTTTCTGTTCAACAAAACAATGAAAATGAATAAAATATTTTTGACAAAAATATTTTACGTCAAAATAAATGGAACCTAAGTGTAATTTGCATATATTTTGACATTAACCACGAGAGATACCAATTCTTATGTTGTAAAAAGATTTGGCACTGTTGATTGTTGCACTTAATGGACTTTCATAATAGTTATTGTTTAATTGTTATGTGCTTAAACATGAAAGTGTTTTAAAGATGCATTAACCTTAAAGCTTTTGAAGGACTATAAAAGTGATTTTAAACTAAATCTACTCTAGTGCCAAACAAGACCTTCAATCCCATCCTAACTCCTGTTGAATAATTTATATTTAAATATATATATATATATATTTTATGAATTAATAAAGAGACGTGAGTTGTGAGTTTAAACAAAGTGGTGTAACTTTTGGGTTTAAATCAAAAGTAGTAACTTTTGAATCTGTGGAATAACCCATCCCAACACAAAGATGGAAAAGGTTGCCATTTGGAGATGGAACTTTTTGTTTTCTATCTCTAATTTATATTTCCTGTTTCTCCTCTTCTACTTGGTGGTTTAAATGTAAAGGTATTTGAGATCTGGTTTCATTTGTGCATAACACAGTTAAACAACAATCATTAGATTAGGCATTGGATTCGTTGATTACCCAGTGCACACTTGGAAAACCTAAACTCTAGATATGTGATTTATGATTATCTCCAATCTGATACACAAATCAAAATCATGGATACTACAATTTTCAACACACTAAGTCAAATCTAAGTTAATGCTCATTTTCAATAAAATTCATTTAGCTTTGAACTCAGCAATCAATAGATGGAACACAAGGGATTTAACGAGGAAAAAACAATTCCAACTGGAGTCCACCAAATGCAATTGCTAAAAAAAAAATACAAGCCAAAGAGGCTAAGAAAATCCACTAAGACAAAGCTCACCCAATCTACCTCCTAGTGAATCCATATCTAGTTAATCTAGAGATGCTATCCCATCTTCAAACCAATTTGCTCTTAGAATTTGAAGCTTATTAAGTTGATTCCACAACCTCGAACAAAGCTCGGATTCCACCAAAATAACATTGAAGAATGATCACGAATGACTCTCCTTTGAATTGAAAATCAATCACTTGAGATGTATGAGATACATCGCTCAATTATCAAGGAAAAACTCAAAGAACTCAATCTTATATCTCATTCTCTGTTTGAGGAGCTTTCATAGAGAAATTCAAAATAGTTAGATCTAGATCTGAAGAGTTGGAACAATTATTACAAATTGAGTTCGAGTTGACTGCTCGAGTGATGTGTCAAGATAAGCAATAGTAACAAACTTTCAACACTTGAACCACTTAAGAAACTATGACTTCGCTTGAGCGCTCATTTCTTCGCTCTGGCAACCAATGCAACTGTCCAGTATCTTAGAAACTAGTATGAGAAACTGCAAGCCTAAAGAGTTTGTAACACTTGTACTCTTTGAGCTAATGGGATTACCTTTGACTCCCTTATTATCATAATTATAATCTCTTTAGTTGATGTTAGAACATTGATTGGTGTGGCATTGTGACGGTAGAGTAAGATTGGACCAAAAACATTGATTCAGCTAATTGTCCCATGAGTAGTCCTCACACTTTTACCTTTTTCTCTCTCTACACTTTGAATCTTGATGTGAGGCTAGAACCATTGGAAAGCTTATTTTCGGGGTTTCGATTTAGATACAAAAACGACCTAAAACATAGTTTGCATGAGATAGTTATGGCCGTTCGAAATTTGCAAATTTGAACTGTGGACATACTTTGCTCGAGTGCAAGATTTACTGCTCGAGTGGTCCATAGACCCTTGCAAACTCTGAATTTCAAAATTGTCTAAGATCCTACAAGCATAAACTCATTGCTCAAGCATGCTTTTGACCGCTTGAGCGATTTGTTCGAGAAAGTAGAGATACTGAAAGCATTTATTCACTAATCGAGCATAGCTTTGACCGCTTGAGCAGTTTGTAATGCCCCTAGATTGTGACATTTTATTTTTAGGTCCGCTCGAGTGGGGAAACTGCCGCTCGAGCATAGAATTGTTGCTGCCAGTATTTTGTTACATTACAGGCGTGTTCGCTCGAGCGTGGAAAGTCCCGCTCAAGCGTGAACTGTTAGCTTCCAGTAATTCCACTGTAGCGCTGCAAAACTTCTGAGACTTTTCTTTCTCTGCTCGAGCAGGGAAGTTGTAGCTCGAGTGGGACTTCTTGACTGTGTCTAAACGCTCAAGCGTAAGAAGTCAAGCTCAAGCAGGGAACGCGATATCAGCTTTTAAACACAGCGATTCTAGATCATTCTCACACACTTCTTTTTCTATTCTCCATCTCCTCTCCCTCTCTCTTTGAGACCCTAAATTTCTACCATGAAATACCTCTCATACACTTGAAATCCACCCAAAATCGTTTGCTAGGGGCGAAGAACACTTGAAGAGTGTCATTATCAACCAATTGGATTGTGGGTTTGCGATAGATCCATGAATGAGCTTGGATATTTGGCTTAATAGTTGAGGTAGGGATACTTTTATCCTTGTATGTCTTCATTATTGAAGAATCTTATGGCATTTGATGTGATTTGTGAACTAATTGAAGATTTTGTGTGATTAAACACTTGACGAGTTTGATTTGCTTTTAGGCGAATCTGTTGAGTCTACGACCATGTTTTCTGTAGTTGCGCAACCTACACTTGTGAATCGGGTGTTAGAGGCACAGGGAAGTGACCTTGAGGTAGAGTCTCTCTGAGAGAAGATCTCCAGTGGAAAGGTTGAAGAAGGTTTGACTATGTATCCCGACCTGAGTGTGAGGTACCAAGACCGTCTGTTTGTGCTGGAGTCTTGCCGAGAGGAAGTACTCCGAGAGTTTCAACATTCACGCCTTGCGGTGCATCCGGGAGGCACTAAGATGTATCGTGATTTGGGTCATCAGTTTTGGTAGCGGGGTATGAAGAAATATGTGGTTGTTTTTGTGTCTAAGTGCCTTACTTGTCAACAAGTGAAGGTCGAGCATCAGAGGCCAGCGGGTTTGTTACAACCCTTGCCTATTACCAAGTGGAAGTGGGAGCATGTCACTATGGACTTCATTGTGGGCCTTCTGAGGACTCAGCGGGGTAGTGATGCTATTTAGGTGGTTGTAGACTGGTTGACCAAGTCGGCGCACTTTATCCCTATGCACGTGAGAGATTTGGTAGATTATCTTGCCGATTTGTATGTTCGGGACATAGTGAGCTTGCACGGGGTCCCAGTGTCGATCGTCTCAGATAGAGATCCACGCTTTACAGCTAGGTTGTATCAGAGTTTGCAGAGTGCCTTGGGCACTAGGTTGACCTTTAGTACGGCTTACCATCCTCAGACTGACGGGCAGTCCGAGCGTACTATTCAGATCCTTGAGGATATGCTTCGATGCTGTGTCCTTGACTTTAGTGGGTCGTGGGAGAGGCATTTTCCCTTAGTGGAGTTTTCCTACAACAACAGTTTCCAGTCGAGCATCGGTATGGCACCGTTTGAGGCCTTGTATGGCCGACCTTGTATGGCCGACCTTGTAGGTCTCCAGTGTGTTGGGCCGAGGTGGGTGATGCACTTTTGTTGGGCCCGGAGTTGGTTCGAGAGACGACGGAGACAGTTGAGCTTATCCGTAAGAGACTTGTTACAGCCCAAAGTCGCCAAAAGAGTTATGCCGACCGTAGGAGGAGGCCTTTGTCATTTGAGGTGGGTGATCACGTCTTTCTGAAAATATCACCTAGGCGGGGTTTGATGAGGTTTGGAAAGAGTGGGAAGTTGTCCCCTCGGTTTATTGGTCCCTTTGAGATCCTTGAGAGGGTTGGGGAGGTTGCATATCGTTTAGCTTTACCGCCGCAGTTGTCCGGAGTTCATGACGTGTTTCATGTTAGTATGCTTCGGAAGTACGAGCCGGATCCATCGCATGTATTGGATTGGACCGACTTAGAGGTAGATGAGGATGCCTCGTATGAGGAGAGACCGGTGCGGGTCTTGGATAGGCGGGATCAAGTCTTGCAAGGCAAGACCATCCCCTTGGTAAAAGGTCTGTGGAGACATCACGGGGTGGAGGAAGCCACTTGGGAACGTGAATTGGAGGTCCGAGAGAAGTATCCGGATCTATTTGTTGATGTTTGAGCACATGTTGAATATTTTGTTGTATTGATAAACTTTAAGAACATTGAATGTGTCTTAAGTTGTAAAACATTGCATATGTTTTGGTTTTGGAAGTATGGTAATTGTTGAGTATATCTCGGAAATGGAGATTCAATTTATGCATTGTATATATCAAATGTGTTGTAGAAATGCAAATATATCATTAACAGTGAGTATGTTATGGAATGATACAATATGGTATTGGAAATTGTTGGACTTGAAAGAAATGCATGTTGATAATGCCTGTTGTAACATATGTTGTAATTTGCCTCTTGAATAGAGATGGGATGACCGGTAATGGGTCAAGTTGTGGAATATTGAATGGTAATACTATTGAGAATTGAGAAAAACATGTTTTTGAAACTTATAACTAATTTCGGGGACGAAATTCTTTAAGGGGGGGGGAGATTATAGCGATCCCAGTTTTCCCTCCATTGGTTATTGTATTCCGGACTCGGTTCCGTAGATGTCTGTTGTTATATATGCTTCTTTTCCATCCTTTAATTCCTTGTATTTGAGTTTTAGGATGTGTTGGGTAGGTTTGTAACAGGTTGGTTGTGATTAGGAACAAATGGTTGCTGCCCAGATTTTGGTGTCTTCGCTCGAGCGAGACTTTTGTTGCTCGAGCGAGCTCTGTGTTTTAGTTCCTTCGCTCGAGCCAGGGTTCCTTCACTCGAGCAAGAGTTGAGTGATGTGTCTGGTGGCTCAAGCGAGAAGTCTTGCACTCAAGCTTGCGTCTGCGTCCAGTTCTGGACCTGAGAGTTGCATTTCTTGGCTCAAGCGAGCTTTCCTTCGCTCGAGCGAGCGAGCTGTCTGTTTTAGACTTCTTCACTCAAGCGATCATTCTTGCGCTCGAGCGTCCTTCTGGGTTGCAGACCAGAAGCTTCGAATTGTTGGCTCGAGCGAGGCTTTCTACGCTCGAGCGAGGTTTCTTTGTGTCTGGTCGCTCAAGCGACCATTCCTTCGCTCGAGTGAGGCTCGAATATATTAGTTGCAACAGCTTGTTTCTTCTTCACTTTTTCATCACTTTTCTTTCTCTCAAACCCTAGAACGGCTGCTTCTCTTTCTAAACCACCACTTCTCCCTACAAGAACTCTTGATCTAGGGTCCTCCTACACTATTTCCTTTGTATAAAAGTTAGAGCACGGTGTGGGCTTCATTTTGATCTGAGAATCTTTGAGTTTGGAGCATCTTGAGCTTTGTCCCTCTTCTCCTTTGAGCTCCGAAATTTGTGGTAGGGATATCCTACTCCTTCTTATGGGTTTTGACATAAATTTTAGTCATTTTGATTAGATGGTGTTGTTGGGTTATTTTGGGAAAAGTTAAGGTTTGATGTGTAATTTATAAAAGAGAGGTTTTTCCATGTTTGAGTTAAATATGTGTTAAAGACTTGAAATTGGGGTTGTTTATGAATTATGAGTGAAATATGAGCCTTGGTGGCAACCTTGTGAATAAGGTAAGAATGCCCTAGTTATGTTGAATAATCAATTTGGGGAAATGTGAAATTGAGTTGAGAATCATGAAATTGGGAATTAGTGAGAGTAAATGGTGTAGTTGGATAAATTAACGACTCACCTATGAAAATGTTGGTATTTTATCTATTTGATAAATTCATTATCTGTTTAGATATAACTGTTTTGGGCTATCGGTGGAGGATAGTCTTGTTTGTTGTAGACACTGTATGTTGATTAGGGAAAACTGAAACTAATCATCTGGAATATGTCATTGAATATGACGGTTGGAATAATACATCGAATACGTGTATTGATTGATCATTGTACATGATAAGTGTTTAAATACATTGTATATGTATGTTGTGTGGGAGGAGATAGGGGATGGACTCTCAAACCTGTTTGGGAGGAGATATGGGATGGACTCCATTGATAACTAAGTTGGCCGGAGTGTCCAGGGTGAAAGTCCCAAAATTCTAATTACGTTTGCATAACGTAGATAATTGAAGTGTTGGAAGTGTTTTGACATGAGTTGTAGTCTCATTTGAATGGTGGATAAAGGGAATGTTTTAATATGAGATGTAGTCTCACTTAATTGTTTGGCCAGGTTCTGAGCCATGTTTATGAATTGAATTGGTTAAGGAAAGTGGAATGAAACATGTATATATTTGTCATGGAACTGGATTGTGTTGTAAGTTGGTTTTACAAGTGTTAACCATTTATCTCATGCTAATGTTTTAGTTAATGCTCATATCTGGTTTAGTATACCTCTACTGGGCTTTGGCTCACCCTATATGGGACATCATTTTCAGGTCCAGGTGATATGCCACCTCCAAGGACATAGCTTGGGAGGCTTAGAGGCTGAAAAACTTATGTTGTTGTTGTTGTTGTTGTTTTTTTTTTTTTTTTTTTTTTTTTTGCGTATTGCATGTAAATTCAAGTTAAGGGCTTATTTTGTATAAAGAGTTAGACTCTTCTTTTGTTGTAACCAAGTGTTGACTTGAAAAGTTATAAACCCGTAGGGCACTTACTTTTCATGTCAACATGTAATACTTTTGTAATGAATACTCTGATGAATGGAAAGATACCTTATTCTCTTATGTCTATGCATGTCAAGATTGTGGGTTTATATGTATTATTTTGAGGGTGTTACAATATACATCTCCTTAATATTTATATACATATTTAGAGAAAAGATTTGGAGAAATTATAATAAAAGTCGAGCAATATGTTCCCCTCCCCTCCCCCCCTCCCTCCCTCCAATTTTTTTGTATAAAATAAAAGTTTATCCAACCCAATCATCAAATTAGCTTTCAATTCACAATAATACCATAGATACGTCACAAAAATAAAGAAATACAAGGTTAAATGTACCCTACCTCAAGTTAAGAGCACAAGATCCAAGCTTCTAGATGAACTCTTCACCAAACACAAATCTAATCGGTAGGAATGAGGTTCTTCACGTGTACTTCACTCCTTGCAAGTAATTTAGGTTGGATCTTACGGGAATGAGAAGTATTTTATGGTGAAAACTTAGGGTTTTCAAGCTTAGGGTGAGAGGGATGAAGAGAGAAAAAGAAAAGTGGAAAGAGATCTATAGTGTACTTTTTAAACTGTTGGATTCGCACAGACCACTCGAGCGCAACTTTCTCCGCTCGAGCGGACAGCACAACTATGAGAGGATCGCTGGAGCGACAATTCAACCGCTCAAGCGAAAAATGGAAAGTCCCAGAAGTTTTACAAAGCTACAGTGAAATTATTGGGAGGTCACATTCTGCGCTCAAGTGCAACTTCCTTCGCTCGAACATCCTCGCCTGCAAACCTACGAGATACTGGGAGTAGCAATTCTCCACTCAAGCTACACCTCCTGCGCTCAAGCGGTCACTTGGAACAAAAAGTCACACACAAAATATACTCCAAAATCGATCTAAGCACCACAACATCTATATAGCAAAATATACCACAAATACACCAACGAACTCATATCAAGTTAAGGAAATAGACCCTACCGCTTGAAGTAAAGAGGAGACAAGCCGGAAAAACTGGCGACGAAAAGACGATCCGCTCAAATTAAATAGAAGCCCTCGTCGAGCTCTACGTTTTGGTATAAGGGACTAGGGTGTAAAAGATCAATGGATCTAGGTGTATTTGAGTGTAAAATGTGAGTTTTAAAGAGAGAAAGTCTCAACTTAGGGTTTTGAAATGTTTAGAGAGAAAGAGAGAGACAAATGAAAAAATGACTTTTACGATCTGATATACACACAGACCGCTCGAACGCAAGAAACATCTCTTGATTTACCAGACACAATAAGTGAGACCATTCGAGCAAAGAAAGTACTGCTTGAGCGAAGAATGCTACATTCCCAGTATCTCTGCAAGCTTACAAAAGTATTGAGAGTTTTCAAAGATCGCTTGATCGCAAGAAGTACCGCTCAAGCGAAGAGACCAAAATCTGGGCAACAACCATTTTAGAAAGTAAGCTACTAACCTATTCCAAACTCCACCATGACACTCCAATAATCAAGCTCAACGAAGTACAAGATGAATAAGACATAAACAACCACATAAGATAATGAAACCCGAATCCAGAATAGCCAATGGGTCGAGACTAAACCAGGATCACTATAACCTCCCCCCTTAAGGAATTTCGTCCCCAAAATTGAAGAAACGCCAAAACCAAAAAGTCCACCCAATCTGTAAAAGGAAACACAATGCCAACCCAAGCTTAGATCCATCTGGGTATACGTTCCCAGATCTTGGTCCAACACTCCGGTTCCAAAGACCCCCGAACAACAAAATACTAAGAACATCTCACGGTTGCGTATTCGACCCACATAACTTACTGTGGTCTTTGAGACAAGAACAACAACCACCACCACAACAACAACAACAGCAACAACAATAACAACAACCACTCAAACTCAAAGACGTCAACCACACCTGAACCACCTACAACACCGAAATCACCACCGAGTGCTCAAACGCCGGACACAGAGAAAAGAAAACTCCTCGCATACAAAGCTCCCATTCAACTCTCTTGTAACTAAAGACATAAATAAAACACGATTAATCAACTATGCTATGGCACATCAATGCCCGACAATTCTAAGTCCTTGCAAAAAAATAAACATACAATATGTAACTAGCAACTCAGGCTAGATCAAAACACGATTTCTCAACACAAGATATAAGATACCGCGTTCAAGTTAAAGAAAATGCCTTATTTTCCCTTTTGTCTCAAAACACTTTGTTTTCTCCAAAAGTTGTTCAAACCTACACCGTCACAATTCAAATACATCTTCAACTGTCCACAACAAAACTCAGAGAATTCCAAACTGTTTTTCCGAAAACCCAAGATGTTGTTTATAAAACCATTTTTATTTTGTTGTTGATCTATTGGATTCAGCTTTTTGTTAAATCGAAAACTTATATTTCAAGCCCAAAACCATTTTAGTTCAAGAGAAGTACCCAAGGCCACAACATCAAAATGAAATTTTTTTTCTTTTCCTCAAAATCATTCATTAGCGTTCCTCCGGTGAACCACAACACAGTCACTCAACAAAAGCCATCACATCCACAGTAATGCCACAATACCAAAACAAAAATTTCCACAATGATAATCCCTAGAAATTTTTGAAATTCTAGCAACGCAATAACACAAAAGAAAGAAATTTCATACCCACCAATCACATAATGGCGCAAAAGCGCTTATAACACCAAAGTTCCCAACCGTAACCCCAAACTGGTTATCACAAACTCAAAAACAACCTTCCAACTATCCATACGAGACTTACATGCCACACCAAGACACCGTTCAATTATACAACCCTCAATTCCCATCCCGAGGTGACTATATGTCAACTAACCTAAATACCAACCAATCAACAATCCAACACCACTATTCCGTACCATTCTCCAAATGCTAACATACCACTTAACTTCACCTAACTTAACATCACCACCAACATCTTGCCCAACCTTATCAACTCCGAAATAGAGGGTAATACTCAACCTTGCATGTTTGTTGAATCACTCTAGATTCCTCAAAGTTAACTCACATTACTCTGATTCTCAATTCACGCATCACAAATATGCCTATGTGGCATGCACAACCTCACTTCACACTTGAGTCCGAAATGGACTTCTCAAATTACGACATAGCACACCCCCCTCAGGTCAATGCACACACCAACACTTCAAACCACACACACAAGGACCGATAAGGTCAAAACAATTCTAACAGAGCGTATAGCGATCCCGATTTTCCCTTTTACTGTTTAATAGTATCCTGGACTCGGTTTCGTGGTTGATGGTTGTTGTCTGTGTCGCATTTCCATCCTTTAACTCTTAGTAAGTGAGTTTAGAAATGTTTTCGGCGTGTTTTGAACAGGTTGGTTGAGCTTTGGTCTCAAGTGTTGTTGCCCAGATTTTGGGTAATCCGCTCGAGCGGGTCCCTTTGCGCTCGAGCGGAGTCCGCATACTTTCAGTATCTTGTGCGTCTGTAAAACTACTGCAGATGTGTTTTTCATGCTCGAGCAGATTTCCTTACGCTCGAGCGGGTCACGCTCGAGCGGGTATCTTGGCGCTCGAGCGGGTGTTCGAACTCTGTAAAAATGCTGGATGAGTGTAATCTACGCTCGAGCGGGTCTTCTTTTGCGCTCGAGCGGGTGTGTTTTGTTTTGTGTCTTGGCGCTCGAGCGGGTTCAGTTTTTGTGTTTGACGCTCGAGCGTCCTATTCTCCGCTCGAGCGGGTCATACGTATATCAGATCTGGACTGTGACATTTTAAATCACTTTTTACACACTCTCTCTCTCTCTTACTTTTCAAAACCCTATTTTTGAGAGCCTCTCTCTCTAAGATACAACTTCTCTCTAGGGATTGATCTAGTTCTTGGGTGTTCCAACCCTCATCTCTTTGTAAGAAAGTTAGAGGGTTGTGTGGGCTTCGTTTTGATCCGAAAAACTTTGGGATTAGAGCACTTTCGAATTTGGCTTTTCTTCCCCTTGGGTTCTCCATTTGAGGTAGGGATTCTCCTTGTTCTTTTTCAATACTCCGTCTATAGATAGACATGTGGTGGTTTTGTATTGCATGAAAATCTTATCATGTTGAATTTCTTTGAAAGCCATGTGAGGGAACCTAGGGCTGGTTGTTTGAGGATGATTATTTTATCATTGATAGTTCTTTGGGCTAATTGGAATGTAAATTAGCATGTTATTGTGGAAAGAAAATAAAGCCCTAAATTATGTTTTGATTTGGTAAATTAAAATGGAGGGTAGTTGATCAATGTTTGTAAGTCTCTATTGTTAATATGAGTTGGGTGAAGGTGTTAATGCCTAAGGGATTAACTATGGCTTTGGGGTTGTTTTGAATTGAATGTATTGAATTGAGTCAGGTTATGGCTTTATAATGAATGGAATTGGTTTTTGTGAAATGAAAAAGGGGTTTTGGAATTGGAAAATCCTGGGAGTTGATCTTGGAAATGGGAAATGAAATGTTGACTCTATGTGAGTTTCAGAAAATAAATATGAGAATTGAATTATTGTATCATGAGTGTTGAATACACACATTTGGGGGTTTTATCCTTCCCTATCGTACTAGTGTCGTTGTTGGGTTTAAGATCTCATGAGAGTTTAGTCTTTATAATAGGTGTATTAAAATCATGCATATAGAGGTTTTGTCCTTGGTCATCGGTGGAGGATGACATGGTTGTGTTGAATTGTCGTGTATGCATTACACCTGTGTTAATTGAGCATTGTATGTAATGAAGTGTTATGATACATTATATATGTATAATTGTTAGGGAGGAGATAGGTGATGTACTCCAGTGTGTGGGAGGAGATAGGGGATGTACTCCACACACCTATGTGTTCATATACTTTAACACATTGCTTATGTACCTTGAATAGTTTATGTGTATGTATTACACTTGTTTGTTATGTTCTGTTGTATTGTGATTATTGGTGTTGTACACCGCGCTTATAATCAGAGGTACCGTTACCTTCCAGCTAGCACCTGGAGAACTGGCTGCGCTGAGAATCTAAGGTACCACACCCTTCCAGCTAGCACCTGCTAAAATGGCATACCGTTGTGAGAGTTGTATCCTTGGCTTACTGTGCATATAGCCGGTAGAGCAGAACTTTATTGTTTTTGTCTCAGTGTATCTGAGTATATCATGGATTGCGATGGTTACAGCTTTGGAGGGCCGAGTTACCTCATTTGTTGATTATATACATGTTGATGATTTGTTATCTCCCTTTTATTAAAGGCATGCATGTATAGATATGAATGTATTGGGAACAAACCAAAATGCCATTGTGAGATTTTGGGAAAATGTGAAGGAAAATTGGGTATTTGAAAGTATGTTTTGAAAAAGGGAAAATCTGTTGTAAGTATGGAAAATGGGAGAAAGGTAGTGGGCTTAGTGAAATTGTTTTCTAAGATATTGTTATTGTTATAAAAGTTTGGGAACCAACGATAATGACAAGAAAAGAAAGATGAATCGCTTATAGCGTTGAGTGAAATGGCTGTTTTTGAGAAAAGCTCATACTTATGTATATTTTGTATAAACTGCCACATTACAATTTTAGTATGAGATTGAGCATTCATGATCATAGCTATCTGTAAGTTGTTATTGTTGAGGGCCATGTTGAGATCCCTACTGGACTATATGTTCATCCCATGTTGTTGAATCTTTTTCAGGTGTTAAGCAGGATATACTACAAGATTTGGATCTTCTTACTTGTTGGCCACGGGGCCTCTTTTGTATTGGCGGAATGCCATATATGTAAAAGGGTTACACCCTTCTTCTTGATTCTTTAATGATGTAAGCCTTCGGGCATTTTATTCAGTATGTTCATTTTGTATTTAATTCGTATTCGGATGAGAGAATTGTTATTTATTTCTACTCATTGGACTAAAGAGTTTATTTCCGCATGTTATCTCTGAACTTGAATTAAGTAAATGAATTTGGTAACGACTTCGAGTAATAAAAAGTGGGGCGTGACAGAGCGCACCAATCACTCCACACAATCTTACTACTTCACCCGGAGTTCCAATCTTCAACCCAAACAACAAACACCCACACTAAAGTGACCCAACACTATCGAAAATTAAACTACTCAATCCATACATTAACCACACTAACAAAACCCCATTACTTATTGCACAACATCTCACCCTTAACCCCAATGGGTTATCTCAGCACTAACTCCCTCATTCTGCCAACGTATTCACAATCTCGACAGAGTTTACAACAACAAAATTCATATATTTATTCTCTCCACCAAGCCAATTCGCAAGAGCCTATTACGCTACAACGCCACTGTTACCACGTAACAACCCAAATCGAACAACAAACAAACACAATATCTCCATCCCTCAATGACTAATAAAATCAACTCTTTAATCCACATTCTATCCCGTCACTCATTACACTAGTATAACCAAAATACTAAATCTTCTGGCCAACCTACCAGCTGCTAATACTTACCAAACAAATACCCTGAACCAAACCCTGACACATACACATACAAACACGTGTAGACTTTTTTAGGTCATACTATTCTAACTCCACAAAATAACAAAAAAAGTTTTCAACCTCCTCCACCACCCGAGTCATAACTCTATATTCTCAACTACTCTCTCAACCCACCCAGAACACTACTTGAGCTAGAACACGACCCATCTCTGAAGGCAATCACCTCCTCACCGTCATTCCAAACCTCAACCAACAAACACAACACCACTGTGACCCTACACATAGCTCATGTACCAACCATGGGTTACCTACCTGACCAACCCTTCCGAAAATATCTCTTAACCAGAATTGAGGTACACATCTCCCGCACCCAAATACAATAAATAAATTCTAGAACTTAGGAAACCTCCGCTATACCACTGCCCGAAATACAACACAAGGTGTTCAGAACACACCATCCACCAAACACTGCAACCAATATTACAATAAGGACTAGCATCCTTCACACGAAACAACCAACCAGACAATACCAAGATCCGCTAACACTACCTATCCTTAAGGTATGAGTCTATACCCAACTATACAATACTCTATTCTCCAAACACTAATAACACTAAATCTCTCTATACTCAAAATAAAGGAGTACTCCACCTTTGGATACATCCTTACACCACACTGTACTAGTTCACTAGGTCAACCCTAGACCAGCCCACCACGACAACCCATCGCCAAAACACCAACTCAAAACCAATCGCACCATCCACGACCTCCTAGCACACCTCGCACCTTACCGAATTACTCAACAACTAGAACTCTACTCGATATTCGATGAATTACTTCACCCAACTATAGAGAAGACAACTCCACCTATTCCCACCACACATCTTCTACAAAGAGAAACCCCAGGCCTTAATGGCCCAACAAGCTCCACCAACCTTGAGAGAAGTCAAACCACAACTTACATCTCAACCAACCACACTTCAAAACATGGACTTCTAGGTCACTAATGCTATAGTCGAAACCACACACCAACACCACCGACACATACGAGTTCAACCTCGACTCTTTGTGTCCCAAAACTCCAACACCACCTACACTCCATCGAGTTACCAGACTCAACAACACACTCAATTGGGAAGCACCCCGGCACTACACCTCATACATTTGACTGACTAAGGTCATAACTGACTCCAAACATACTAGTCTACCGACTAACAACCAGCACCGAACCTACACGACATCACTTAAATGAGTATAACAACTCCATCTAACCACCAAGCACAAAGGACTCGAAACACCACTGCCTCTCAAAGACATACCAACTGTCACTAAGGACAAACCAACACCAACTCACAACTATGCTAATACACAATGTATCACCTATATAGCACACACCGAGGTGCCCACTCAACGTTTACTACCACCATCCAAAATGTCTCTATTAAAGAGATAACATACCACCTAGGATACATAACACGAGTACCCTTCATCGAAATACTAACACCATGCTATCATATATGCAAATACTCAAACAACCACATTTAAACTCCACTCAAATCACACATCAGTTACCACATAACACGTAACACATAATCGAGCTAAGCCTACAAAGATAGTTATTCGTCCCAGCACTCTCTTACAATTCGCATTAGAAACAACATTGCTCAAGCGTGTTTCCAATAGAATCTCCAAGGTAGTCAACTAGACACCGAATAATATCCATGAGTCTCAACACCATGCCCACATAAAATACAACACATAAGCATGTTATCACATAGCACACAACATAGAAATGTCCTCATTGTGCATGATAAACCCATTATGCCCATTATGGCTAACCACTTGCCTCGAGCCCAAGGTTTTTAGACCTAGTTGGCTCTAAAACCAAGTTGTCATGCCCCGAATTTACGGAGTCCGCCCATGTGAATAAACCACCCAATGATAAACAATAGATAACGATTCTCATGCAAATGTATATAATATTGTCACACAATACGTGTGTTTGTCCGATTTCATACATTCTTAGATACAACATCTAAGTCAAATGGGTGTTTTGTAACTAAATCATACAAAGATGTTACAAATTAAATTGAAATGCCCAGTGGCTTACATCATGTACAAGGGTGTAACCCTTACAAGAATGGCACATGGCCAAATAAATAATATAAATGGCCCACGGCCTACAAGTAATAGAACCACCCTACACGGTTCTGAACACAACTTCACGTCTTAGTCTACATCCACACATGTACACCTAAAAAACATTTTCAGCCACGTAGGGTGAGCATAAAGCCTAGTAGAGAATATTTGAAAAACTAAACATGCTCCATCAGCATAAATGATCATGATGCAATACATATATACGACATGTCTAAATGCATTTTCAAATCCATCTGATTTCTCAACAAAATCCTTTCTTTATAATTACCAAAACCACGTTTAATCGAAACGTTTTCCAAGTTCAAAACATATGTTTGAAACAAAAATCCCTTTCCAAAAACCAATCCAGGTATCTCAATAACAACCCACAATTACATTGCTAAATCAAGTACGAATACATCGCTAAAACAACGACAAATACACTGCTAAAACCATTTTACAAACATCCTGTTCCAAAACCATAATTATAATAAATAAAATGGGTAAATCTCCAGGGCTGGTGTTCACACGAGTGACTATACATGTCACAAGGTCATTTTTACTGGTATTAGCCGAAAGGCTCGACATCTACCACGCGGGTTTTAGGTCTTACACCATGGACACACAAGCCAACTTAATTCTGCTTTAACATCCCCTACCCAGCTTTACCACTTTATTTACTCTTTCCTAGTAGAACAATACATGTGATTCAAAATATCATTTTCCAAAACAATGCAAATGTTCCAAAACATAATACGAGAATTTCCAAAACCTCTTTCCAAACATATGGTTTCTAATTTCAAAATCCATTACATGCTCCATGATATGAATGATTTCAAATTGCCTAATCCACATGCAATTCCTAACACACAGAATGCTATTCTCCACCGATAGCCAAAAACAATTATCTCTAATGTAATAATTAAAAGATAACAATACAGTTATACAATCCAATAGTTTCAAAAGTCACCTTTCCAGAACATTTCCAAAAGAGTATTTAATACTTGGTGTTTCCAAAACCTTATCATACTTTCCCAACCAAATTCATTTTCCAAAACTCTACCCAATTCCTAAAATCAACATCATTTAGAATTTTTCCACAAATTGGGGTTTTTCTCTTTTAGAAAATCATATGCAAGTTTGTTTACCAAAAATAGAGTTAATAGCAAAATCATAACCAAACTACCCCCAATTTGGATAAACCCTCAATCCACAAATATACTCCAAAATTGATCAAAGCACCACAAGATCTATATATCAAAATATACCACAAATACACCAACGAACTCATATTGAGTTAAGGAAATAGACCCTACCTCTTGAAGCGAAGAGGATACAAACTGGAAAAACCACCGGCGATGAAAAGACAATCCACTGAGATTAAATGAAAGCCCTTGTCGAGCTCTACATTTTGGTATAAGGGACTAGGGTGTAAAGATCAATGGATCTAGGTGTGTTTGAGTGTAAAAGGTGAGTTTTAGAGAGACAAAGTCTCAACTTAGGGTTTTAAAATGTTTGGAGAGAGAGAGAGAGAGAGATGAAAAGGTGACTCAAAAAGTGATTTTTACGATCTGATATACGCACAGACTGCTCGAGCGCAAGAAACACCGCTCGAGCGAAGAATGCTATCCTCCCAGTATCTTTGTAGGCCTAGAAAGTACTGAGAGTTCTCAAAGACCACTCGAGCGCAAGTAACGCCGCTCGAGCAAAGAGGCCAAAATCTGGGCAACAACCATTTTGGAAAATAAGCTATCAACCTATTCCAAACTCTACCACGACACTCCAATAATCAAACTCAATAAAGTACAAGATGAATAAGACATGAACAACCACATAAGACATTGAAACCCGAATCCCGAATAGCCAATGGATTGGGTCTAAACCAGGATCACTACACAAACCAAATGAAGTCTCATCCTTATCATAAGAAAAATTATTTGGTAATTTTAGAGTATTGATCCACACCATTTATAGAAATTGTGGGGTACACAGTGGGCAATGCTTGGATCAATTGAAGGTGTGTTGTTTTGGTGGGCAGGGTTCCGATTGAAGCAAGTTGAAAAGATGATCTGGAGTGCCATCCGTTCATAGTAACCTTGTGGTCAATTTGGAAGCACAAAAACGAGTGTATTTTCAATGATGTACAACTAGATTTATAATCAAAATTGCAATTTGCCTGAAAGCTTCTTCAAAGGATCTTCAGTTCTCTATTCATGATTTTTTGTTTAACATTAAATAGATGATAGTTTGTTTAGGAGATGGAAAGCTAGTTCTGAACCTTTTTTGTTTGTACTTGTTTTGTAAGTGAGTTGGAATCTCTCTAACTCTTGTTGGTGGCTTTGGGGTTGCACATGATTGTTTATGTTTCGAGTACCAACTTAGTTGGGATGCGTTGTATTGATAATGATGCAATTCCCTTAAGCATTTCGGTGTATCTCTTCCTTTTATTAATGAAATTTCTTTTGATGGCCGTTCAAAAACCATTCGTGGAAACATCTTATCCAGTTGTTTCCTAAGCAGAGACAAAAATGCATTAAGTTCTACTATTTCAACAAACAAAATTGAAATTGAGTCACCAACTTAGCTTGTCCGAGAAGTACCAAACAATTTTGCCTACAGGGCATACTAGGGTCCAGAGGTCTGGGGGAATCGAGTTGGCCATGCACCCTGCACAACATTCACTATTGTGATGTTATTTGAGCCCATTTCGGGTTCTATTTTAATAATTTGAATTATTCACATTTTAGGATACATCAAGTACAGTACAACGTACTAAAAATTAAGTTGATCGGATATCGATAATTTTTTCATAAAATAGATAGTAAGTATGATTTTACAAATAAAACTAAATACATATATAATTTGATGAAAAAGCTATCGATATCCCATTGATTTGATTTTTTACAAATATGTTGTACTTGATATATCTTAAAAAGTGAACAGTTTGAATTATCAAAATAGAACTCAAAGATGAGCCCAAACAATTACACAACAATGACTACTATGCATCGTACACAATAGTCACCCCGAGTGCAAGTTGGTCCATCAATCTATCCTAAACAAAAAAACCTCAAAAATATAAAGCACAAAATCACAATAATCGTGTTAATATTTTAATAGTTGACAATAGTGAAAATATGAATTAGACCATTTCAACTATTTCAAATCAGAATTTATGTACTTTATTAAGTGGTGAGTGATTTCAATATTCATATTTGTTTTTGAATTTTATTCTTCGTATATTTATTGAGATTTTTCTCTCATTTTGAAAGTCTTTTTTTACTAATTATGTGTTGTATTTAATTTTTATTATTATCATTATAATTCATTAAGTTTTCTTCTAATAATAATAATAATAATAATAATAATAAATAGAGCAAATTATATTAGTAGTCCATTCATTTTGCCTTTTGTGTCATTTTAGTTTGTGAGATTTCAATTAATTCGATTGTGATTATTTTAGATTTTACATCAATTTGATCCAACTGATAATACTGATTAGGGTTTTTGAAAAAAAAAAAAAAATGGCCACTAGCTTAACTCATTAATTAAGTTGAACAAGTTTACAATTTTGTCTATAAAAACATGACACATACCACTTATGCATAGATTTTTTATTAAAAAAAATACTAAAAATTGTAATCAATTAGATCAAATTAAGATAAAATTATAATTTATGATTAAAATCAAACCAATTAAAATTATAAAAAAACAAAATGATACAAAAAATCAAAATATAAATATTACGGTGTAATTTATCTAAAAAAATAATAATAAATTGTTTCAAAAGAGCCAAACCAAGTCAGTAACTGCCATTCTAGTTATGGCTTGTGGCTCATCACCACCATGCCAAGTTGTTTGTTCAAACCGGTCATTTTCGGTACAAATATAAGTTCAAATTTTTTATTTATTTTTTATTTTTTTGGGTGTAGGAAAGTCCTTGCATTCTCCCTCATGTCTAAGACAGTGCCCGACTAAGGTGTTCTATTGTTCATAATGAACTACAGACTATAACATGAGAACTTATATCAACCCCTCAATACAAGTTCCGCTTAAGTCAGAAGTTACGTAGTGGGGGAAAATCAAACCCACACCAAGTACTATGTTAGTAACAACTTCAGACTTCCCTCCTAACCAACCGCGCTGCGCCCAGGGATAAGTTCAATTCTTTATTTGGCTATGTTTGAAAATGATGATAGTTATGACTTTATTGTTGTAACTTTTGTTATTATCAAAGTAAGTGAAATTGATTATAATGTGGTTATGATTAGTAATTTAAATTCATTTTAAAAATTTAATTGCTAAAACTAGGAAAATTATTAGTTGCTCCTGAAGTAAGTCTTATCTTTTTTAGCAATCATAAGATTTTTGAAATATCACGTGATCATACTTTTGGAGCACCCAATAATTATTCCTAAAACCAGAGGTCCATAATATGCACTATTTTATCGAGTCTATACAATAGAATTCATTTAATAATATCAAATCGTAAACTTTAATGTATGTCATAATATTGAATTTATGCGAAAAAAAGGAAATTAAAGAAAAAAAAAACCCGTAGTTTAAATTTTATTTACTTAATCTTTCTCTCTTTGGTAAATGTAAGATTATTCAAACATACAAATACCCAATAGTTTTAAAAATAAACTTTCCAAAGTTATATTCAAATTTTGAAAGAAGAATATTACTATAAACCTTAAAAATTTATTAATTTTTTTATCAAATGTCTTACATGGATGTGGGACACACACCATGAGAATCCCATACTCATAAGACATTTGGTAGAAATTTTAGTAAATTTTTTATTAATCATAAAAGAAAATAGCCAAATTATAAACAAAGTGATATTTAATCATCTGAAGCATCCATACAAATGTATCCTTGGAACGTCAAATCAATAAATTAAAAAATACGAAAACAATTGAAAATTCCTAGATTTAAGGCACAAAATCATGAGAATAATTGTGTCTAAATGTTCGTTTAAAAAAACAGAAAAAGAAAAAAAAATGGTATTTGTCACGTAATAACTACATGATCCAATCACATTTTTATTTAAAAAATAAATAGTCTATTCTCAAATCATATTAGATGTTAATTTTTTCAATAGAAGTTTGACTAACTATGTAATTGCTGATGTTTGATCAATTTAAATTTTTTCATGGGAAAAGTTTCTCTGTTGTTGTCCTATTGTGGGCCTTGATCTAGACCTATCTCGATGATCCAAATTGTTGAATGCATTGGGTCCGTCAAGTACATTATTCGTGGGGGAAAAAAAATCAAATTGATCAGACATTGATAATCACTTATTCAGATTGTGTCAAGTGACTATACATATCCGATCAATATATTGAACGATTTAGATCATTGAAATTAGCTCGAAGTAGGGCCCACTATAGGCCAACAACACCTTCCAATTCGATTTGCACACTAGAGAGAAGTCTCTTCCTTTTTTTATATATAGAAAATCTATACAATTGATCTTAAAAGATGAATAATTTAGATTGTAAAAATAGCCTCACCATCAACCCACCATGGCCAAAACAGCCAATTCCAGTTAATTTATTTTTTTAGATTTGCAATTCTAGTTAATTTGTACAGGAAATTATAAAGCATGTTTTTCATTGATCAATAAATGACGGACATGGGTAAACATAAAATATAGGACAATTATGCGAACTAATTAAGAACTTATTATATAAAATATTATATAGTTTCACTTTAGAGAATGTCTTCATTATTTTTAAATTTCATTTACTTTTAATTATGATTACGATGACATTAAGACCTTATTTGAGAACAAATTATTTTAGTAATTTTTTGACTTTTTATAAAAAGATATATAAAAAAATAGAAAGACGTGACAACTTATAGTAACTTTTTGACTAAAATAGTTACTCTTCAAACAAGACTTAAAATGATCATATATATATATATCACTAATCACATTATCTGATGTACACTATATATATCTACTATAATATAAGGCAATTGAAATGATCATATATATATATATCACTAATCACATTATCTGATGTACACTATATATATCTACTATAATATAAGGCAATTGAAGCCTTTTGAAAAGTGAAATCATAGTTCATTAGTGACTTCAATTTTGTCATTTTTGCCAATAATGCCCTCAGTATTTGGGACTCGGGGGTGGTGTTGTGTCTTGAAAGCACATCAGCCTACTGTGCCTTTTTGTGGGAAGTCGCTCTGAGCGTTATTTGATAATCTGAATCATTTATATTGTAGGGTTCATCAAGAATATTATTTATGTAAAAAATTAAGTTAATCGAATATTCATAACCCCGTGATTAGATTCTAATTGTTTTTAAAAATTTATGAAAGTTATGTTAACCGTTAATTTTTATAAAAATAAATATACTTTGGTTATAGGGTTGCAGATATCCAATCAATTTGATTTTTTGTATAGATGATCTACTCGAAGAATCTTACAATATGAACAATTCAAATTATCGTAAAAGGTTCAGGACAATACTCTACAAACAGGATCCCCAAATTCCAGTGGTTTGACCTTTGAATACATTTGAGGTGAGGATGTTTTATACAATTAACCTATCTAAACCCACAAACTTAATACGTGACGTGAAGTTTTAAATGTAATTAATTTTTTGCCCTTCTATTTTGTTGACATTAAAACCAAAATTCTGCTTCATTCACTATTTTCTAGGTCCTTTTTTGAATTTTTGAAACTCCTATGTTGTCTAAACCAACTATTTCTGTTGCCTAGATGCTATAGGACATTATTATACTTCATTTCCTTTGGCCTATTTTGGGGAAAGGAAATTAAAAGTCAATTTTTTATTTATTTTAAAAAATATATGAAAAAAATAGAGAAATAATATGATTTAAAAAAATTAAAAAGCCAAAAAACAGACTTTTGTATTAGGAAAATCCCATCCATTGGAAAATTTTGTACAGAAAAAAATAAATAAATAAATAATAAAAAACTGCAATATTAATGTGGTAATTTTATTATTTAAATAAAAAACATTGCCATGTTATTTTATTCTAATATAAGAAGTTTATATTGAGCCCTATTCATTTTCTATGATATAAATTTTGTATCGTTTTTTATTTGTTATATCATTACTCTTTGCATTATTAATAATGTTAGTGCTCCTTGTCCCAATACATAGACAACCAAACATATTTGAAGGTTTTAAACTTGAACTCAGTTGGATTTTGGTTAAAATCTTTATTTCCCAAACGAGACCAATAAAATTAGCCAACGAACTTACTTAAAGATCTTAAATTTGATTCAGCACAGGAAAAAAAATATATTGAAAGATTCAACTTTCATTCAGTTTTTTATTTTTATTTTTATTGCAATTTTCATTATCTATGAATTTATCTACAAGATTTAAAATCTTTTCTCTCTAGCTATGATTAAATATGATTGTTATACTTTTGCTTTTATTTACACATGGATTTAATAACTATAGTTTGAAATAATTTTGGATTGTTATCATCTTAATACTTCATTGAACAGGAATTATACAAATTTCTTGTATCATGGGCACAGTAATTTGTGCGAAGAAGCACAATATTCACACACTAGTGTATATATATATCAATAATGATTGAGACCCTCAAATTTGGAAACCTTCGTGATCTCAAAAATAATCTGGACCATTCATATGAGAGAGATAGGAAAAAAAAAAAAACATGAATAATTCAAATCATTTTAAGGGTCATAAGGATCTCTAAAATTGGAGGCTGACTCATTTTCCTCTATATATATACAAATACAAATGGGAGATGAAATGCACCCTAAAAATCATGATCACATTTATATTGGTGGGAGCACTGCCTAGTACCAAGTCAGTGGCCATCCAAATGGTTTCTGATCCATCAATTCATGCATTATATACAGGAAAAAGATATGTACCTGAAAATATATTGTGAAATTTTTTTTGTGAGTGAAATAGGTGATTTAAATTTAATTTAATAATTTATGGGTTATTTTTAAAAATGAATTTGATATTTTATATATTTTTCTAATTAGTTTAAAACTTGTTTAGTAACGTTTATATTTATATTTTCAAATTTTATGAAATCTGTAAAGAAAAACTTGTTTGGTTTCTTTTTTTAAAAAATTTATAAAAAATTTACTACATTTTTTAAAGTATAAAAAGCTTAGGTTCAGGTGCATAAATTTATTAGTATTTTTTTCATCATTTCTATCTACCACCCATTGCTCATCACTATCACTGGCCATGATCGCTAATGATCTCCGCTAGCAACCTCCTTTGACCGCCAATTGCATCCTACGACGATAACCAATTTTGTCGACCACCTATCGTTGGAAACAACCTTAAGTAGACGGTCTTCATCTTTACCTTTCACCTCTAGCAACTGACAATCACCTCTGACCACCATTTCTAACCGTTAACAATCACTTCCCATGAGTTACCCCCTTTCACTTATTTTCAAAATAAAAGTTTAAATATTTGTGTATTGATTTTTTTTTTTTTTAATTTTCAATTGTACCCAAAATAAATATAAAATATTTAATATTTTTTTTTTTTTTTTATAAATTATAAACCTTACCAAATTAATAAGTCAAGTCTTTTGAATTTCATTTGATAACTAATTGAATAAGTCTCACTAGCCGACAGCTTTCTAGAAAAAAAATAGAAAACACTGCAACCTAACCCATCAATACTAATCAAGCCAACATTTTCTCATTGTCAACTTCTTCAATGACATCCAAATTTACCCTCTATTTAACTCTTTAGAATCGCATCCTTATGAGCCATAGCTAAACAAAACCCTCCAAAACTCCCTATAAAAGAATGCTCAAGTGTCTTATTGACTGGAGGCTTAATAACTCGAAGAATATGTGATATATACTTGGGAATAAATTTGAATCACATTTTTTTTTTCTTCATATTTTTCTGTGTCTGAATTCTTGATTCATACCATTACTGTAACTCCTATATACGTATCCGAAGATCATAGTATGAGTATTGCAATATTGGCTACCCACAAAAAAACAATGGCAGGCCTCAAAGATTACTACAATTCCTACCTCTGTGTTTTTGTCATATTGACCATCACTTGTAGTTGTGCCATGGCCTCAACCTCACCATCTCAGGGAATCAAAGGGGGCTACTGGCCTTCATGGGCCTCGGATTTTCCTCCGTCCGCCATCGATACTACGTTGTTCACTCACATCTACTATGCTTTTCTTTCACCTAACAATGCCACTTTCAAGTTTGATATCTCAGACTCAACAGCTTCAATGCTCTTGAATTTCACGTCTACGCTCCACGCGAAGAATCCACCGGTGAAGACAATTTTTTCAGTCGGCGGAGGTGGTGAAGGCCCGGTTATCTTTTCCAACATGGCATCAACTGGTCACTCAAGCAGGAGTTTCATTGAGTCATCCATTGAAGTAGCAAGAAAGTTTGGTTTTGATGGTGTTGATCTTGATTGGGAATTTCCTCAAAGCCCAAAAGAAATGGAAAATTTAGGCCAATTACTCCACGAATGGAGGGCTAAGGTCCATCAGGAGGCTAAGGCAACAGGCCGGACCCCTCTCTTGCTCACCGCCGCCGTTTACTTCTCCGTGGACTTCTTCCTCTCCGACGTCCAACGCTCGTACCCGGTGGGTTCGGTTAAAAAGAACTTGAACTGGATCAATGTGATGTGCTACGACTACCACGGGTCATGGGACACTTCGGCAACGGGGGCCCAAGCTGCGTTGTTCGATCCAAACAGTAACATAACCACGAGTTATGGGCTTCGGTCATGGATCAAAGCTGGGCTCTCCCCAAGCAAGTTGATCATGGGCCTGCCATTGTATGGGAGGACGTGGCAGCTCAAGGACCCTAGATCACACGGTGTAGGAGCCCCAGCTGTTGCCGTAGGCCCGGGATCAGAAGGTGTCTTAACTTACTCCGAGGTGGAGGCGTTCAATAGGGCGAATAATGCCACAGTCGTGTATGATGGTGTCACGGTGTCTACGTATTCTGTGGCGGGAATATCATGGATTGGGTACGATGATGCCAGATCAACAACGGTCAAGATAAAATTTGCTCAGGTCCTTGGGCTTCGTGGATACTTATTTTGGGCCATTAATGGTGATCATAATTGGAAAATCTCAACACAAGGTAGGGTAATTTCAAACGTAAAGTAAATTTGGGAAAAGTTAGGGATCATGAAAATTTTTTCATGAAAATGATCATGAAAAATTTATGATCCTTGGATTACCTTAATTAGTGTGTGGTGCTTAATTATTTTCATGAAAGGTTTTTCATGATACCTAACATTACTTATAACTCATGTAGTTGGGTATTTAACCATATTAATTATATGTCCAAAAAAAAGTTTACCCTCACGGAAAAGGTATGCACTTAGGTTTTTTTTAATAGAATTAATAATTCAAAGTTGAAAATTGAATTATGAACCTTTAAGCTGAAAATTTATTTGATAAAAATTTAAATGTTAAATTAGAATAAATTGTGTTGATATGCACATGATGAAATTTAAAATATATTATTTTTTATTTTTATATTATGGTGATGAGATGGCGGAGGTGGCGGCTAGTATGATGCAAATGGCAATGGTGGTAATAGTGGTGGCAATGATGGTGGAGGGGTGATTTAGTGGAGGTAGAGAAGTGGTGGTGGTGGTTATTGTGGTGGTGGAAAGAGTGTGGTAATGGTGGCGGCTATGGCAACCATAGTGAATTATTTCAATCGTTCTTGAAAACATAAACATGGACACACAATCATATACATGGAATTCTCTTATTTCAAAATTTTTTGTCTCTCTATTTTAAAATATCTAAATCTATTAAATGATATTTTGAAATTAATACATTCTAAGATTTTCATATAATTATGAGTGTTTTGAGGGAAAAAAATGTTGTTCAAATTGTGAAATTAAAGAAACAGATTTATAAAGAAATTAAATTATATATATACTAAGAACACATGATGATAATTACAACTAAATTTCAACAGAAATATACAAAACAATAAAAGGGTAAAGAGATTTAACGAAGCACTTGCAGGCGGTTTCCTTAAAGCAGATTTCGCCCTCACGGGTCGAGTGCTTGAGGAAACCAGCGTCTGTCTCCCAGATACGACGGTCAAAACCAGCTACGGAAGCACTCTCTGTCCTAGCTTAGCGAACAAAACAAAGGGCAAGACTCTCTCATCAGAGGAACTTTCAGGCAAACTGACTTGTGAAATGGAAGAAAGAATTTCTATGTTTGAGACTTGACAGGAGGGTCTCAATTTATACATGTATAGGGGAGAGAGGAAGAGCCTCTAGCCTTTATGGTCTTTGGTCAAAATGCACCATTAACCTCTGCAATAAAGGCGGAGTTACAAACCCCATTAAAGCGAGTTACAAATCCCATTAATGCGGAGTTACAAACCCCATTAATGCACTATTAAACTTTGTAATAAAGGCGGAGTTACAAACCTCATTACCTCTTTCATGAAGCTAACTTCATGAGGCAATTTCTCATTCATATCTTAATGGTTTTTGGCCATTCTAAGCTGTGTCTGCAGATCTCATAGCAAAGTATCTAGACCCACTTAGACCCAACTCGAGACGGTTGGGACCCACTTTAATATTTAATTAAAGTCACCAAAAACTCATTTTTTCCAACAATCCCCACATGAATAAAAATTGACCGAATGACTCAACAAACGGACACCGTTCAACAATAATGACTCGAGAGAGAGTACAACGGATTAACCCCGACATCGAGAAGGTAGCTTTTGGCTTTGAACCTCTCGGTGAAAACCTATCGAGTTCTTGGTGATCGATGAATATGACATCTTGAAGCGCTCTGGCGTTTATGTAAACCGAGACAATAGATCTCACACGGAATTACTCCTACCACCATTCTGTTTCTCCTTTGGTGTGCCTGTGGTACTCGACACTAGCCTGGTTCGAAGTGGTTTCAAAGAATCTTGGCCTTCCCAATTCTTCTAGAAGCGGCCCCACTTCACACTCACATAGGTGACTCTACTTGAGTATCTGCTATACTCGACTCAACGACTTAACACACTAGAGTCATTAAAAGCTCAGCTTAACCTCTACACTTGCAGGTATCACTGATAGAAGGAATGGCTGGAGGTTTAACCTCCTCAGCGACATACCACCGTTACACGCAATTAGGTTGTCCCATTGAACCTAGATCTTGGGATCTCCAAATAACTAGGTTGGGTTTCCATTCGGTAACTTCCAAAGGCCTTAACCCCATTCCTTTTGACGACGTTTCGACTAACACTCGATTTAACCCTTTGGTTAGCGGATCCGCAATGTTGTCCTTAGACTTTACATAGTCTATAGAGACAACTCCATTCGAGAGTAGTTGTCGTATGGAATTATGTCTACGACGGATATGTCTAGACTTTCCATTATACATATTACTCTGTGCCCTACCAATTGCAGATTGACTATCACAATGAATACAAATAGCAGGCACAGGTTTAGACCAACGTGGAATATCTTCAAGAAAATGGAAAAGCCATTCAGCTTCTTCCATTGCTTTATCCAAAGCAATAAACTCTGATTCCATCGTTGATCTAGATATACACGTTTGCTTGGAAGATTTCCAAGACACGACTGCTCCACCAAGAGTGAACACATATCCACTAGTGGACTTTGAGTCTTTTATATCTGATATCCAATTTGCGTCACTATAGCCTTCAAGCACCGCTGGATATCGAGTATAATGCAGCCCATAATCCCGAGTGTAGCGTAAATACCTTAACACCCGCACAATGCCCCTCCAATGAGAAGCATCTGGATTACTTGTGTATCTACTAAGCCTGCTAACCGAGTACGCTATATCCGGCCTAGTACAACCCATCAGATACATTAAACTTCCAATTACCCGAGAATATTCTAACTGAGAGACACTCTCATTATTGTTCTTGGTAAAATGTAGACTTAAGTCTACAGGTGTCGATGACACACTCGTATCTGATCCACTAAACTTCTCAAGTATCTTATCAACATAATGAGACTGAGATAGTACAATTCCGTCAGAGATTCTGGTAATCTTAATTCCCAGAATAACATCTGCAATGCCCATATCCTTCATGTCAAACTTAGAGTTTAACAACTTCTTGGTAGTTTTGATCATTTCATCGTTACTACCTATAATGAGCATATCATCAACATATAGACACAAAATGACATAACCTCTGTCAGTGTCTTTGACATAAACACACTTGTCACATTCGTTGATTCTAAACCCATTTGACAACATTGCGTTGTCAAACTTCTCATGCCATTGTTTAGGCGCTTGCTTCAAACCATACAAAGATTTGACAAGTTTACAAACTTTCCTGCTTTGCCCTGGAGCTGAAAAACCCTCAGGTTGCTCCATGTAGATTTCTTCATTCAAATCTCCATTTAAGAAAGCTGTCTTTACATCCATCTGGTGAATTTCTAGATTGCGCAAAGCAGCAATCGCAATCACCATCCGAATGGATGTTATCCTAGTAACAGGTGAGTACGTATCAAAGTAATCCAGGCCTTCTTGTTGCCTGTACCCTTTGATAACGAGCCTTGCTTTATACTTGTCAATTGACCCATCGGCCTTCATCTTTCTTTTAAAAATCCATTTGTAGCCTAAAGGCTTGCAACCTGGAGGTAAATCTACCAACTCCCAGGTGTGGTTTTGTAAGATGGAGTCAATCTCACTTTTGATCGCTTCTTTCCATAATGGACTCTCAGGAGAAGTCACAGCTTCGTGGAAAGTTTGAGGTTCGTTCTCAACCATATAAGTTAAGAACTCTGGACCAAAAGATTTGGATATCCTAGCCCTTTTACTCCTTCTGGGCTCATCTAAAACCTCAATTTGATCATCACCTGAATCATCAATATGATCATTCTCACTAGCAAGCTCATCAGATTGCTCCAAAGACCTTGGAACCCTTTCATAGGTTCGGCAAGGAAAAATGTCTTCAAAAAAACATGCATTCCTTGACTCCATAATGGTATTCCTGTGTATGTCTGGAATTTCATACTTGTGTACAAGAAACCGATATGCACTACTATTATGTGCATAACCAATGAATATACAATCCACGGATTTCGGGCCTATCCTAACCCGTTTGGGTGTAGGAATTGCCACTTTTGCAAGACACCCCCACATTCGTAAGAATTTATACGAAGGCTTAACGCCTTTCCATAACTCATATGGCGTCTTGTCCACCTTCTTCCGCTCAGCAACCCCATTTGATTGAGGAGAATAAGGCGCCGTGGTTTGGTGGATAATCCCGGATTGAGCACAAATCTCAATAAACGGTGATTCATACTCACCACCACGATCACTTCTTAAAGCCTTAATCTTGCGGCCTAATTGATTCTCAACTTCATTCTTATAAAGAATAAACTTGTCAATAGCCTCATCTTTGCTTTTGAGCAAATAGACATAACAATACTTAGTGCAATCATCAACCAAAGTGATGAAGTATTTATTGCCACCACGTGATTGTATAAACTTTAAGTCACACACATCACTATGCACTAAGTCCAATGCCTCTGAACTTCTTTCAATAGAATGAAACGAAGATCTTGTCAACCGGCTTCAACACAAGTCTCACACTTGTGTTTTGGATTAATCTTAAAAGATGGTATGTGATCTAACTTGATTAATCTACGTAAAGATTCAAAGTTCACATGTCCTAGTCTACCATGCCACAAATTGGAAGACTCAAGCATGTAAGCAGAAGAAGATGCATCTTTATTCATCTTTGGGATAATAGTCATTACATTGAGTTTAAACATACCCCCCAACATATAACCCTTACCCACATACACTCCGCTCTTGGTCAAAACGACCTTGTCGGACTCAAAAACAATGCGAAAACCATGTTTGCTGAGAAGAGACCCTGAGACAAGATTCTTACGAATGTCCGGAACATACAGGACTTCGTTCAAGGTCAGCTCCTTCGACGTCAACCGGGACCACCTTTCCTTTCCTCAACAATCGAGGTAGCAGAGTTTCCATAAACAACTTCTCACGGTTGTAACCGGTTCAAAAGTTATGCTTGACTTTTTCTCGGAGCAGATGTGGCGCGTAGCCCCAGTATCAATCCACCATTCTCTTGGGTTTGAACCTACCAGATTCACCTCAGAGACAACGGCAGACAAGTGCATATCATCCTCCTCATGGGAGTGCTCTTGTAAATCTGCCATATGAGCACGAGGTTTAGTCTTGTATGACTTCTTCTGCTTATGGCAGTCACTAGCCCGATGCCCATTGTTACCACAATTATAGCACTTCCCAAAGAACCGATTACTTGGTTCCGGTGGCTTGTAAGCCGGCTTCTTTGCAACACCACCTCTAGGCCCCAACTTAGCGGGCTTCTTTCTTATTCCAGAAGATTTGCCATGCTCAATGACATTGGCTTTTACTGAAGAGGTACTCCCTCCTTTTTTCCTATTATCCTCCTCAATCCGGAGTCGGACAACCAGCTCTTCAACTGACATTTCCTTGCGCTTGTGCTTCAAGTAGTTCTTGAAATCCTTCCAACCATTAGGAAGTTTCTCAATGATCACAGCAACTTGGAATGACTCGTTCAAAGGCATTCCTTCAGCATGAATTTCATGCAAGATCACTTGAAACTCCTGGACTTGGCTTATCACAGTTTGAGAATCTACCATTTTAAAATCAAGGAACCGGCCAACCACAAATTTCTTTGCCCCGGCATCCTCAGTCTTGTACTTTTTGTCCAGAGATTCCCATAACTCTTTTGCTGAGCTCTTGGAACAAAACACACTATAGAGTGAGTCTGCCAAGCTGTTGAACACATAGTTCCAGCAAAGATAGTATGTCTGCTTCCATGTGTCAAGCGCCATGACTTTCTGCCTATCAGGCTCATTCTCTGCCACGGCTGGAGGATCCTCGCTCAGAACCTTTGCAAGGTTTAGCGTGGTCAAGTAGAACAACATCTTTTGCTGCCATCTCTTGAAGTTCACCCCAGCAAATTTCTCTGGGCGCTCATGATGACTGAGCGGTCCTCCTAAATGGAGAATAACGCCATGGTTGACCACAGAGGTCACAACAGTAGGGGTTGGCAACCCAGTTGCCCCGGGGTTCAGATCCCCACCAACATTAGCAGTAGCAGCAGCATCAGTAATAGTTGCCATTTCTGAACAAATAAAACTCCTTTTTTAGACAAGGCTAAACACTTTGGTTTCTATTCCAGAAAACCAAACCAAATTCCAAACTTACAAGTAATTTAATCTTGCAAACAATTTAAAAAATTGCTACAACCATATACATGCATATAAAATGCGTCTAATAAGCAAATAAAACTTGCTACTACAAATTGGTAAACAAACCAACTAAATCTCAAGCAAAAATTTCTTCAAACATAAAGGAAAAATAACCAATCCAATTGAGGATTATAAGTAGTCCATACAATTCCTTTCTACGCTTAGGTATGCCTACAAAGAGAGTTAGTAGAAAACGACAACATAATATAAAGCAATTGTACATACAATCAAATATTATTTAACCTTCTAGTAAATCATAGAATAGCAAAATAACTAAGGAATTAAGATACTAAACAAGTTACACAAATTTTATAACTCCAAAGAACTACATTTAATTCACACTCTATTCATGGAAATAACTTATGTGTATAACTCTAGAAAACTAGAAGCAATTTCACATGCAAATTAGATAGTAAAACTAGAAGCATGCAAAATCAAAATATACATATATAACATTAGACAAATAGGATGAAACCAAATAAGTAGCATGCAGTTTATGTAAATAATTTGAATTGTTTATATAAATCTATTCGATCAATTTCATAGAAAATATATAAGAAATCTGTTTTAAGCTTGTTGTTCAAATTGTGAAATTAAAGAAACAGATTTATAAAGAAATTAAATTATATATATACTAAGAACACATGATGATAATTACAACTAAATTTCAACAGAAATATACAAAACAATAAAAGGGTAAAGAGACGAAACCGGTCAGACGAAGCAGCCTTTAAAAGCAGATTACGCCTCACGGGTCGAGTGCTTGAGGAAACCCGGCGTCTGTCTCCCAGGATACGACGGTCAAAACCAGCTACGGCAGAAGCACTCTCTGTCTAGCTTAGCGAACAAAACAGTGGCAGCACTCTCTCACTGTAGGAACTTTCAGGCAAACTGACTTGTGAAATGGAAGAAAGAATTTCTATGTTTGAGACTTGACAGGAGGGTCTCAATTTATACATGTATAGGGGAGAGAGGAAGAGCCTCTAGCCTTTATGGTGCTGGTCAAAATGCACCATTAACCTCTGCAATAAAGGCAGGAGTTACAAACCCCATTAAAGCAGGAGTTACAAATCCCATTAATGTATGAGTTACAAACCCCATTAATGCACTATTAAACTTTGTAATAAAGGCAGGAGTTACAAACCTCATTACCTCTTTCATGAAGCTAACTTCATGAGGCAATTTCTCATTCATATCTTAATGGTTTTTGGCCATTCTAACTGTGGTGTACAGATCTCATAGCAAAGTATCTAGACCCACTTAGACCCAACTCGAGAGACGGTTGGGACCCACTTTAATATTTAATTAAAGTCACCAAAAACTCATTTTTTTCCAACAAAAAACAAATAAATTTAAAAATAAAACATCCTTAACCCACATTCATATATACATGGATACACACATGCAAATCGTGTAGTTCAAATTTGAACACATATCATTTTATGTTATTCTTAATTCTAATACAATGTTGATGATTGTGCTTGATGACTGTGCAGCATCAAAGTCATGGATTCTCTAAAAAATTAAGTGGGAGCATGAAATGCATCTTTGGAATGGAATTTTTGAGAAGAAAAGCTGGCTTTTGTTCTGGAACATCACACCAATAGGTTATGTATGTTTTTTAATGTGTATGGATTAACGTTATTCTTTTTGTTTAGATGTCATGTCAATGTTTTTTTTTTTTTTTGGTGCTTCATTTCCTTTCACTCGTAGGTGTGTGTAAATGTGAATGAAACCATGGAATCATTAGATAACAAGGAATCTTTCTCTGCTGTCAAATAAATAAATGAAATGCTCTGTCTCTGTCTCTGTCTCTGTCTTTGTCTCTGTGTCTATTTTTGTCTTCGTCTTTGTCTTCATGTTTATGTTTGTATTTGTATTTGTTTGTACAGTAATATTACAACTTCATAAATTTTATCACATTTTTATTAAAAAATATCAATTTATGGTTATTTTTTATACTTGAATTTCATACTATACCAATTCAATCTACACCACACAAATATATTATGAGTAAAATTTAAAACAATTGTTCTGAATCAATAAAATTCTTGTTGTTTGTATGATGATTTGTGGACATAAAGGGAAAGAGAATCCAAATAAATCTAAAACCATTAATGAGATTTTACTCATTTGACAATCATAAATATTATTACTAATACATACTATAATAAATTAAGATTTTAAAGATAAAAATTTAAGAATAAAATTACTTCTTAGGGACAAAATATTTTTGTCGTCAAAAGTGTCATTATTTTATTTTTACCAATAAAATTGGATATTTAGTGATGTATTACTAACCTTTTGGGGCCAAAAGTTTTGTCTAAAAAAATAAAGCTTTTTGGGACCATGTTATTATTTCTTTATTAGCAACATTTTTTAAAATTTTGTGCCTAAAAACACATTTTTTTACTTTTCGGGATGATATTTTAGCGACTGTCCTCGTGACAACTAAAAATGGTTTCTAAATGTTATTTGCAACAAAACTTATACTTTTAGAGACAAAGAAAACTTAGTTTCTAAAATTCTTATATATTTTAGTGACATAATTAAATTACCAAACTAACCTCTAACAAATGTAGAGTTTAAGCAGCAGTGAGGACACATATTTCTTTTTTGATTGGCAAAAGAAAGAAATTTATTGATGAATAAAGAGTACAAAGAGTTCAAACAAAATAGATCAATAAAAAGATAGAAGGAGAAAGCAGCCTCTTAGGTTTGGAACATATCCCAACTAGCTATTAGCACATAGAAAACAAACCCAAACAAAGCTAAGCACTAACATAAAAGAATAGGAGCCAAAAAGGCAAGAACTACACTGGAAGAGAAGGTTTCCTCTTGCCTTTGATGTGACGAATTGTTTCAATCTGGAACAAGAAGTCGTTTACAGAGAACCCATCAAAACCTAAGTTAAATTTGACCCAAAACGCTAATTGAAACTAGATGATATCAACCAAATCATCCCAACAAGTTTGCTGCTGGTTGAAGATGAAATTGTTCTTCTGAAGCCAGAGATTCCAGTGGATACAGGGGAAAAGAGCTTCCAAAATGATTTTTTTGAGGCTTTTGAACTTAGAGTTAAACCACCAATGGAAGAGGAAAGTGAGAGAGTCTTGATAGATTCAATAAGTTCCCTTCCAATGAAGGATAGATGACAGTGAAGAAGAAGATGGTTTGATGATTTAGGTTCATGGTTACAAAAGGGGCAAGAAACATTTGAGTTGACCAGAAGGATGTTTCTACTGATAATAACATCCTTTGTAACAATTTTCCCTTTCAACATAAGCCAATAAAAGACTTTAACTTTTGGTGGAGCTACACTTCTCCAAAGGTGCTTGCAAGAATCTGAGTTACTACCTAAAGAGTCTTCAAAATGGGAGCAAAACGACTTTACTGATAACTGATAAGAAGCTCTGTTTATCAATCCTCCATTGAATAGAGTCATCCCGATTGGGATTGGGGATAGGATGCTAATCAAATGGAGAAGGTCAAGGAGATTTTCATATTCCTAATCATGAAGTTGTCTACGGAATGTGAGATGACCATTTGAAGAGAGAGTGAAGATTTCAGCCAGAGAGAACAAACGGGGAAAACAAACATTAAGGCTATGTTCGGTTCATGGATTTCAGGAGGAATTTGGAAAGGAAAAGAAAAAAGATAGGTGAAATATAAATAAAATATATTTACATTTTACTTAATTTCACACACATTTTCCTTTTTTCTTTCCAAATCCCTTCCCAAATGCATGAACCAAACATATCGTAAGGGAGAGGAACTTGTTGCGGATCAGGGGCACACCAAGGAACACAAACAAGCAATAACACACAAGATTTAACGTGGTTCGGCAAGTCGCCTACGTCCACGGGCAGCGGATTCACTATATTGATAGAAATGGAACAATTACAAGCTCTCAGAATGTTCTCTCTCTCTCTATCACTCTAAGCCTCACTTCTGCTGTATTTTTTCCTCTGCCTCAACCTCTCTATATATACACATCAGAGGGAGGAGGTGATTGGCCATCACCTACTCCATTCCACTCTCTAGTCTCTAATGGGGTGGGTGAAATGGAGCTTCCATTTGGGTAGTGGAAGGATAGTTCTGCACTACTCCATTTGTGCTGCACTAATGTGGTTGGCTAGAATTCGAATCCACAGCCAATTTACAACAAATCTCCACCTTGGCGAGGATTCTCTTATCCAACATAGTGATCGATCGACACTGCCTTGCACCCGAAGGTGCTCAATTCCGAGAGATGTTGACCAAGTCCAAACAATGTTGGAACTTGATCCCAGAAACTACCTTTGTGAGCATATCGGCCGGATTATCTGCAGTACCAATCTTTTGAAGCAGAATATCCCCTTCATTCACAATTTCTCAGATGGAATGGAAACGGACGTCAATGTGCTTGGTGCGGGCATGATGAACCTGGTTCTTTGCCAAACAAATGGCACTCTGACTGTCACAAAACACCTCAACGTGCTTCTGAACAATTCCCAAGTCTTCAATCAACCCGTGTAGCCAAATAGCTTCTTTAAAGGCTTCCGTCACTGCCATGTACTCTGCCTCTGTAGTAGACAAAGCCACCGTTGACTGAAGCGTTGACCTCCAACTCACCGGCCCTTTAGCAAGCGTAAATAAATACCCTGTTGTGGACCGGCGTTTGTCTAAGTCACCAGCATAATCTGAGTCCACATAACCTTTCAAATTCTGCCCGAGTCGGTTATCTCTCTCGAACTTCAATCCCAGATTGACTGTGCCATGTATGTACCTTAGGATCCACTTCACTGCCTGCCAGTGATCTTTTCCTGGATCATGCATATACCTGCTTACCATACTCACAGCATGCGAGATGTCAGGCCTTGTACAAACCATAGCATACATTAATGCACCAACTGCATTTGCATATGGAACCTGTGCCATATGCTTCCGTTCTTCTTCTGTGCGTGGAGACATCGAAGCACTAAGCTTGAAATGAGGGGCCAATGGTGTACTCACAGTTTTGGTTTTCCCATTTATGCCAAATCTGTCTAACACCTTCTTCAGATACTGGGTTTGTGTCAAACAAACCGTGCCCTTCTTCCTGTCTCTCTTGATCTCCATGCCAAGAACTTTCTTTGCTTCTCCCAAATCCTTCATTTCAAACTCCCTTGCTAACTGTGCCTTGAGTTTGTCAATCTCCACCTTGCTCTTAGATGCAATTAGCATATCATCTACATATAAGAGCAAGTAGATGAAGGAACCGTCGGGAAGCTTACGGAAATATACACAATGATCAAATTGACTTCTTGTGTATTCTTTCTCTATCATGAACCGATCAAATCGCTTGTACCACTGTCTCGGGGATTGCTTCAACCCGTACAACGATTTGTTCAGCTTACAGGCCCAATTCTCTTTTCCAGCAACTTTGAAGCCATCTGGCTGGGACATGTATATCTCCTCTTCAAGATCTCCATGTAAGAAAGCAGTTTTGACGTCGAGTTGGGCAAGCTCGAGATCAAACTGTGCAACCAAAGCTAACAGGATGCGAATAGACGTGTGCTTTACAACAGGTGAGAATACCTCATTGTAGTCTATTCCTTCCTTCTGAGCATAGCCTTTAGCTACCAATCTAGCTTTGAATCTGATATTGTCGTTGCCTGGAATGCCTTCTTTCTTGGTGTAAACCCACTTACACCCAATTGCTTTCTTGCCTTTTGGAAGTTGCACCAACTCCCAAGTCTGGTTCTTGTGAAGTGAACCGATCTCTTCATCCATAGCCTCCTTCCATTTGACACTTTCTGGATGCTGCACGGCTTCTTTGAAAGTGCACGGAACATTGTCTTCAATGATTGGAAGTGCATAGGCTACCATATCGGTCATCCAACTGGGTTGCCTAATAACCCTTTGTCCTTTCCTGATTGCAATAGGTTCTGACTGTTGCGGAGCCTCTGGATCTTCATCTGAACTCTCTTCAGAGCTATCCTCTGAGACTTCTTCAGGATGGTTGATTGGCTGACTAGTCTTTGCTGGAGTCTCAAACTCCACCTGCACTGACTTCTTCAATGCTTCAACATTCTGTTGAGGATCTGGTTGCTTCAACATTGCAGACTCATCAAAGGTAACGTCTCTTCTGATGAGAACTTTCTTTGATTCAGGGCACCACAGTCGGTATCCCTTAACACCGTCACCGAAGCCCAAGAAGATGGCTTTCTTGGCTCTTGGATCCAACTTAGATTCTGTAACATGAAAATATGCTGGACATCCAAAGATACGTAACTGATCATAATCAGTAACTGGGACTCCTGACCATACCTCCATGGGAGTCTTGCCATCTAGTGCTGCAGTAGGTAGTCTGTTGACGAGATGACGAGCATAGTTCAATGCCTCGCCCCAAAATGCCTTGCTCAATCCAGACTGTGACAGCATACACCGGACTTTCTCCACCAAAGTGCGGTTCATGCGTTCTGCAACTCCATTTTGCTGCGGTGTTCCAGGAACTGTGAAATGTCTCACTATCCCTGCATTCTGGCAAACCTCAAAGAAGGGATCTGATGTGTATTCTCCACCATTGTCAGATCTGAGCTTCTTGATCTTTCTGCCTGTCTGGGTCTCAATCATCTTCTTCCACATAAGAAAGATGTCTAAGACTTCATCTTTGTGCTTCATTGTATAAATCCAAACTCTTCTGGAGAAATCATCAATAAACGACACAAAGTAGTGTTTACCTCCCAACGAAGCACTCTTGGAAGGACCCCATACGTCGGTGTGGACGTAGTCTAGAATCCCTTTGGTACGGTGAATTGCAGTACCAAACTTGATTCTTGTTTGCTTGCCCAATACACAATGCTCGCAGAACTCAAGCTTCCCCGTCTTGGCGCCTTTCAACAGGCCTTGCTTTACCAACCCTTGTAAAGCCTTCTCACCGACATGCCCTAGGCACATGTGCCAAAGTCTGGAAGTGTCTGATGCATCATCTTCTGAGCTGGAACTGGTGGAGACAGCCACTTTTCCTGTGACTGTAGAGCTATCTAGGAAATATAAATTTCCCTGTCGAGTACCCTTCATTGCAACCAATGCTCCTCGAACAACCTTGAGGACTCCACCTTCCATGGTTACTCTGTAACCTTTGGAGTCTAAAACTCCCACTGAGATGAGATTCTTGGTTAGATCTGGTACATACCGTACATCTTCAAGAATTCTGATTGTTCCATCATGGATCTTCAGTTTGATTGTTCCAATGCCCTTTGTGCAGCAAGCTTGGTCGTTGCCCATCAGCACAACTCCTCCATCGAACTCTCGTAAGCTCGAGAACCACTGCTTCTTAGGACACATATGGAATGAACATCCGGAATCTATTATCCATTCATCAGACTGGCCGTATGATGAAACTGTGAAGGCTCCTCCTTCATCATTATCTCCATCTCGTGCAATATTCACCTTCTCTTCTGTCTTGTCTTTATTTGGACAATCTTTTGCCCAATGCCCCTTCTGGCGACAAGCAGCACATTCGTCTTTTGCAAGACGTCTTCTGTCTGAAGATTTCCCTCTGGATTTTGAGCGAGACTTTCCTCGCCCTGCATTTCTTCTGTTATTGGTTCTGCCTCTGACTGTCAATGCCTCGGATGTTGAGTCCCTGTTTGCAGACTTGTCTTTCCTTCTGAACTCATTGTTCACCAAGGCGTTTGCAACATCAATATACTTGATCTTCTCTTTACCGTACAGTAAAGTAGTAGTGAGATGATCATACGAGTCAGGCAAGGAATTTAACAATAACAGTGCTTTGTCTTCGTCACCAACGTGATCATCCAAATTTTTCAAGTCCGTAATAATTTTGTTGAAGTTATTTAGGTGTTCGTTCATCGAAATACCTTTAATGTAGTCGAAACGAAACAACCTCTTCCTCAAGTAGAGCCGGTTCTCAATGCTCTTTGTCATGAACTTATCTTCCAGCGCCTTCCAAAGCTTCTTCGCAATATCATATTCTGTGAAGGCATACTTCTCCTCTTTTGCAAGGCAAAGTCGGATGGAACTGCAGGCTAGGAGATTCACCCTCTCCCATTCTATCCCGTCCAGGTCATCTGGTTTGTCTCCCAGAGTGAAGTGCAGGTTCATCTGGACAAGCATATCCTTAACTTCGCATCTCCACATGCCGAAGTTGCTGCTTCCATCGAACTTCTCTACCTCAAACTTGGCATGGGACACCAGGGCCCAATGCCTAGAAGTGCTTGTACTGGCTGAATTACTTACGGACTCGGTTGATCTAGATTCTTCCATTTTTTAGAAACTTTAATTCAAAAAACTGACCGTACGGATGTGTCCGGAATACTCCAAATAGTTGGGAATCACTATTGGATCGTCAAAAACGGACTCCGAATGCCTCAGATCAAGCCAAAAATATTTTGAACACCTCTGATTCAAAAACTAACCGTACGAATGTCTCCGAAATATCTCAAATAGTTGAAAAACACTATTGGATCGTCGAAAACAGACTCTGAATGGCTCTGATCTGGCAAAAACAGTTCCAACGGTTCAGATCTGCAGAATCTGGTGCGCTGAGATGCACCGGATAATTGCTCCGGTCAACGGCTAGTCAACGGCTCGGTCAACAGCACAGGCGGCGCGGTCAACGGAGGATCGGCGGCGCGGTCAACGCGGCTTGACGGCTGGTCAACGACGGCGCTGCGCGGTCAACGGCGGCTCAAACGGCTCGGTCAACTGCGGCGCGACGACTCGGCTCAGCTCAGATGACCTCAGCTGGCGTCAGAACCACGCGCGGGCTGACTCGTCTTCTTCCTTCGTCGGCGCGTGGGGCGCGTGGGGGCGCGTGGGATTCACGCGCTATCTTCAGGTGGCGCGTGGAGGCGCGTGTGGCCTTTTCTGGGCTCTGTCTTTGCTATTCTGGACTCCTCTCGGGGAGTTCTTCCTCCTGGTATGCTCAAAAGTGGATTTTGAGCACTTCGAAATCTGGGCACTTTCGGAAAAAAAATTCAATTTTTCGCAACCCGAGCTCTGATACCAATTGTTGCGGATCGGGGGCACACCAGGGAACACAAACAAGCAATAACACACAAGATTTAACGTGGTTCGGCAAGTCGCCACGCCCACGATGTGATTCACTATATTGATAGAAATGGAACAATTACAAGCTCTCGGAATGTTCTCTCTCTCTATCACTCTAAGCCTCACTTCGCTGTATTTTTCCCTCTGCCTCAACCTCTCTATATACACATCGAGAGGAGGAGGTGATTGGCCATCACCTACTCCATTCCACTCTCTAGTCTCTAATGGGGTGGGTGAAATGGAGCTTCCATTTGGGTAGTGGAAGGATAGTGCTGCACTACTCCATTTGTGCTGCACTAATGTGGTTGGCTAGAATCCGAATCCACAGCCAATTTACAACAGAACTGACCCAAGGATCCTTCCAAAAGATGATGTCCACACCAGAACCAAGCTTGAGAAAGAGGTTGCTGATGAGAACAGAGCTGAACATATCACTTCGGCTTCCAATGTTGACAATGGATAGGCTGGAAGGATTTGAGCCTTGGTGATATGATGGGAGCCAAGCATTAGGCTTCAACCCATATTTTTCAACCAATACTCGCCTCCAAAGAACATGTTTTTTAGTACCGAACCTCCACCACCATTTTGCAAGGAGGTTAGCATTCTTCAACTTCAGGGATTGGATACCCAAACTGCCAAGTTTCTTGCTTTTAGAAACTATGCTCTTGTTAAGTGGAGCTTGCTTTTCTCACCATTGATACCCCACGAAAATTTCCTTTGAATCTTTTCCAAATCATGACAAATAGATGAAGGAAGCTTTGAAGAGCGGCATATAATCGATGGGAAGATTAGCGAGAGATGCATTTAGCAAGGTAAGTCTGCCACCAAGGGAAAGATATTTTTGCTTCCAAACAGCCAAACGAGATTTGAAACGATTGATGATTGGCTACCATGCATACTGCTACGGTATTCGATTGGATGTCTTAGCTTGTTTTCTTCTTCCTTCTCTCTTTTTTTTTTTTTTTTTTCTTTTTTTTTTTTTCATTTTTATGTATCTAAAATTTGGGCCACTATAGTTCATAAGTCTCACCAATTTAAATCATAACAAAATCAAATTAATTTATAACAAAAACACTACAAAATTCTCATAACTAAAACTATTTTGATTTACTATAAAATATCACAAAACTTCATAATCCATTTCATTTCATAACCACGCACTACAAATCTTACAGCTAAATTTAATTTGAGTCCTAATAAAAAATATCACAACAGTCTCATAACCAAGTTCACAAAAAAAAAAAAAAAAAAAGAAAGAAGAAGAAGAAGATCGGCAAACAAAGTAATATTTTATTAATGTTAATAAAACATTACAAATAGGGAGAATGGAACAGTTGGCCAGAAGCTAACTGCCAAGTGAAAAAGAAAAAAAAAAACCCAAAACACTTACAGCAACAAAAAATCCCAATCTAAAATTTGACTACTGCAAAATCTCGTAACTAAGCATCAACATGATTCATAACTATGACCATACATCTTCATACAAAATCTCATAACTAAGTACCAAAATGATTCATAACGAGCACCACAAATCTTCATAACTAGGGTGGTTTATTCCAATCTCATAATTTGTTTTTTTTAGCATAATTCAAGATTGCTTCCATATATCTGGGATTATCACGATTCATTTCAACCTCGTAATTAGTTTGTTGTATCATAATTCAAGATTGCATCCACATATGTGGGATTATCATAGTAATCAACGTGATGAAATTCAATGGGCTTATATCAAGGCCAGTCTATTTCAACTTGTATTTTGAATCTATCCAAAATCTAAATGAGTGAATCATCTGTGTAGACAAGCATGGAGTTTCACTTTGATATATACATGAACAACATGAAATGTGAAATTAAACCTCCTTTGTTCATATTTCTTTAATGGACTTAAAAAATATGCCTATACTTTGTTATATGGTTCTATTAGTTAGTAAAAATATTTTTTCTCTTAGGGTTAATTTGGAAACTTGGTTTTTTTAGTGATTTTGTTTTTTTAATTTTTTTACGAAATGAAAAAATTAGTGCATTTAGAATAGTTTTTTTTTTTTTAATTATTGAATATTTATAAGGAAAAAAGTAGTTGATTGATATGTAAAATATGATATTTTTATTTTTATTTTTTAACTTTTTGACTATTTTTACAACCAAAAAAAAAAAAAGAAGAAGAAAAAAAAGAACGGTGCTTTAGTTTGGCTCCCTCCAAATCAAAATTGTAGTTCTGATCATGAATAGGAGTTAGTTTTTAGTGTACGTCAGTTTGAAATGCAGTTTGGTTTGTAGTGATGTTGTGAGGTAGACTTTCTGGGAAATTTTTTGTTTTGTTTTTTTCTTTTCTTTTGATTTGGTTGATGTTTTGCCAACTTTTTAGAGCATCTCTAATCTTTCATATTTTTTTTATTAGATTTAAATTTGATGAAAAAGTATTTAAAAATCATTTTCAATCCTTTCATCAAATGTTTATCAAATCAATGAAGAATCATTTTTTTCCATTAAATTGAGAACTCATCAAATCATTCATCAAATTTGAATTTGATAAAAATTTGAAAAGATTTTCATTGAAGATAATTTTTTTCATCAAATTTGACGAAAAGTGAAATTTGAGACCAAAATGTAATTTTTAAGAGGATTTTGATGAAAAAATGATAAAAATATTAGAATAATTTATATCAAATCAAACTTTTTACTTAAATTAATAATCAAATTAAATTAAAATTTTAATTAATGATTGGAAATGGTCTTACTTTGATCTTTGGTGGAGTGTATGCACAAGATTTTGTAATTCTTTTTTTGCTAATTTAAGTAGGTTAAGGCAGGTTTGCTATGATGTACTTTTTTTTTCTATATTAATATAATTTCTTGATTTATTAATGCTCAATTTGGTTTGATAGATAATAGAGGAAAGTGAATGAAAAAATATATATATACAGCGAGTCATTTATTTGTGTTTGTTTAGGAAAGTGAATGAAAAAAAAAATATGTGTTTGTTCAGACAGAGAGTCTTAAAAAGTAATGAAAACTAAACTTCTGTATAACTCAAATTAGCTTGTTAGTTAGGCTAACAATTTCTTGCAAAATATACAGCAAAAATTTATTTTTCCCACAAATCTTGACGAAATTTATTTTGTTTCCCATTTTTTTTATACTTATCTCCACAACTCCTTGTTATATAGTAATTATATATTTTTTTTTTCCATCATTTTTCTTGCAAAATTTTTCATTTATTCAAATACATGCAAGAAAATAAATTTTCATTTCTTTTTCCTTTCTTTCACTTCACTTTCTACTATTTTGATTTTTCATTGTCCATTTCATTCTAAACAAACGGAGCCTAACAAAGTTTTATTTTTTAGAAAAAATTATCAATAAATTCTTTTTTTACTATTAAAATTATTATTGAATTCTATCAAATTCAGTTAGGATAAATTACACTTACAGAGACCTCCTGTGTGGTTTTAATAATAACAATAACCACTCTTAAATTATTATACATTTTGACCCACTGTTAGGCTAGGTTAATGGTAGCCCTTTTATTTTTATTTTTTTTAATATTTTTTTTAGTCCGATAATTTAGATAGATCAGCTAACTTCCCCCATTTTGACTTGTAAGAGTGAATTCTAAGAGTCCTGCCTTAAGGGTGTTGTGGGCAAAAAAAATAAAAAATAAAAAATAAAATGTTAGCCCTCTAGCACTCTTGTCAAAATATGCTGATCTCACATGTTTTAACACTTTAAATGCCAATAATACCCTTGGTTGTCTTCTATATCCAAAGACCCAACAAGCTTGTAAAACACTACCCTCAGCTAAACATTACCATCATTACAATAGATAAATATCAGTCAAATGCTGTTTTTTTTTATTATTATTATTATTAGATAAAATGAATTTCTTAAGTTTCATTTTCAAAACATATTTTTTGATTTTTTTTTTTGAAAAATAAAATTAATTTAACAAGAATAAACACCAAAAGAATATTTTTAAATACTTAAAAATTAAGGAAAATTCTAATATACATATGTGGGAGCTGAATAATCAGAAGCATACCCTAGAAGACATATATTACACGGCTCTACTCTGCACGATAAGGATGCCGAATATAATAGATGGGCCGAACAGATACTGAACTATGAAGCCGAGTAAATAAGAGGACGATGAGCGACAAGTGGGCCTGGCCATGAGACCCAGGACACAAGTATAAATAAAGGAACAACAGACTAAGAAAGGTATGTAAGAATTGTAATGCTTAACTTAGAATAAAAGTATTCCTGAGTGGTTACTGACTTGTCCGTCGAAGTGCTAATTTCGGCACCCCCGCCGAAGTGCATATTCCTTTTCAGGTGACCGGAAGAGGATCACGAGCGTTCCCCAGGATTAGAAGAGTATTTCCAAATCACTTCTCCACGACATCCATTTAAAAATAGTGTATCATATGCACCCCTAATTATGTCATTTTCTTCTTTAGTTGTGACTTCTTCTTTTTTTTTAGTTATGACTCATGAATTCTTTTGTTATACATCATGTTGTATTTAGTTATGACATTTTTTCTTTTTCTTTTTTTAGTTATAACTCAGAAAATTAAAATTATGTTATCTTTCTTTTTAGTTATAAAGTACATATGATATACATTGTATTTCCCAAAAATTAATTATGCACCCAAAAAAAATAAAATGTGAAAATGATGAGTATTGTTTTTATACCAAATTAATTTTTATTTTTTTCATAACTTTTTTAGAAAATTGATTATGTTAACTAAACCAAACAAAGAGTGTTATGATTCACACCATCCCTATATAGTGCGTGTATATATATGTATATGTTTCGAATTGTCTTGTATTAAGAATGTTGGTTATTTAAAAATTAATTCTACATCCGAAAAAAAAAAAAAAAAAAAAATGTGAAAATGATGAGCATTTTTTTTTTCTTTTTTAGTTTTTTCATAATTTTTTTTTTAGCAAACTGATTATGAAAACTAAACAAAACAAGAAGTGTTATCATTCACTTTCCCTATATAGTGTGCATATATTTATACGTTTTGAATTGTTTTGTACTGGAAAGGTTGGTTATGATAGCATAATACTATGACCTTTAAATATTTTTTAAAAAAAAAATCAAAAACAAAAACAAAAAGAGATAAAAACAAAAAGATCTAATAGGATTTAAAAGTTTAGTTATACTAACTATATCTCTAAATCCTATGAAATTATTTTTTTATTTTTTATTTTTTCAATAGCCTTTCACGGTGGGATATAAAAGTTTAGTTATGCTAACCTTTAAATTTAGCAGAAATTTCATTTCAGGAGTGATTTTGAAAAATAATTATAAATAAATGATAAATTTTATAAATATTAATAATTAAAAATATAATTTTTTTTATTTTTTTAAATTTTTTATGAATGTGTAATAATTCCTTAAATTTAAATGTAAGCTCACTTAGAGATGGAAGCTAACAATAGCCTTGGATAGTGGATCACCAATTTCTGTTTTTCTAGGATTTGTTGGGTTAAATGAGGCAATGTTGGAGTAGTTGGATTAATAGAGTGAAAAAGATGGAGTGGGGTATTTTAATCATTTAATGATATTTTTGACACTGTTTAGAACAAAGTTAACAAAAGAGGAAATTTTTATAATAATTCCAAAAGTAAGGGATGTTAGTGTAGTAAGGGATGTTAGTGTTATTATTAAAACTACAAGAGAGGTCCTTATAATTATGCTAAATCTCAGAGGAAGTTAGTGTAATTTATCCAATTAGTTACAGTTAAATAAGTATTATTTTTTATAAAACATTCCAAAATGTTTATGGAATATTTTATGTAAATTTTACTGCTTTCATTTAATATGAAGAGTCATAAGGTTTATTAGAAACAAGGGTTAAATTCATTTTACCTCTCGTAGTTTGGGATTAGAGCACTTTATCCCCTTAAAGTATCTCTAATGGTAATTGTTATTATAACATTGCCAAGGCTATAATTTGGCAATCTACATTAACAAATTGTCAAATTATAGCAATAATGATCTAATGTTACAAAGTAATTTTGGCAAAATTCCAACCAACTTTCCTTCCTATTTTTTAGGTGGTGTTTGGATATAATTTTTTGAGTGATTTTTTTGTTGTCTTTGTAATTTATTTATTTATTTATTTATTTTTTGTCTTTTATGACATTAAAAAAAATTTAATTAAATATTTATATTCTAGCCCAACTAGACAAATTTAAAAAAAAAAAAAATTAAAAAACTTCTTTTTGAGAGAACTCTCTGGAATGCCAAATGCTCTTTGACACCTTCTCATTCACTCTACCCTAATGTAGTCATCTCTCTCTCCTCTCTCTCCTACCATCATTCTCCCTCATCTCTTCCCCACCACCACCACCACTAGATCTTCATCACTACAACTATGCCCCTCTTTCTTTATCTTTATCTCCATCTCTGTCTCTCTTGCAAATTACCAGAATGTAACACCCCAAAATTATAAATAAATTAGATGAAATAGACATACCCAACATGCAATCCTACATTGATCAACCAACTCCCTCGATTAGTATTTCATTTTAGGGAAGAAGTATACAAAAGAAGTGTCCACATGCAATACATATTCACTCTCCTAAAAAGATGAACCCATAGCATGTGTAACAATATGGAAGTAAAGAAATGAACAATAAAGTAAATGTCCTGAGGTTACAAGTTTTAAGGCTTAAACCTGGCTACACAAAAACTTGGCTTGCATTAACATCACACAAAAAGGGAGAGTCTCTTGCTCTCAACACATTCCACACCTTTAATTAGGTGGGATCACTGCATCATTTCTTGCACAATTCCACTAGGAGTGAGCACAAAACCCAGTAGAGATATCTTAATAAAGTATATATGTTTTAAGCAATCTCATATAGTTATATGAATACAATGCCATGTCATGATCAAATGTCAAAGTTTTCCTTTTCTTTTGAAATCTAGCAATATTTCATTCAAGGTTCATTATCTTCATGAAAGCCAAGATTTAAATAATGGTGTAGTAAATAAGACTCAAGTAATTCCCCAAGGCTAGTGTTTGTAAGTAGGCGTATCAAGCATTACCAAAATCTTACAGGTAGGCTACTAACCGGAGGGCTTAGGCACCCACACGCGCGTATTTCTGGTCTTATACCAAGGACACTTAGGCCAACTTAATTTTTAATCTACACCCCTTAACCGGATTTACCAAACGTATTTACTCCGAAATGTTTTCATTAACAACAATTGTTTTCTCAAACACAGAATTTAGAGTCAAGATCGTAAGTGAACAAAATTCAAGATAATGCAAATGAATCAAATGAGAATTGATGACATATAAATATCTTCTTTATACAATATTGCCAACATTCTCACAGTTGTTCAAGTAAAACTTTCATGATTCAATAATTCTCAAAATCATAACATGGTACAAATCCATGTGACATATGAGATTACCACATATTTACAATCAACACCCATTATTCAATTTTCCAAAATGCCAACATGCACATCCCATATTTCCATAATTGTTCAACCAAAATTCTCATTTCCTTTCATGAGTGCCTCAACAATATAACAACCTATAAAGTTTTCTTCAATTTCTCAAGAGATTTATCATCAATTTCATAAATATTACATCAATTTCACTTTTTCCCAAATTTCCCAAAACACCTAAGGTTTGCTCAAAAGAGAGTTTTTCCTTCATTTTCAAAATAACTACAAGCATACATCCCCAAATGGTTCATAGTATACAAAAATAATTTATCTTAATTGGACCAAATCATGAGAAAGAAACCATTTCTCTAGAAAATTTTTTTCTTGATTCAACATCTAAAAACCAAACGCACACTAGAAATCATAGTGAAAAGAACAAGATATGCTAAAAACCATATATGTAACTCAAAGAATATCCATACCTTAAGACCTTGAGAAGAAAAGATGAAAAACTCCGAAATCAACGGTGTTAAAATCGGAATTCCACTGTACATAACGTAGCCCTCGACGAGCTCTCCAAAATTAAAGAAGGCACCAAGGTTAAAATCTCAATGGATAATGAAAGATCAAGGAGTAAATGAAGTGGGTGGAGGGTTTCTAGAGAGAGATGAGAGAAAAAGAAGTGAGAGTTAATCTAGAGAGACTGTGTGAAGTAAAGTGATAGAAAAGTGTGTAAGGCTCAACTTTTGAGTGATTTAACTCAATTTTTGCAGCTGACTGCAGACAAACCGCTTGAGCGACCAAACCTGCGCTTGAGCGAACAGTTCAATTTGAGACACCACTTGAGCAACCAAACTTGCGCTCAAGCGAAAAACACCCACTCCCAGAATCTCCAATCCCCTCTATAAAAGACTGTTTGAGCGATGAATGCTTCACTCGAGCGAAGAATACATGCTCCAAAAGTTTAGACTGCAAACCGAAGTACTAGAAGGTCGATTTCACCGATCAAACAACCAAAAGACCGCTCAAGCGGTCTCAACCTGAATGTGGGACTAGAAACTACAAAACATTGGCCAACATGCCCGGTTTCTCTCCAACACCCAAAAGTACAAGATGACATCTCAGAACACACTAAGATGTACCTGAAAACAACCACAAGGGAAAATTGATAACAACACAAGATTCAAGAGGTTTAAAAATGATGAAGACACACAAAGGGATAGAGATTACCAATTAATGCACTCAATTTGCTTTAAAGGATCCGAGACATCACAAGAACCATGCCCCTGTTCTATCTCTCTCTATAAACCCTAACCCTTAAAATTAAAACCCTGTTGTATCTTCGATCTGTGTCTAAGATAAACCAAAACCCTTGTGTGATACCCCTGTTCCGTGATATGTTAATTGGTTCTTAATATGAATGTGATTATGTGTTTTGACATGATTGTGTGCACTATTATGTGCAAATATGTGGTTTTGAATTTCTATCTGTTCACCGTAGAAATATCTGTTTGATTATCTGCTTTGGAAATTAAATTGAAGGCCTTATCGGCCACAGAACCCGAAATTGATTGCGCCATTATGATTAGCATAATTTTTAGAGCCTACGGTGAAATTTAATTGAAAATTGATTCGAATCAGATTAAATTGATTTATTTAATGGCTTTGCGCTCAAATTGTTAATATTTGTAATTTTGGTTAGTGGGATTTGTTGTATAAGAGCACTACACCTCCCATTCCCTCTTATATCTTCACTTGGGCTGATCAAACTCTAAGAAAGAGAGAGGGGCCGGTTGTTAGAGAGAGAGGGAGAGAATTGTGTAATTTTTGACTCAAGCTTGGGAATTTGAAGTCTAGTTCAAGAATTAACCATAGATTAGGCTTCTAGGTAAGCATTGATTCTTGAATTCATGAATTTAATGTGTAATCTTGTGTGTTTAAAGTTGTGTGATGATGTAGAGCATGAAATGGGTTGGTTTTGTCGAATTTGAAGTCTTAGAACTCATGCATGTAAGTTGTTAGTTGAAGATCATGTTCTTGACCATCTCTTCATCTTATAAATTGGGAATGAGAGTAGTATACCACATGCATGTACAAATTTATGAATATGTAAGTGTTGAATGCATGAAATTGTTATGTTGGTAATGAGTTTCGTGGAAAATGAGCCATGCATGTGATTTATTTGTGAAATTGAGCTTCATTGGGTTGTAATTTGGGGCTTATACCATGTTAGTATGATTATATTTGAAATTTGAGCCATTGCATGCAAGAATTGTTGGCTTGAAGGTCGAATTTAACTCAGGAACACAATCTGGGAAACCCAAAATTTTGATGTCCACTCGAGCGGGGTAATGGTCGCTCGAGCGGAAAATACGTGCTCACACTACTTTTTGCAGACTTGGTGTCCGCTCGAGCGGGGTATTTCACGCTCGAGCGGGGGAGCTTTATAGACAGGCCTTCCGCTCGAGTGCCCTATTTCACACTCGAGCTTACTTTTCATGCAACAAGTACTTTTGCAGGCCTCTTGGGTCCGCTCGAGTGGGGAAGTTCACGCTCGAGCGGGGACCCTGTTTTCTGAAATTTTGTTTTCGCATTCTGTGTTTCGTTTTCCGTTCTCTTTCACTTGCAAGCACTCTTAGGCATGTGTTAAACATTGTAAATGAGTTAAAGAGATAAGAATAAAGCCTAAAGAGTAAAATGTGAATTTAAGACGGATTGAATTATTGGTGACCCTTTTGTGTTCATGAAATGTGTAGAGTTAAGCTCCAGGGCAAACCAACCAACCGATCACTGTGAGTAATATCGATATTTGAAACTTGTCGTTTGTCCAATTGCTTACTTCCTTTTGAATTATGGGCAAACGTTTTGTCATGAATGAATGGGCCGAAGGCCGTTTTGATATGAATGAATGGGCCGGAGGCCGTTTTGTCATGAATGGATGGGCCAAAGGCTGTTTTGTCATGAATGAATGGGCCGAAGGCCATTTTGTCATGAATGGATGGGCCAAAGGCCGTTTTGTCATGAATTAATGGGCCGAAGGCCGATTTGTCATGAATGGATAGGCCAAAGGCCGTTTTGTCATGAATGGATGGGCCAAAGGCCGTTTGACATGAATGGATGGGCCAAAGGCCGTTCTGACATAAATGAGTGGGCCAGAGGCCGTTTTGAAAAGAATGAAAGATAAATGGGCCAAAGGCCAGTTTGTTTGGAATCGTGGTCACTTGACTTAAATTGTGTATATAAATGCTAATCTAAAATGTGAATTGGGCCCAAGGCCGTTCGGAGTAGCTTGTTCTACATATCGTTTGTATCTTTTCATTTGATATTATTCACTCGGCTATCGCTCACGCTCATTCATGTGTTTGTAGGTGAGCCAAGAGAGGTCCAGACCCAGCCCCAGTGAAGTCCGTGTGGAACAACCGAGTTTTGGGGAGTCAGCCCATGTGTCTCACGCATGAGACTCGCCTTCGCCTTTTGTCATTTTGTTTTATGTTGTCATATTGGCGAAGTCTTTGTATATGTTGTATATAGTTTTCATGGGTTGACTTAGTTTTTGAATGATCCTGTTTGTACAGAACTTATGCTACTGCATTTCTGTTGTGAGTTATTAATGCATATGTGTTTGGTTGTATGGATATGCCACGTAAGCACAGCTCTATGGACCAAGTTTTGAACTGCTTCCGTTTAGCCCCCTATATCTCTGTTAAAAATACATTTGTTTTGGTTTGAGGCCGTAGGTAACCTCATGACTACTGGTCGGTTATGTCCTTAACCCACGGGGGCGGGTTCGGGTCATGACAGAGTGGTATCAGAGCACGAGTTAATAACTCACACACTTGTCCAAAAGAGCAATAAGCGTCTAGAAAAGATATAGGATGCATTCATGTGATAAGTATGAATTTGATAGTATCGAGAATGCATCTAAATGTTTCAATGTGAACAACTATGTGTTATAAGTTTGTGATTTGCTTGCTTTGCAAATTATTTTGGATATGTATGCTCTTTAATATATGCATACTCGTAAATCTTTTGTATGAAGTATAATGTAAGTTTAATCCGATGGTGAGAACAAGAGGTGATGAGATAGAGGAATCTTCTACTGCCAGACTAGATAGGAAGGAAAGACTGATACAGGGAATGGCAGAAACTTTGAGACAGCAACAAGAGTGGCAACAACAGTTACAGCAACCACATCCGCCACCTCCACCTCCGGCACCACCTGTGCCAGATAATCCGAATGATAACCGAATCATAGCTCTCACCAAAGAGTTCAAGAAAATGAAACCACCACAGTTCCATGGTGGATTAGATCCTTTGAAAGCTGAAGCTTGGGTCCTCGGCATCGAAAAACTGTTTGAAGTGTTTTCGTGTTTGGATACACAGAAAGTGCTTCTAGCCACCTTTATGCTAGAAGATGAAGCAAGAAGATAGTGGATGTTAATGCGTAAGAATTACAAAGATGCTGATTGGGAAAAATTTCTGGAAATTTTCTATGACAAGTACTTCCCGCAGTGTGTCCAAGATAGGAAGGTGGCAGAATTTATGGAATTGAGACAAGACAGTATGACTGTAGCCGAGTATGAGGCCAAATTCACTGAATTGGCCAGGTTTGCGCACACATGATTGACACAAACTATAAGAAGGCGAGACACTTTGAAGGTGGGCTCCGAAGTGACATCCTAGAAAGAGTGAATGTTTTGAAGCTAGAGACCTATATTGGGGTGCTAGACAGGGCTATCATATCAGAGGCTAACATAGCTAGACGGACCAAGTCAACAACAGAATGGAAGAGTAACAAAAGGCAAGGCTTCTTTTCGAAGAAGAAATTTTCAAAGAAGCAAAATACGGGCTCCTCAAATACTCCAAATTCTTCCCGAGACATAGCTCCCATGTGCAATATTTGTAGTAGAAAGCACCGTGGAGTTTGTTACCATGTGTCAAGAGCTTGTTTCAAATGTGGGAAACAAGGGCATATGGCCCGAGATTGTAATCAGAATGGGGGAAAGATAGCTGCTAGTTCCACTGCATCGATCCCGAAACCGGGAAATACTTTGAGATCCGCTACCATTGGGGATACCATGAGACAGGGTAGAGTTTTTGCGCTTGTTCCGGGCGATACACGGAATGCCAACGCAGTTGTCTCAGATACCATTTCTATATGTAATCAGGATGCTTTTGTATTAATTGAATCCGGATCAACACACTCTTTTGTGACATATGCATTCGCATCTAGATTGAATAGACCCTTAGAATTATTGCCATATCTGTTATGTGTGTCTGCTCCATCTGGGGAATCTGTATTGTGTGAATCTATATACTAGTTTTGTGAAATGCGTGTCGAGGATGCTATCCTATATGTAGATTTGTTGCCCTTGAACTTTAGGCATTTTGATGTAATTTTGGGCATGGATTGGTTGACCAAGTATTAGGCCACCATTGACTGTGTAACAAAACGGGTTGTGTTTAAACCACGAGAACAGAAAGAGATTGTGTTTGTGGGTAATGGGATAGTGCCTCCACCTTATTTAATATCTGCAATGAAAGCATGTAAACTAATCAAGAAAGGGTGCCAAGGTTATTTGTGCTATGTGCTGTCTGAACAATCTGTAAATGCTGAATTGAATGATATCCCTATTGTTAGAGAATTTCCAGATGTGTTTCCAAATGAATTACCAAGGGAATTGGTAGATAGGGAGATAGAGTTTACTATTGAAACTGTGCCAGGCACCCAGCCTATTTCTAAAACTCCCTACAGAATGGCTACTGCCAAGATGAAAGAATTGAAAGAACAGTTGCAAGACCTACTTGACAAGGGGTTTATTCGCCCTAGCACTTCGCCTTGGGGTGCACCGGTGTTGTTTGTGAAAAAGGAGGATGGAACTTTGCAGTTGTGCATTGATTATCAGGAATTGAACAAGGTAACAATAAAGAACAAATATCCCCTACCCCGTATTGATAACTTATTTGACCAGTTACAGGGATCACAGGTGTTTTCTAAGATTGATTTGAGATTCGGGTATCATCAGCTGAAAGTTAAGGCAGAGGATGTTGAGAAAATCGCATTCAGAACGAGGTATGGACATTTTGAGTTTCTTGTTATGCCATTTGGAGTGACTAATGCCCCGGCAGCATTTATGGACTTAATGAACCGAATTTTTAAAACCTACCTTGATGAATTTGTTGTGATTTTTATTGATGATATTTTGATATATTCTAAAGATAAACTTGAACATGAATATCACTTGAGAACTGTCCTACAAATACTTTGGAAAAGGAAATTATTTGCTAAACTAAAGAAATGTGAGTTTTGGTTGGATGAGGTTGTTTTCTTAGGGCATGTGATCAACAAGGAAGGAATTTCGGTGGACCCCTAGAAAATAGAGGCAATTGTGAATTGGCCTACACTGACAAATGTGACAGAAGTCCGCAGTTTTATGGGTTTAGCTGGGTACTACAGGAGGTTTGTGAAGGACTTTTCGAAGTTAGCTGTGCCTCTTACCCAACTGACACGCAAGGGGCAACCTTTTGAGTGGAACGATGAAAGAGAATCAGCCTTTCATGAATTGAAAACAAGATTGACCACTGCACCGATTTTGACACTACCTTCAGGTACGGAGAATTTTGTAATTTTCAGTGATGCGTCTTATAAAGGTTTGGGTTGTGTGTTAATGCATAGCGGAAAGGTTATTGCTTACGCCTCCCGACAGTTGAGGCCACATGAGAAAAATTATCCAACGCATGACCTAGAACTGGCCGCAGTTGTTTTTGCTTTGAAAATCGGGCGGCATTATCTGTATGGAACAAAGTGAAGTCTTCACGGATCACAAAAGTTTAAAATACTTATTCACACAGAAAGAGTTGAATATGCGGCAGAGGAGATGGCTGAAATTGATAAAGGATTACGATCTAGAGATTCAGTATCACCCCGGGAAAGCTAATACAGTTGCTGATGCCTTGAGTAGAAAATCAACGGGGAGTATGGCTTGTTTGCTTACTGAACAGAAAGAGATCTTGCAAGATTTTGAGAGGTCTGAAATCGAAGTGGTAACGTGTGAACAGGGCGGATTGATAGCCGCTATTACAGCCGAGCCGGCAATTATTGATGAAATCAAGCAGAAACAGAAAGATGATGAATTCCTCAAGAAAGTGATTGATGAAATTGAGACAAATCCGAAGGCAGAGTTTAGCATTGAGAATGAAGTGTTGATGTTTCGGAACAGAATGTGTGTCCCAGATATTCCGGCACTAAAGAAGAGGATTTTAGATGAAGCCCACAGATCCGTATTTGCTATGCATCCAGGTAACAATAAAATGTATCGGGATTTGAAACAAACCTATTGGTGGCCTAAAATGAAGAAAGAGATTACAGAATATGTGTCCAAGTGCCTTCAATGTCAGCAAGTTAAAGCTGAACATCAGAAACCAGGCGGTCTACTTCAACCTCTCCCTATTCCTGAATGGAAGTGGGAGCATGTGACTATGGATTTTGTTGTTGGCCTACCTCGGACTCCTCGAGGTATGGATTCTATTTGGGTCGTAGTTGATAAATTGACTAAATCTGCACATTTTCTGCCTGTCAAAACCACATTTAATGCTTACAGATTGGCTACCATTTATGTTGATGAGATTGTCCGTTTACACGGAGTTCCGGTATCTATTATGTCGGATAGAGATCCAAAATTTGTATCTAGATTGTGGAAGAGTTTGCAGGAAGCTATGGGAACAGAATTGAGATTCAGTACTGCATTCCACCCACAGACAGATGGGCAATCGGAACGAACAATACAGACTTTGGAAGATATGCTTCGGATGTGTGCTTTGGATTTTCAAGGGAGTCGGGAAGACTATTTGTCACTTGCAGAATTTGCTTATAATAACAGCTTCCACTCCAGCATCGGTATGGCACCATACGAGGCTTTGTATGGTAAGAGGTGTAGATCACCTATTTGTTGGACAGAGGTTGGGGATAGAGCTTTGCTTGGGCATGAAATTGTGCAAGACACTTCTGAGAAAATCAAGACTATCCGTCCAAGGCTCAAGACAGCTCAGGACCGACAAAATAACTATGCGGATGTTCGAAGAAGACCTCTTGAGTATGAGGTCGGTGACCATGTGTTCATTCGTGTGTCTCCAATGAAAGGCCAAGTCAGGTTTGGAAAGAAGGGCAAATTGTCGCCCCATTACATTGGGCCGTTTCAGATTTTGGAAAGGCTTGGTCCAGTTGCCTATAGAGTTGCTTTGCCACTGGGATTTGAGCAAATACATAATGTGTTCCACGTGTCGATGTTAAGGGGTTACCTCCGAGACCCGTTTCATGTGATTAATTATCACCGGGTAGCTATTGATGAGAATATGGAATACGCTGAATGGCCGGAACGAATCGTTGATCGGCAAGTGAAACAATTGAGAAGCAAGTCCATCCCAATGGTGAAAGTGGAATGGAAAGAACACTATGAGACGGATACTACGTGGGAAAAAGATGAGGAAATGCGACTATGCTATCCATATTTGTTTCCTGACGAAGGTAAATTAAGTTTAGAGGACCAAACTCCCTGAAGGGGGGAAGACTGTGATACCCCTATTCTGTGATATGTTAATTGGTCCTTAATATGAATGTGATTATGTGTTTTGACATGATTGTGTGCACCATTATGTGAAAATATGTGGTTTTGAATTTCTATCTGTTCACTGTAGGAATATCTGTTTGATTAGCTGCTTTGGAAATTAAATTGAAGGCCTTATCGGCCACAGAACCCGAAATTGATTGCGCCATTATGATTAGCATAATTTTTAGAGCCTACGGTGAAATTTAATTGAAAATTGATTCGGGTCAGATTAAATTGATTTATTTAATGGCTTTGTGCTCAAATTGTTAATATTTGTAATTTTGGTTAGTGGGATTTGTTGTGTAAGAGCACTACACCTCCCATTCCCTATTGTATCTTCACTTGGGCTGATCAAACTCTAAGAAAGAGAGAGGGGCCGGCTGTTAGAGAGAGAGAGGGAGAGAATTGTGTAATTTTTGACTCAAGCTTGGGAATTTGAAGTCTAGTTCAAGAATTAATCATAGATTGGGCTTCCAGGTAAGCATTGATTCTTGAATTCATGAATTTAATGTGTAATCTTGTGTGTTTAAAGTTGTGTGATGATGTAGAGCATGAAATGGGTTGGTTTTGTCGAATTTGAAGTCTTAGAACTCATGCATGTAAGTTTTTAGTTGAAGATCATGTTCTTGACCATCTCTTCATCTTATAAATTGGGAATGAGAGTAGTATACCACATGCATGTACAAATTTATGAAGATGTAAGTGTTGAATGCATGAAATTGTTATGTTGGTAATGAGTTTGGTGGAAAATGAGCCATGCATGTGATTTATTTGTGAAATTGAGCTTCATTGGGTTGTAATTTGGGGCTTATACCATGTTAGTATGATTATATTTGAGATTTGAGCCATTGCATGCAAGAATTGTTAGCTTGAAGGTCGAATTTGAACTCAAGAACACAATCTGGAAAACCTAGAATTTTGATGTCCGCGCGGGAAATACGTGCTCCCAGTACTTTTTGCAGACTTGGTGTCCGCCGGCAGGTGTATTTCACGCCGAATGGAGCTTTGTAGATTAGCCTTCCGCCGGCGCCCTATTTCACGCTCGAGCTTATTTTTCATGCAACCAGTACTTTTGCAGGCCTCTTGGGTCCGCTCGAGCGGGGGAGTCCACGCTCGAGCGGGGACCCTGTTTTCTGAAATTTTGTTTTCGCATTCTGTGTTTCATTTTCCGTTCTCTTTTACTTGCAAGCACTCTTAAGCATATGTTAAACATTGTAAATGAGTTAAAGAGATAAGAATAAAGCCTAAAGAGGAAAATGTGAATTTCAGAACGGATTGAATTGTTGGTGACCCTTTTGTGTTCATGAAATGTGTAGAGTTGAGCTCCAGGGCAAACCAACCAACCGATCACTGTGAGTAATATCGATATTTGAAACTTGTCGTTTGTCCAATTGCTTACTTCCTTTTGAATTATGGGCAAATGTTTTGTCATGAATGAATGGGCCGAAGGCTGTTTTGATATGAATGAATGGGCCAAAGGCCGTTTTGTCATGAATGGATGGGCCAAAGGCCGTTTTGTCATGAATGAATGGGCCGAAGGCCGTTTTTTCATGAATGGATGGGCCAAAGGCCGTTTTGTCATAAATGAATGGGCCGAAGGCCGATTTGTCATGAATGGATAGGCCAAAGGCCGTTTTGTCATGAATGGATGGGCCAAAGGCCGTTTGACATGAATGGATGGGCCAAAGGCCGTTCTGACATAAATGAGTGGGCCAGAGGCCGTTTTGAAAAGAATGAAAGATAAATGGGCCAAAGGCCAGTTTGTTTGGAACCGTGGTCACTTGACTTAAATTGTGTATATAAATGCTAATCTAAAATGTGAATTGGGCCCAAGGCCGTTCGGAGTAGGTTGTTCTACATATCGTTTGTATCTTTTCATTTGATATTATTCACTCGGCTATCGCTCACGCTCATTCATGTGTTTGTAGGTGAGCCAAGAGAGGTCCAGACCCAGCCCCAGTGAAATCCGTGTGGAACAACCGAGTTTTGGGGAGTCAGCCCATGTGTCTCACGCATGAGACTCGCCTTCGCCTTTTGTCATTTTGTTTTATGTTGTCATATTGGCGAAGTCTTTGTATATGTTGTATATAGTTTTCATGGGTTGACTTAGTTTTTGAATGATCATGTTTGTACAGAACTTATACTACTGCATTTCTGTTGTGAGTTATTAATGCATATGTGTTTGGTTGTATGGATGTGCCACGTAAGCACAGCTTTATGGACAAAGTTTTGAACTGCTTCCGTTTAGCCCCCTATATCTCTGTTAAAAATACATTTGTTTTTCTTTGAGGCCGTAGGTAACCTCATGACTATTGGCCGGTTATGTCCTTAACCCACGGGGGCGGGTTCGGGTCATGCCACCTTGATTGAACCAAGTCGAAACCCTTGAAATCACTTGAAGAAGAAAATGAAACCCTAGAATCGAAACTCGAAGCATCCAACCAGATTTTTGAAGAAGATGAAAACGAAGAATATAAAGTCGACTCTTCAAAATACTAAAATTGTCTTAAATCCATCAACTATCTTCAAATGTAGGTATTTTTTGTTTAAAATTCGCTTCAGATTTCTTGAGATTTGTTAAGATCATTTGAAATTTGTTTGGAATTACTTCAAATTTGTTTGAAATTGCTTGATTGTTGTTGTTGTATGATTCTGTTGAGCAAATTTTGGTGAGTTTATTTAACCAAAAAAAAAAAAAGCCAAATTTGTATAAACAAATTGGTGAATTATGATATTCTAAAAAATTGGTGAATTTTATTTTATTTTTTAAAAAAATATTTGTTTTGGAGAGTTTTTTTTTTTTTTTTTTTCTAGGAAATGATGAGAAAGGGGTGAGCTAGCAAATTTGGCATTTGTCAAAGTTTGTGCCAAATTTGTCACAAGCTTTGACATTATTGGAGAAGCCCTTTTTACCCAAAGCTACTATATTATGACTTTGGCAGCTCTAATGGCAAACAATTGGAAATGCTCTTATGGTTCAAATATAGTGAAAAAGCACCCATATTATTTAAAGTGTCATCGTTAGTTTTTCTATCCAAACTAATAGAAAGTGTATCATACACACTGTTTTTTAGATTGGTCGATTTTCTAAAAAAATAAAGTGAAATTAATACATCAAAAATATAATTTTACTCTTATTTTCTCCAAACTTGAAATTAAATTAATGTACTAATTAAAATTAAAAAAATTAAAATATAATTAAAACTTGATCTAAAATATAAAATATAATTAAAGATTTATTAAAATATTAAAAAATATAAAATAAATAATATTTAAAAATTGATCAAAATATAATTAAATTAAAATTAGATTAACATTTTAGGAATTACAATAAATAATTAAGAATTTAGGATTAATTGTCATATATAAATTAAAATTAGATTAAAAATTTAAGAATTACAATTAATAATTAAATATTTTGGATCAATTTTGATCTAAAATATAATTAAATTAAAATAAGAATAAAAAGATAAGAATTACAATAAATAATTAAGAATTTATAATTAATTTGTGATTTAATTGAATTAATATTAGACATTGTAAATTATGTGTATGAGAGAGGAGAGAAAAAAAAAAACTAACAAAAAAGTGTAGGATTTGAGAGTATTACAGTCATTTCACATGTATAGTTAATAGTGTTAACGGTTGCACTTTGATCCAACATCGTATGGGAATTTTCTGGCTATATATATTTGAACCATAGGGGGGCAGAGTGCTTTGGAACATTTTTGTTTAGTAATATTACTTCATCAATATAACTTTTATTTTATTTTAATATGTAGCCTACATAATGTAGGGTATTTTGGACTAGCTTGTGCTCACCAAACTAATAACTTCCTTACAACCCGAACAAGCATTCCAAAATAGATTTATTCTCTGCGATCTGTGGCCTTTAGAGATTTGCTGGTAAGAAGAGTCGAACTTGAGACATTGGAAGAAGCAAACCCCTAAGTCTCAAGTTTTATCTATAAGGCCAAACTGTAGTGCCCTCAAATAATACATATAAACCCAACAATCTTGACATGCATAGACATAAGGGAATAATGCATATTTCCATTCATCAGAGTATTAAGTACAAAAATATTACATGTTGACAACAAAAGTAAATGCCCTATGGGCTTACAACTTTCCAAGTCAACACTTGGGTTCAACAAAAGAAGAGTTCTAACTCTTTATACAAAATAAGCCCTTGGCTTGATTAACATGTAATACATAAAGAAAACAACAAAAAGATTTTCAAGCCTCTAAGCCTCCCAAGCTACGTCCTTGGAAGTGGCATATCACCTGAACCTGAAAATGATGTCCCATATAGGGTGAGCCAATGCCTAGTAGAGATATACTAAACCAAACATGAGAAATAACTAAAACAATAGCATTTGATATATGGTTAACACAAATAAACCAACTTACAATACTTTTCAATTCAACATCAAGTACACCCATTTTTCATTTCAATTTCCTTCACTTATACATTTTCGATTCATAATTATGGCTCAGAACCTGGCCAAACAATTCAATGAGACTATAACTCATATTAAAACACTTCCATACTTCACAATTCACATGAGAATATAACTCATATTAAAACATTTCCATACTTCAAGTGATACACAGATTTGCTGTATTAGTGGAGTCCATCCCCTATCTCCTCCGAAACAGGTTTGAGAGTCCATCGCCTATCTCCTCTCAAACCATAGAGTACATCCTCTATCTCCTCCCAAACAATGTACATATACAATGTATTTAAACACTTATCATATACAATGATCAATCAATACACACATTTGCTATATTATTCCAACCGTCATATTCAATGACATATTCAATGTGATTAGTTTCAGTTTTCCCTAATCATCATACAATGGCTACAACAATCAAGACTATCCTCCACCGATAGCCCAAAGCAGTTATCTCTAAACAGATAATAAATTTATCATCAGATAAAATATCGACATTTTCATAGGTGAGTGATTAAATTATCCAACTACACCACTCCATCTCATAATTTCCCAATTTCATGAATTTCAACTCAATTACACAATTCCCCAAATTAATTGTTCAAACTAATTGGGCACATTAAATTAGGGCTTTTGCCCCTTTTTCCCAACATTAGCCGTAAGGTTCATTTTCATCAATTCAACCACAATAATTCCATTTTTCATAACCTCACATACACATGGATTTTATCTTTTGAAAAAACCCCCTTTTTATAACCTCAACTCAAACCCTAACTTTCCCAAAATTACCAAACAACACCATCTAATCAAAATGACTAAAATTTATGTTAAAACTCATAAAATAGAGTAGGTTATCCCTACCTCGGAATGAAGAGACCAAATAAAGAAGATGATGAAAACTCAAAGTGCTCCAAATTCATAAATTTTTAGATTAAAGTGAAGCCCACGCCACCCTCTATCTTTCTTACAAAGAGATTAGGGTAGAAACACTCTAGAAATAGATGAAACCCTAGAGAGAAGGTATGTAGAGAGATAGGGAGCAGCCGGATCTAGGGTTTGAAGATAAAAAAGATGAAAAAGTGAAGTGTAATCCCGCTGCTGCCAACTGATATATTTGAGGCTCGCTCGAGCGAATGAGTGGTCACTCGTGCGACCAGACACAAGGAAACCTCGCTCGAGCCAACAATTCAAAGCTTCAGGTCTGCAAACCAGAAGCACGCTCGAGCGAAGAAAAGCTCGCTCGAGCGAAGGAACCCAAAACATAGACCTCGCTCGCTTGAGCGAAGGAAAGCTCGCTCGAGCCAAGAATTGCAACCATCAGGTCAAAAAGAGACGCAGACGCAAGCTCGAGCGCAAGACTTCTCGCTCGAGCCACCAGACACATCACCCAACTCTCGCTCGAGCGAAGGAACCCTGGCTCAAGCGAAGGAACTAAAACACAGAGCTCGCTCAAGCGACAAAAGCCTCGCTCGAGCGAAGAAACAAAAATCTGGGCAGCAACTATTGGTTCAAACTCACTACCAACCTGTAACAAACCTACCAAACACATCCTAAAACTCATATTCAAAGAATTAAAGGACGGAAATGAAATTTATACAACAACCAACACCACGAGGCCTAAGTCCGGAATACAACAACCAAATGGAGAAAAATCGGGATCGCTATAACCCTTGGGGTTCATGACTTGATTGTTATGGATTCAAATCAAATAAATATTTTTTGCATGTGGTTTGCTACAACTTTGAATGTATATACCCAAGTGCAGGTTGTCACGAAGTAATAAAGTTTCGGTGAGTCTGAGATCGAATCCATAAGGATTAGTATATTCGAACAAAGAACCAAGTGATGGAAAATAAAATAAAATTGATTGAAAAAAGTTGGAATGGTTTGAGAGAATTAATTGATCAAAAATAATTTGAAGTACCAATAATATGAAAGTACTAAGCCATTAAGAATTCATCACCAATATTTTATTTGTAAAATATTTTTTATTCAATTTGTTTAATTTAACTGAAAATCACACAAAATGTGTTTCCAATCGAAAAATAAAACAGTTATTTTGTAAAAATAATATCTTAAAAGATTGATTGATTACACCATAAATTAAGCTTCTACCATGTCCGGAGTTTACGACGGAACAAACAATTTTGCAAAACAAAAACTTTATCCAAAAATATTTAAATCAATCAATCAATATAACAACAAAAATTATGATTGAATCATAAAATATTTAAAAACAGTCCACTGGGGTTTCACCCCTAACCGTTAACAAAGAAAACTAGAACTCCGAAGGCAATTTTGTATTAAAAAATGACTGAATAAAAAATAGGATAAACTATCAATAGGCCTTAATTGTTGGACTTAATTCCCATCAAGTCTTATTGAAAATAAGTCATAATAAAATCTTTGCTAAAACATATTTTTGTGACGATTTTTTGCATGTCGCTAAAAATTGACAATTAGTGACTTTTTTTTGTCACGATTTTTATAAATTGTCACTAAAACTTATAATTAGTGACATTTTTCTGTGACAAAATTTTCAAACTATCTCTAAAAATTAAAAATTAGTGACTTTTTTGTGACAATTTTTTTTAAATTGTTGCTAAAACTTATAATTATTAACATTTTTTGTGATAAAATTTTCAAACTGTCACTAAAAATTAACAATCAGTGATACTTTTTTAATAGCGTTTGATGAAAAATATCATTAATTATCATAGAACCTATTAGATAATAAGTCCACCAATCAGTGATGCTTTTTTAATAGTGTTTGATGAAAAATATCATTAATTATCATAAAACCTATTAGATAATAAGTCCACTTATTAAGACCTATACGTAATTCTCCCTAAAAAATATGCATTTATAATAAAATAAACCCTAAAAAAATCTAACCTAATGTAAATAGGAAACTATTTTACTTGACCAAACAATAAAATCACATAAATTCTTCTGAGTTGGCGGAACGTGGATAACACTCACCCATCTCGCTTTGGGATACGGGGTACTGCTGTGCCTCAAGGCACAGTAGTTACTGCTGTCCCCTTATGGGGGGTTTTTCCGAGCATTTTTCGATAATCTAAACCGTTCATATTGTAGGGTTCGTCAAGGTTACTATTCATATAAAAAATCAAATTAATCGGAAATTCATAACCCCATGATCAGGTTCTAATTGTTTTCAAAATTTTATGAAAGTTACGTTAACCGTTAATTTTTATAAAAACAAATGTGCTTTGGTTATAGGGTTACAGGTATCCAATCAACTTGATTTTTTGCATGGATGATCTACTCGACGAGCCTTACAATATGAACGGTTCAGATCATTGAAAAACATTCAAAATAATCCCCCATAAGGGGACAGCAGTAACTGCTGTGCCTTGGGGCACAGCAGTATCCCCCATTTCCTCGCTTTGCGTCCAAGGAAATAGTTACTCATTTTAAGAGTCCGACCTTTGATGTACATGTGTGAATCATACCTCGTTGAGGCAAGTAGGCCCATCCACCGAAGGTAATGGAAAATCATTTTTCTTCTTTTGTTTATTTCTTTCCGGGCCCAATTTTCCTTTTAATTGCAAGATTTCTATGGAAACAGAATTAATTTAGGACAAATTATAATCTTTACATTTTGTTACTTGTGTCATTTTGGTCCCTCTATTTTTAATTGGCTCAATTTTCATCAGTGATTTAAATTTTGTGTCAATTTAGTCCAATTGATAATGCCATTAGTATTTTTGAAAGAAAATAATCTATGAATTGGTTGATATTAGCTCACTAAATTTAACAATTTTATAATTTTATTCTAAAAAATATGACACATATCACTTGTATGCATATTTTTTCATAAAAAAAAAAAATGCTAAGAATTGTAATTAATTAGATCAAATTGAAATAAAATCATAAATTAAGGGTTAAAATCAAGCCAATTGAAAATACGATAACCAAAATGATACAAGGATCAAAGTACATGGACTACTAGCATAATTTTTCCATTAATTTATTAAATGACAATAAAATATAAATTATAAGAATTACTATAATAAAGTGTAATAATTCTCTAAAATAATAGAATAATTATACACTTTTAAGCATTCATCATGTTTCGAATTACATAAATATTTTCTTTGCATGTGGGAGTAAAACATAGTAAATATGATCCTTCAAAACTCTATAATAATAAAGGTCTTATATACTAAATTTACCTTTCTATTTGATACGATTAATGAATCAAGATGTCCCATAACCATGGAACACTTTTTTTTTAATAGAAAAACACGATACGTAATACATTACACATCTAACAATAAGTCGTGTAATAAAATATATCGGAGTACAAATAAACTACATGCAAAAAGCGCGTTCAAATCTGTCAAGTAAACAGCGTGTTTAACAGCGTTAAATCTTGATTATGAATCAGATCTGAGTCTAGATTTGAAAGCTTCTTCGGTGGTAAGTTGATGATAGAAACAAGATTAGCGAGTAGTGACTAGTATGGTGATGAATAAGAAATAAATTACATTTGGTGTTTAACTGGCAGCAAATCCAATACTCCAAGTGATGCAGGAGGTTTTTCTTAGCGGTAGAGGTGCTGGTTCCTCTGCTTTGGCAGATTGCACTGTGGTGTTTAACTGGCAGCAAATCCAATACTCCAAGTGATGCAGGAGGTTTTTCTTAGCAGTAGAGGTGCTGGTTCCTCTGCTTTGGCAGATTGCACTGTGGGTATCTGTGTGTGTAACTGGTAGGGGTGGGATTGGGGTGGAGTTCTGAGTAGTTTTTTGCTCTGCTTGGGCAGTGATCTGTTTAGAAGGGCAGAAGCTGTTGAGGCTGTTCGGGTCTGGCTTGGGTTTGGTTGCTGCTGTTTAGATTTTATTTTTATTTTTTGGGTGTGGCTGGTACTCTGCGTGGGTTACTCGCCAACGTCAGTTCCAGATTAGTTGGGTTTTGTTTTTTTTGTTTCGGCTTGTTGCGTTGTTGCTCCTTTCTCTTTTTTCTTTTTTGTTGTTTTTTCCTTGTTCATCAATGAAGTTCTTTTTGCTGATCAAAAAAAAAAAAAAGAGATGAGAAGAGAAAACTTATGGGTTAAGTGCTAACATATGATTGTACTTTCTTTGTGGTGCCAACCTAGTTGGGATTGTTTGAGGTTAGCTATGATACTTTTTGCATTTTCCTTCTTTGTTGATGTAATTTATGCATGTATTGTGCCTCTTTTTCATCAATAAAGCTTTTGTTTTTGCTGATTAAAAAAAAAAAAAAAAAAAAAAAAAAGAGAAAGGTTAGCAACACCACTCTCTTCTCCTAAACAGAAAAGAAAGAAAGGAAACGGTTAGAGTTTCTTATAGAGTGAGGGGCTAAGGTTTCTTACCATGGAGCACTTGTTGGGTTCCATCAATTCTACAAACTATCACATTCTAAACTCGGTTCTTTTTTTATTTAAGAATGGACTGGTAAATTATATTAGCCTTGAAAATGTATCTCGAAAATATTCTAATGAGGAAACCATTTTATTTTCTACTCTTATTGCACACTTCAATTGAAGAATCAAATTGGAAATTATTATTGGACACATATAGAGAAAGAGTCATCGAAGGCCTCGTGTAAGCTAACCCACAGAATCTCTGGCCTTATCAAACTCTCCCCATTGATCACTTTTGATAGTCCCATGCCATAAGTAAATTTTTTTTTTTTTGGATAACTCGGTATCCGGTCTAAGAATTAATTAAAGAGAAATGCTCCATTTTCGCATTTTATCACAACCCCAATTGCACCTTTAATGAGGTCGAAAACAATACCAACCAATCAACTTTTTTCAAATTCTTCTCTCTCCTTTTAAAATTGTTTACCACCTTATTAGAGGTGTAATTAGGAGTGATAAAATAGGGAGATGTAGTAAAGCTCATTAACTAATTGGTTCCAAAAATTGTTTGCACTTAGAAAGTTTCGAACTTAAGACCATGAAGAGAGCACATCGCTAGACCCCAAACTTTGACCACCAGGTCAACCCCTTGAAATTGTGAATTCTTCCAAGTATTGATGATCATTCTAAGCTCATTTAAATAAAGGCCAAACTAAGATGTGTTGGCGTATACGCCAAATGTATTGATGGCACTTTTTTTTTGCAAACTTTATGGAAGGAGATACACAGAAAGTTTTGCTCTGTGTTTCATCTCCAGTTGTGAGACTTTTGTTGTGCTTTCCTATTTCTTTTAACATAGAAGTAGAGTCCCTTGATAATGTTTCTGTTAATATTTCTGATAGTTGCGTCTTTGAAGTGACTGTAGATGAAGTTGAAGTTTAATTTGGCATATAGCTCTAGGTTAAAACATTCCTATTTCTTTAATTGATTATATTCACCTAGTTCACATGAATGATGTTCCTTTTATCATTCTAGAATTCCTATTTAGTCCTTCGATGTCATTTTTCTGGAAAAGGACAGCGTCTAGTGAAAAACTAAATGAGAGACAATCCAAAAACTAGATATTTCAACGTCTCTGTTTTAGTTTGAATGTGTTGCATTGAGTAATCATATGCAGTTAAAGAAAATTTTGCTTTAGTTTTAATTTCTTATATTCACCTAGTTCACATGAATCATATTCCAAGTTATATGTTGCTTACTTCTTTTCTTTTATAATTTATTCTGAGTGTGCTATTATAGTTTCTCCTCCTTTCTCTCCTAACGGACCTTAGAAAAACAAAGTCATCCACCAAATGGGGTGTTGTCACTTGCACACCTCAACTCCACAAATACTAGGCAGAATTCCCTCAAACAAACCACAGTCAATGAGATTACAGCAAAATAAACAAACCACTTATTTCTACCACCAGAGTCACTGAAATGGAGTGATATCAGTCATAAACTTGAATCTCAAATGAATGCTAGAACTGAAATTACAGCAAAATCAAGTGCATGAAAAAAGAAAACAATCCATATTTATATTATTTAATAATTTTTTCGCAGTTTTAAATGCGACGCGTAAAAAATGCCGTTAATTATTAGAAAAAGTAAAGTTTAATAAAACACCGTTAATTAAACGCCGTTAAGTCCCTAATTTTCTGTAGTGTTTCACTCTTCCAATGTCTTAGGTCATGCTTGATTTGTCAGTAAAAGATGAAATCTGACTATTTTATTTTGGATAAAGTTATCATCGTTCTGGTTCACATGGATAACTTATCCCAGAAATCTTTTATCTCACATATGTTGGATTAATTTGTTCCATACGAAAAAGTGCGTTGCATGATGATTAAAATACCTTCATTAGAATGTCTAATATCCATCTCATCCTATCCTCAAATAGAACACGATATTTTCGAGGGTTCACAATAGTTCATGTCATCAAAACACAATCTAATTAAAAATGATTTAGCCGTGCTGATCAATTAATTAACTTGTACCTATGGTTAGTGCTGTAATATGTTGGCATCCAAAGCTCTAAAATATAGTTAATATGCGAAAATGGCATATTTCCGGTCCACACTCGTGCAGTCCGGGCATGTAAACGGATCATGGATTCCACTTCGATGATCTAATACGTTCATTTTGAAAGTCTGTGTATATGCATTAAACAAAATAAAATTGGATTATATTTATCTTTAAAAAAAAAAAAAAAAGAAGAAGAAGAAGAAAAAAGAAAAAAGTGAATGATTTATTTTCAAAATCATAATTACTACATATTTTTTCAAGACAAATATGATAAATTTGTATTTTTGTAATTATCAGATTAATTATTTTTATTATTTAATTAGTTAAATTTTTTTTCAAATAATATATACACGTGAATAATGAATCAAATCATCATAACAAACACATGGTGGCCTTTAGACCAAGGGCATCTCAAGCCTATTTAAAGTCTAAAGTAAAATTTTTAATTAGAGTTCTTTATAATTTTTTATATTGTAATTTTATTTTGTATACTACAATATTATTAAAATTCATAACATTTCGAACCTTCACAATTAAAATATTTTGATAAAAAGGTCCTTTTTTTTGTCGTGATTGAGAGTGTCTTTAACGTTTAATCAAATTCTAGTATAAATTTGAATAAAAGTTTAATCTGATATGATGCGTTTCAATTGTTTCATCAAATTTGATCGGTCGTTCAATATAGAGTAAATTTTCATAAAATATTTTCCAATTCGGTCGTCTACTCGGTTGTCCGGCCGGTCGTCTACTTGGTCATCCACCAATGGTCAGTTCCATTGATTTGATGAAAGTTTTGGTTTTGCCTTCATTTGATATGAGTTTTGTTGACATGGTTAGAGCCTAAAAAGTAAGCATTTTTCATCGAATTCAAATTTGATAAAATATATGAGTAAGGATTGGAGATGATGTAATAAAATGAAAATCTAATGATGAGATCTTTTTGTATCCAGTGAGAGAGATTACTCTACTTTGTTTCTTATTTGACTAAAGTCTAAGATATATATTTGATGACGTTAAATTTTTCGGAGAAACTATACAGTGGATGTTAGAAAAAATAAAATTACAAAATAAAGGTAAATATTAATTATTAAAATTATAAATAATGATAAATTTTTTTAAATTATTAATTTAACTTTTCCAGCCACCATTGTGCACCAATTGTCCCAAATTTTTATTTATTTATTTACCTATAGATTTTTTAATACTTCAATTTGGAAAAACTATTTACCTTGAGCTAACTTCACCTTGTCTATGAGCGTTGTTTTGTCATCCACTACATAGGGCATTATCCATATGTCCTCTTTTGATTTTTGGTTGATCACCATGTTGAATTAGTCCCACTAGTGATGGACGGCTTTCTAGAAGACAGAGAAAAAAAAAATCAAATTGGAACACTATAAACTGACCTAACCCCATCAAAACTAGTCAAGCCAACATTTTCTTCACACATCCAAAATTTCATCCAAAATTTCTATAAAACAATGCCCAATTACCTTATTGGAGCGTTGTTAACTTCTTTCAATTACATCCAAAATTTCTTACGAGACATAGCTAAACACAACACTCCAAAAATCTCTATAAAACAATGCCCAATTACCTTATTGCGTGAAGGCTTTGAGATCTCTCTCTCTCTCTCTCTCTCTCTCTCTCTCTCTCTCTCCTATATGTATGTACTCAAAAAGCGATAGTATTGTGAGTACTACATTGACTAGACACACACACACCCAAAAAAAAAAAAAACAATGGCAGACCTCAAAGGTTACAACAACTACCACTACTATCTGTGTGTTTTTGTCATTGACTACTACTACTTGTTGTTCCATGGCCACAACCTCACCATCTGACATAATCAAAGGGGCTTACTGGCCTTCAGGGGCCTTGGATTTGCCTCCGTCATCCATCGACACAACATTGTTCACTCACATCTACTATGCTTTTCTTTCACCTAACAATGTCACTTTCAAGTTGATATCTCAAATTCAACAGCCTCGATGCTCTTGGATTTTACGTCTACGCTCCATGCAAAGAAATCACCAATGAAGACGCTTTTTTCCATCGGTGGAGCCGGGGAAGACCTGAGTATCTTTTCCAACATGGTATCTAGTGGTCACTCAAGGAGGAGTTTCATTGAGTCATCCATAGAAGTAGCAAGAAAGTTTGGCTTCAATGGTATTGATCTTGATTGGAATCAACTCAAAACCCAAAAGAAATGGAAAATTTGGGCCTCTTACTCCATGAATGGCGGGCTAAGGTCCATAAGGAGTCCAAGGCAATGGGCCAGGCCCCTCTCTTGCTCACCGCGGCCATGTACCTCTCCGTGGACTTTTTCCTCTTCGATTGGTAGGAACTTGGACTGGATCAATGCGATGTGTTACGATTACCACGGAGGATGGGAGACTTCGACAACAGGGGCCAGAGCTGCATTGTTCGACCCAAAAAGTAATGTGAGCACGAGTTATGGGCTTCAATCATGGATCACGGCTGGGCTCCCTCCTAGCAAGTTGATCATGGGCCTACCATTGTATGGGAGGACGTGGCAACTCAAGGACCCTAGTTCACACGATGTTGGAGCTCCAGCTGTGGGCGTGGGCCCTGGATCGGGCGATGTCTTGACGTACTCTATGGTGGAGGCGTTCAATAGGGCGAATAATGCCACGGTGTTGTATGATATGAAGACGGTGTCCGCGTATTCTGTAGCAGGGACTTCATGGATTGGCTACGATGATGCCAAATCAACAATAGTAAAGATAAAATTTGCTCAAGCCCTTGGACTTCCCGAGTACTTCTTTTGGGCCGTCAATGGTGATTATAATTGAAAAATCTCAACACAAGTTAAGAGTAATTGACTAATTTCAATATTATAACTAATGCATATAGTATGTTAAGAAAAAAATAATAGAAGAGTGATTTTTAAATTGAAATTGATTGATATGTTGGACTTGAATTGTGTGGTTACGGTTATGAGAATTTTTTTCATGGATCATAAAAGTGAAGGACCTTATAAAATAAAGGGGAACTTACTGATAAGTCCCATGTATAAAGTTCAAGACCCAGCTAATCCTCAAACAAAACACTTGCACCAATTAGTCCAATACATTTTTAATTGTTACCAAAAAATCCTTTTTTTTTTTTTTTTTTTCATTTACAGACACTGTTCACATCTTACTACCGTCGGACTTTTGTCAAACGATCGCCGGAGACTCGTCGGAATGTTCAACATCGCCGAGAAGTTGCCGGAGTATCACCAGGAAGTCACCGGAGTTTCGCTGGAAGTTCACCGGAGTGTTAAGAACGTTAATGGAAGTCGCCGGAATGTTCAGAACGTTTACTGGACGTTAAGAACATCACTGGAGACTCACCGGAATGTCTAGAATATTGCCAAAAAAAAAAGAAGAATAAATGGAGAAATTAGAGCAAAAAAAACATAGCAAAATGTGCTAAATATTGATAAACTAAAAGGAAAAAAAAATGAAACGACAAAAAACAGCATCAATGAGAAAAACATATGCTATTTTTTAATTTTTGTAAGATTCAAGTAAATAATCTCCAATATTGATCAAACTGAAAAGTAAGTTACAGTTTCAAAGCAAAAACCTATTAAGTATTTATCCTTATTAATCAAACTGGAAAACATGTTATGAAACTGTAAAATTTTACAGTTCTAAAGAATGTTATAAAACTGCAAAATTTTACAGTTTTATACCATTATTCATTCCAGTACCAAAAAAATTTGAAACTGTAAAATTTTACAGTTTTAAACTATGATTCATTCCAGCACCAAAAAAAATTTGAAACTGCAAAATTTTACAGTTTTCACCGCCTGTAACTAAAACTCGAAAACTACTTGTTCAGAATTTGAAAATTTTCTCCATTAGACCAGAAAAACAGAAGCGTATAGCAGAGAAAAAAAAAAAAGAGATCGAAGGAGAAAGGCAGATGTAGAGAGAAGATTGTACTCTGGCAACTATTTTTTGTTTAGATCTAGCCAAATCTGATGTAGATCTGGGTAGATCTACATCAAATCTAAGTAGATCCACTCATCTTCTTCGTCGGAAATATATCATCTTCGCCGTCGGTGAGGGTGAAGTCACGAGTTGATTTCGATGGTTGGTGATTATCGGTGAACCCCGATTAATGGAGAAAGACATGATCACCGATCGTCGTCCATGGCAAAGACGATGAGAGAAAAATGCAGAAAAAAAGAGAGAGAGAAAAACGTAAAGAGGGAGACAAAAAGCAGAGGCAGAGAGAGAGAGAGGGGGGGAAAGGACTTTTGGGTCTACTTAAAAAGTTATGAGATTAAATGGTGTCCACATGTTCCACATAGGACCTGTGGGTAATTTCCCCTAAAATAAATGATTTGAATCATTGAAATTGAACCTATGATGGGTCTATAAGTCCGAATAACACTCTCAAATTGGCATTTGGAGAAGCCTAGCCCATTATTTAATCAATTAATTAGTTTGTTCCGATTAATTAGGAGAATGAAGCTCGGAAGTTGGGCCACTAGTTAAATATTTCATTTTTCACTCCCTCTTTTGTAAAATTATAAATAAGCTACTAGTTGAGTATTAAATTATTCGAGTTTAGCTTAAAAACTTAATGAGTTTTAAAATATTTCAAATTTAACTTGTTTATATAATAAGTTGATCTCAAATAAATTTTTAATAAGTCTAACATAGATCGATCTCGAGTTACTTGATTTTATTTTATTTTTGAATTTTTGATGGATATAAGCTTATCGAACTAAGAAGTAGATGCTTAAATTTAGTTTGATAACTTAACGAGTTCTATAATGTATTCAAACTAAATTTGTTTACATATCAAACCGATCTTGAACAAGCCAAATACAAGTCATACTTGAGTAGCTCTTATTTAATAGCTCTACTTTTAAGGCTAACCCCATAGTTTCAGGGTATGGGGTGTTGTGTCTCAATTTGAGACTTATTATGTGTTTATTTTTATAATCCAAACCGTTTATTTTGTAAGATTCATTAAGTACTTCATGCATACCAAAAATTATATTGATCGGATATCGATAATAACGTGATCGAATTACATATTTTTTAGACTATTTCTCAAAAGAAAACTTATTATTATTATTATTTCTTTATGATAAATGTAATCTGATCATATGTCTGATTAATATGACTTTTGACATGTTTGAAGTACTTGACGAGTTCTATAAAATAAATAGTTCAGATCATAAAAATAAATCTCAAATTTAGGGCCATTTAGAGTAGACCCAGTCTCAGCTCGATAAGACTCTTGAATACAAATATAATAAATAAATAAATATTTATTTTTAATAATATATGAAATATATTTTATTTTTCTATTTGTGTTTTTGCAAATTTACATATTTTGATTGATGAAATTTATTATTATTATAAACTTTCTTTTATATTTCACTTATAATTTTTTCTCTTAATATGTAAATTAATTTAAATTGAATTTTTCTTTTTAAGTTTGTGCTTAATTTTTTTAAATACTTGATGAGTCGAATTCAAGTTTGACTAATTCTTAATAAATGGAACTCAAATAATCAAAAACTCGACTCGGTTCGACTCTTTTGCAACACATCTTCATGCAAGCATAAATTGCAACACACATAAGTTGGTCACGTAGCTCAAATTTGTGCATATGACATTTATGTTTGTCTCAAGTCTAACACATTCTTGATCGTTGTGTTTGATGGTTTTGCAGCTTCCAATCATGGATTGTCTAGAAATTGAAGTTGGAGATTGAAATGCATCTTTGAAATGAAATGAGATTGTAGGGAAGACCAATTACGCCTATATACGTATACCTATATGTGTATGTTTTTAATTAATGTGTGTAAAATTCATTTCTTTTACTGCTCAAATAATGGTATATGTAAGGATCGATTAATTAACCTCGTAACTTTATTCTTGCTCATGTCTAGTTTTGATGCTTTGCTTCAATTCCTTTCACTTGTACTTTTTTTTATAATAATTTTATAATTCAACATTTGGCCTAATAAATCAACTAATTCGGGACATAAGTCCCACCGTCCCATTAGGGATGACAATGGACAACCTAACGTGTGAGTATCCATGGAGATCCGACTTAAATACATGGGTTTTCACCTTTTTCCTTACCCATCGGGTCAAGTAAATGGTGTTCTTTAAATCTCCATCGGGGATGGGTTGGGGATGGGTACCCGCCCATTTCCCCATATGGTTACTCTCTCTCAATAATTTATGGAACCAAGGAAGACTTCTCTTCCATCCTATTTTGAGCATACAAAAAAGCCTTCTCTTTTGTAATCGAATCTATAAAATCCTAATTTATCATTGTGATTAATTTAATTGATTGGTATAAATAATCTTTATCGATTGTCAGATCAATTATTGTTACTTTTATATAATAATACCATTTTTCTAATTTTCTATATTCCACTTTTTGATTGATTTTCACGGCTTTGACCACCATTTGTGTCCCAATCGAGAACTCACTGCTTTTATATTTCTTGTTTTCTGTTTAATGGTGCTAGGGTTCTAAATGTACCAACAAAATTTGTTCTCTTTTTTTTTTTAGTTCCATTGTTGTTCTACTTCAATAATTGGTTGAATGGATACATATATATACGTGTATGTATATATTTGTATTTACAATTGAATTTGTTGTGTGCACGTATTTTTTTTTAAAAAAAAAATTAATTTTGGCTTTACTGGTTTTGCAACTACTAAATCTGTTCAGAGTATTTCATACCAGATGTGAATTTGCTGTCAATTGTGCGTCTAACATTGTCTTTCTTCATTTTGAATTACCGGTTTGTCCTCACTAAGGCTAGTTTGTTTCAAAGTAAAATGTTAAACAAAAAGCAAATGAAAGATTTTTAAGTATCATTATTTATTATCAATCCAGAAAATTAGTTTTTTTTTTAAAAAAATTCTATTTTAAAATTCTAGAACTTTTTGAAATTTGTTTTCCCTATTATAAGCTTTGTTTATGCCTAGGCTTTATTGTTGAGAAGATGGTTTATTTATATTTTTATTTATTATGGTTTACTTTTAAAAATCAATTTTTTAATTAATTAACTAATATGCATTTAATTTTGTTGTTGAGCCAAAAAAAATAAAATAAAATTGAATATATATTTGACTTTGGTCGTGAACCTTTAAAAAAAAAAAAATGGTCAAGTTGGGTTGAAGAAAATTCAAACCCGTTAGGGCATGGGGTGGGTAGTCTCCATGGGAGATGGGGAATGGAGAATGGAAAAAAATTAATATAAGAGAATGGAGATAGAGAATTAATATCCGCCCCCATTGCATCTCATTGCCATCCCTACGTCCGATATAGATTCCCCATTCCCTGATTGAACGATTTGATAGATTAGTTGAGTGGCACAACAGTATTCACCAAACTAATCTGAACAGTGGCTAACATCTTATTCGACTCCAACCCTGAGATGAATGGAAAACTCCTTCAAAACTCTTAAGGATGTATATGAGTGGTAGGTCATGCCGTCTCTAATATCCCAAGCACTACAAAAATTTTTACTTTTGACAACTAAATTATTTGGTCGCAAGAGCAGTCGCAAAAGAATTGTCGGTAAAGGTATACAACAAAAAAAAGTTTTTACGACACGCAATGCATGTCGTAAAAACTCTTCTACGACGTGCAATGGCACGTCATATTATAACTAGTCATAAAAAGTCATTCACTTTCAACAAAGTGCTATAGTACACCGTTAAAAACTATTTAACAGCAGATTTTGTGCGTCGTTATTACTTTTTCAACGACATGCTATAGTGCGCCGTTAAAAAATATTTAACAGCCAGTTTTGTGCATCATCGTTATTTTTTCTACGACCACTTTTGCATACCGTTATTTGGTGAGACAAATAATAACGCTGATTGTGCGCCGTAAAATATATAATACGAATTGTTCAGTCTGCTATAGATAAGTAGAACATACCACGGCGTATATGGAATGTTGTGAAATATTTCATATAATGACCTAATTTGCTTACCATCGAATGTGTAATTTTTTTTTTTTAATTCAACAGGGTTCTATTTGACCTGTTTTGTACAATCTCATACTACAAACAAGCTTCAGAAAATATCAATCAGCCACCAAAATATTTTTTCAACCATAAAAAATAAACTATATCTATAAATTATAAACATTCAAAAATTATCAATATATACATTCCAAACATCCAAAACCTTACCACAAGTTCAAAAACATAAAAAATTGTCTTCAACTTGAAAACCATCCAAAAAGATCTAAATCAACCCATTACCCCCCGCCCAAAAAAAAAAAAACTATCTTTTAAGTTCTAAACAATACAAAATTTACCCAATTATTCTAGCGAGTGCACAATCATGGACTGATTCAATTACATCAACACTCAGCTTGTGCCCTCCATATTTTATATTAGAAAATTCCGAGCAGCTTGGATTTCGTCTTCGGAAGCTTCTCTTCTTAGAGCAACCAAGCTTGAAACATCAATAGAAAGAGTATATATTGGATCATAAGCATGAATAAAGTACTCCCACCCAAGAAAATAAAGAGCTGTAACCATACTACTATACATCTTCAATGCATTATCCTTGCTCACCTAATGAATGTAATAGCTGAAAAATTAACAAAAGATTGTTTGCTAGCAATCTAAATAATCGAATTAACCAAAGATGAATTGAAACGGGACTAATCCAATAAAAGGGTTTGAACTTCCCTCTTTAAAATATCACATTATAACAACTATCCACAATAAAGAGGGGAAATGACAAAAAATATAAAAATACACTTCATATACATTGATGTCTCTTATATGTCTCTGCCCTAAATTTATATTCATATACTTAGAAAAATAAAAAATCTATAATTTTATTTTTCCATTTCCCCATTGTGTCCATTCCTATTTGTCCATGTCTGTGTCTGTTCTGTTTTGTGCTTCTTAGATGTCTATCAGTCACTTAACATAAGGTTCCAAACCAATGTTGCCATTCTAAGAGTTGTTAAGGAGAAGAGAAGCAGCTTTTACCTTTCCCTGCTATATCCTTCTTTTTAGGTTTCAAAGATAAATCTTCTTTTGGGACAATGCTGTTGACAGGCTGTTCACTCTTGATAATAAAAGAAGAATGCACCATATCAGTTATTCAAGGTTGCTTTTTGCCAGAGAATAACTATAAATTATAACCAAGAAAATAAATAGAACCATGATTTTAGAAGGCAACAATTCATGATAAATGGATGAAGACTAAATTGATCAAATTATATTCACCTTTAGAAAACTTACAGTTTGGCAATAAAACAGTTCCTGATCTTAATGATTTCACCAAAATGTAAGTAAAACAACAACGTATGCCAAACCTCTAATTGTGTTAAAAAGATTAATTTTAGCATCGGATACATTAAGTTGTTTTAGAAAACTTCACCACTACAATCCAATTAGAAATTTACCAATTTAAAGGAAAATTCAAAAGATCACCGCACAATACATTTCGGCCAATTGGCCAACTGTTTGCTTGCAAAGAGAAAATTACACAAAACCTATTCAATCTCTTAAGGAAAATAAATATAAAAAAAAACCACGACATTTGGACCTCATTCAAATTAAACCTTTTTTTTTTTTTTTTATACAAAACAAAAACATCTCAATTAGGATAAAAACCTGTGCCAAGCTCCCAACGCAAATGCTGACTCTCTCACTGGTGCGTGTAGGGACTGATGCATCTCAATTAGTTGTTAGAGAACACCTTTTTGAACAATGTGCACCTGCACAAATCATATATAAAACTATAACAAAGAGTGTATAACAGTGGAATGGGATGTGTTCCAAAAATTTTAAATTCTATTTTAAATTTAGAAAAAAGCAATTTCATTCCACTTTACAGTCTGAATCTGTAGCAGCAAATTGCTCAAGTAGCAAAGTTGCTTGTCCTTGGCTCTCTAACCAGCAGGAATTGTAATTGAAATCAAAATATTATCAAGATACAAAAATTGAAGGAAAAGTAGGAGAGGGGCAGCAAGCTCCAAATTATATAGAGGCCTAGTTCCTACAATATGAATTTGTTGATTTGCTTGCAGCCAACTAAGGATTGTGTAGCCAAAACTCTAAAAATATATTACAGCAGAAAATCTGTAGACCATTGAATGAGTTTTCTTTTATTTTATTTTTTCCCTTACTAGTTTCTTTGGCTGCTTCTTCTTTCTTTATGAACACCAAGCTAGTTTCAAATTTTTAGTTCCACCAAACCATTCAAGCTAAACCTAGTTTTTTCACTAAACTAGTGTGTAGTTATTTAGAAAACATATTCTGAAAAAACTAAGTAGTGTTTTAGTATAATAAAATGGACCATCTATAAAAATCTAGCAGCTTTTCCCACCATAAAAATGTGAGGAAAACAAGGTTCCCAAACTGACTTCTTTTACTTTTCTTTTTTCAAATTTTGTTCAAGTCCAAACTGTGACTTCTTAGTATCACGAGTAACAACATTTGAAGTTTTCAATAATAACTTTTTTCAGATATATCATCTTAGGGTGACAAGTAAACTTTCTTTAACAATTCTAAATATAAGAGGTTACCACATCACGTCATGGTTAAACCTCAACACAACCAGAATTTGAAGAGGGAAGAAACACTATAATGGCAATGAAAAAGGCATCATTTAATAAGGGAAGGGATTGAAAGAGAGACATGCTGTGAATGCAAAATGCATTGCCCATGAATCAACAAAATGCATTGCCCATGACAATTGTGAATGCAAAGTTGATGGTCAATATTCAAAACATAAGAGCAAATTGAAAAACCTAAAATAAACATAACAAACATGATGTACCGTGCGTTCAAAAAACTAAAAAATAAAAACATGATGTACCTTGCCTCGCCTTTCTATGGACAGCTACGTCGGAACATAAAATAGACTCCAAAAAAACTAAACAAAGAGTAAGCCTCACATACAATTCTACCTATGATTGCGAGGCAGATATAGTATGCACTCCTTTCATTTTTTGAGTTCTTGGTTTCATTGTATATCTGATACATTTTTCTATGCCTATACAGATATATGGTTTTGACAGGGACTACAAAGATTTTGGTGTCGCTCAGTTCACAATGAAGTATTTTGTCATGAGAAATTGCTTGCCCAATGCCAAGTTTGATATGATTCTTTCACCATGGAATCCTCCTCCTGAATGGGGAAAATATGAACTTACCTCAGCCTCTACTTGCAGCACTTAATGATAAGTATCGGATTTTTTTCTTCAAGTTACAAGACACCACAATTATTAAGACTTATTATTATCTTTGTATTTGATGATCTGTAGCTTTATAAAATGGAATAGCAGGTCTTTCATGGTTCTATGCTTCTCTTGATATTCTGCTTTGTGTTTTAGCTAATATTCAGTCATGGTCATGCAAAAGCTTTTGTTTGGCCATCAATTCCATGATTTTATACTTTTCTATTTAACTTTGTAAACTACTCTCTCTCTCTCTCTCTCTCTCTCTCTCTTTCTCCCCACTAAATATGATTTTTTTTTTAGTCAGCACACCCTTGAATGCCTTCCTGTTTGCTTTTCCTTCGTGTAGCCTGAATGTGTAGTTGAATGCCTTCCTTCTTGGTTCTAATAAACAAGGTTCTAGCATCAACCTCCAGCCATAAATCTATAAGATGAATCTAACTCTTACGTTCTCAAGTGACACCATTAGCATTGAATGCTATGATATTCCAGTCTAACTTTTTGACGATTAATCATGTGTTTATAGAACAGAGGAATTCAAGGATTTTTGAGGATTTGTCCTACCCTTTTCATGTTCAGGAGATTTAGGTGCTCTTGCTTTCTTGGTTTTGGTTCCACTTTATTTTTTAGCAGTTCTTTCTGGCTATTTGATTCTGTCCAACTGTCCCAAACTTCTTACTGAATTTCACATTGAAAAGTAATGAAATATTAAAGTACTAGAAATGTGCCCTTATATTGCTCTTTGTTTTGTTGAGTGGCTTCTAGTTTCTAACCATAATATTCTTTTCTTTCAAATACATTAATAAAATGGACTGAAATCTAGCTATGCTCTCTTTTGTTTTATAGTATGATATCACTTATCATAAGAATGTGTGGACTTTGTTAATTTTAGTTGGGAAATACTATTCACCTTCTTTAGGTATTTTCTTTTCCTTTTGAGTATCAATATAAAAAAACTCTTCGGTTTCTTTTTCTGGAGATACTGCAATTGGAGTAGGCCTCGGCCTATCCGTCCTGAAAGACCAAAACCGCAACCTAGTTACTAGGACTATCATCATCTACATTCCAAGAAACCAATTTTCCATTGGGATCTTGAAGGTGAAAAATGACATTCTAGACAGGTAAAGTGACATAGCATGATGGAGAATAAACATAATAAACAAGAATGACAACTGTACTTGATGTAAGCAAACACACTTGTGGAAAATATGCAATGAAGACACAAAAAAAGCAAGTAAAATTAAATTGTTCACCGATATATCATGTCTTAAAGCAGCTGAAGTCCTGTTCTGAAGTTTTGCAGATTGCCTTGGGACTGGCATGAGGAAAACTTGAGCCCAAGCAGCATCAATGTAAAAAAAGTTCCAGTACCAGCTGGATGGCATGAAAAGTTCCAGGGAAGCTTTGTGATCCCTTGTAACATCTGAACAAGAAGAGTTGCTCAACACTTTCATGTCGAACTACCTATACAACAGGATGGATTAGCAAAGGGGAAAAAAAGAAGAAAAGAAGAAACATGTAACAACCTAAAATAAAATCACAAAAATTAAACATCCACTTCAGTTGAATAAATCAAAAGTTTGTTCAACTTTAATACCAACAGATATAGAAGGGAAAGCCCACAAGATTAACAACATATGTAAATTTCAAAAACATGTCTCGAATAATTAAAAGAAAAAATGTTAGTACATGAATGTGACTTATTTCGTTGAGATGAACACTAAAAATAGCAAAATGGGATAGGTCAAAGCAGCATTAGCGTCAGGTTAAAAAAATCATTGTGACTAATTTTAAAAATAAATAAATAAGTAATCACGTTGAATCAATTAGTTCTCTATCGTTTTAGGTAAGGGAAACTGCAGCACACCTGGTGCAAGGGAATGTACAGAGGCAAAAACAAACGATTGCTACTCCCAAATGAATATTTCAAATACATGCCTATTATTTGCATATTTTAGTGGGAGAATCACCGTTGCACTGCTATCTCTTGTCCATCTTCTAGATTTCCCTATGTATCTATAAAATTTCTCAATCAACCAATACATGCACAAGTCCATGTCATATGTGCACATAAAATACTTGAGAAAAAAATGAATTACCTTAAAAACTAATCCAAATCCTCCTTTCCCAAGTTCACTTTTTATCCTGAAGTTATTGGTAGTAGCTTCTATTTGTCAAAGTTAAACACTAGTAGCTCCTATGGGTGTCTCTGAAGTCTTTAATGTATCAACCAAACCAAAGCTCTTGAACAATGGAAAGAAAAATGATCACCCAATTGCAGCAGCTAAACCAGCAGCAATCCAGAACTGGACCCAAGACTGAGGGCCTACAAACTCTTATTCAGTCATCCTAACAAACAGAGACAGTTGTAGCAGTTGCATACAATATCAGCAGCAGCCAATGAAAGCAGCAACCAGTGACAGCACCAGCTACCACCGGCACCGGCACCGGCACCGGCACCGGCACCCTTCACTACAACAAATATTACTTAATAACCATGGATTGCTATAGCACATCATGAAGACGTGCCATTATAAAATCTAATTAGTAATTTAAATTTAATCTAAATGGCAAGAGTCAGAAAGGCCATCTAAGATAGTGTTTGGTTCACTAGATGGAGTGGAATGGTATGATCATTCCATCAAAAATGTTTATTATCATATTTGGTTTACTAACAAAAATAATAAAAAAATACATTGTAAATAGAACATCATATGCCAATGTAATGGAAAAATCATTTCGTAAGGAAGCATAAGGAATGATCATTCCATTTTATTTCATTCCAATGAATTAAATGGAGCATAAATAAAATAGAATGCATATTCAAATGGTAGCTTATGGTACTTACATGTAAGCAAAAAAATAAAATAAAAAAATTGAGTAAGTAATACCAGTTTACTTGGGAGTATCACCAATTTATTAAAACATGATCATGACCAAGATACTGGCTTAGTCCTTGCCCCACTTTTGAATCACTTTCTCAAAAACAAAACAGAGTTAGACACACAAGAAAACCCAATTTTCAGCGATTAACAGTCAAGGATATTTTTTAGTTAAGCATATTATCAAACATGTAATGAGCAATCTACATCCAATAAAAAAGTAAATAAAAATCAAAATTTAGGATTTTATATATAAAAAAAAAAAAAAAAACTATAGATATAACCCAATTATCCACCAAAGGGTTTTAACCATTTAATTGAAAATCTACCAAGCCTAACAAAATTGGTAAGAGTGAAACAATATTGAACAAACAAGTTAAAAGGAAAATTAAACAATCTAAATCAAGGAAGCCAATTGACATCTAATTGTTCCCCAAAGCAAACGCATCCAGCAAAATCACCTAAGAAAAACAAAGAGAAAAACAATAAAGGGTACTCACAATATAAATTCCAAGCATTTCTTCTGTTTATTCAAGGCTTCATATGAAACCAAGTATAATTAATTAATTAATTAATTAATAATAATAATAATAATTATTATTATTATTATTATTATTATTATTTACAGAAATAAAACTTAACTCACCTTAATTTATCAAACATTTAGATTTCAACAATTTTGATTTTTTCAACCAGTCGTAATCTTCAAAAAAAACACACACACACACACATATATTGTACATACAATAATTCACAGAAAAAAACAACGAAGCATGTAGAGAGAGATAATTACCTTTGCGATTGATCTTCCTAATCCATTAACAAGAATGTCGCTGGGTGAGCAAGTTATTCATCAAAAGATAAAGTACAAAGAAAAAAAAAAAAGAGTTATGAAATCATACAAACCATAGGGTAAAAGGCATCATCGTAGTCCGACTCTCCCCTCACAAAATCACCCAATTCTTCCCTATCATCCTCTTTTCCAATTCTAAAATCAGGAGTGCTCTCCTCGGCCGTGGTGTTCTTCTTGATGAGTCGCTTCCGAGGCTTCGACTTTGTATTCGAATCATTGTAAATTGGGATCGGAGAGGGGCTTTGAGAGGACTGGCAGAAAGGATGGAGGTGGATGATTTGAGAGGGGTTTTGAGGGAAGAGGGGAGAGAGAGAGAGCCTTTTTTCTTTCTCTTTAAATGGGAATTTTCTCTCATATTAGGCCTCGAAAGGGTGAAGTGAAGTGGATCAACGCTGGGAAGATTGAGAGGGGGGGACAGATTGGAGTTGCTTTCACTAATGTTAGGGCTGGAGATGCATATCTTATTTTTCTAATATATGTGTATATATATATTGGTGAATTGGCGTCCGAAAATTTCATTTTGGCGCTTATGTTTTTGAACATACAATTGATTACATGTGTTGTGCGTCATAAAATGGTAATACTTTTAACGATAGTTAATATGTGCGTTACAAAAAATGCAATACTTTTAAAAGTGAACGTTGTGTGCACTGTGAAAAGTGCAATACTTTTCACGGCTGGCGTATGTGTGTCGTGAATAATTGATGTATTAATGGCATGCTAGATGCATGTCATAAAAAGTTTTATTATTTACGGCAAACATTGCAAATCGTAAAAAAATCATCGTTACTACCATTCACAGCCTACACAATAGACACGCCGTGGTTGGAAAAGTATTTACGACGTGCAAAAAAAACAAGTTGTAAAAGTAAGAAATTACGGCGTGCATTTATTGTACGTCGTTGATGTGGTGTCGTAAAGAGTCAGTTTTGTTGTAGTGTAATTGGCTATTAAAATTATTTTAGTCGCTAAATGTATTAAATTGCCGGCTAAATTTTTATTCGCCAAAAGGTTCGAAACAAAATTAAATAGCACATTTTCGGAGACCAATTTTTTTTGTCGCCAAAAACTTCACTTATTGTTAACGACTAATCATTTTGTCGCGAAAAAAAAATTTAGCTACTAAATATATTAGTCGCCTAAAATAAATACTTGTGTTTTGGCTACTAACATTTTAGTCGCCTAAAGTCAAATTTTTTTGGCTACTAAAAGGTTAGTCACCTAAAGTGTTATGTTTTTTGCTACTAAAATTTTAGTCGGCAAATAATTTGTGTTTTGGCTACTAAACATTTGATCACCTAAAGTCCCACATTTTTCGCTACCAAATTTTTAGTCGGCAAAAGCTTTTTAATTCTTCAACTTTTGTTTTCAACTACGAAATATTTTAGTCGTCAAATGTTTGATTTTTTTTTTTTTTTGCTACAAAACTTTTAGTCGCCAAATGTTTGATTTTTTTTTTTTGCTACAAAATTTTTAGTCGCCAAATGTTTGATTTTTTTTTGCTACAACTTTTAGTCGTCAAATGTCTGATTTTTTTTTTTTTTTTGCTACAAAACTTTTAGTCACCCAAACTATTTTCCCAATTTTTTTTAACTACTAATTGTTTAGTCGCCAAAAACATGATCGTATGTTTTATCACAAAATTATAATTTCTCCACAACCTATCTATATTCCATGCAACCTGTAATACATATATAAATGAAATGATACATATATTATATATCAATCATTCCACAATCTGTATACGTATACAAAAAATAAAAAACTTTAAATATCAGTCCATACAAACCAACTATTGTCCAAACTAAATTAATATTTCCATACTTATAAAATCATACAAAAATCAAAACCATGTGAAATGACCATTTGACATGGTACAAATTACCATCGTAATCTGTACCACGACAAAAAGTGATCTATATGTAACACGACAAAAGTGTTTCTATATACCATAACAAAAGATCGTATATGTATACGATGACAAATGATCATATATGTACCATGATAGAAGATTGTGGGGGGCCGAATACTGGGAGACGTAAAGAGGCCGAATAATTGGACCTAGAGAGTCAAAATATATACATCGCATTCGACCCTGTCTTACACATTTTAATACTGCCCTATTCGGCCAAATAGCCTGTTGAGTAAGGGGCCGAGTGGAAAACGGTTTGCAGCAAAAGGAGCCGAGTAAATAGTTATACGGCGAATCGAAAGTGGGCCCAGCCCCGAGGCCCAAGAAAGAAAAGATATAAATAGAAGAATATCAGCCAGAAAGAGGTATGTGAGGATCAATATGCTTAACTTGAAATACAAGTAATCCAGAGAGTAGAGATTGACTTGTCCGTTGGAGTGCTAATTTCGGCACCTCCGACCGGAGTCTTTATTCCTTTTTAGGTTGTTAGCTGAGGATCTCGAGCACCCCAATGGATCAAAAGAGTATCTCCAAATTCCCTTCTCTACAATTGGCGCCGTCTGTGGGAATACTCAACCACATCTATGGCGGGCGCAGCGGAAGATCATCCGATAATCACTGATGAAACTACACCGAGAGATGATCTCACCCCAACAAACATGCTGGGACCAGAGACTATCGCCGCAAAGACGCGTCTTGAACTTCGACTCACCCTCGACTTCAGCGCATGAGACAACGCAAACGATCATGGAGCAAGCAAAGCAAAACGAACAGAGGTTGGAGAACATGATCGCTGAGAACGAATGTCTTCGTCAGGATTTGACCTTGGAAGTGGCGAAGTCCAAACAAGTTGTACACCAAGATCCGGAACGACCTCTGAGGGCAGGTGGTCGACGACCTCGAGCCCGACAACAAGACACTGACAGCGACTCCGACTCATTATCCCCGGAGCCCAAGAAAAAGGGACGACCCGAAACTACCAGTTCCTCTGAAGAGAGTCCACATATAAGGCATAAGTGAAGACGAAATGGTTCAGACAAAGAGGACTAGCACGATCCCTTTGTGCGACGGATTGCAAAGGCAGTACTACCCAAGAAGTTCAAAGCCTCGTCGTTCACCTTGTACGACGGGAAATCGGATCCCATGGATCATATCTGTCACTATAAGCAAGCCATGACGTTGCATGCAGACGACGAAGCCCTCATGTACAGAATATTTCCGAGCAGTTTGGGACCGTTGGTAGTCAGATGGTATTATAAGTTGGAGCCGGCGTCGATTAAGAGTTTCCATCAATTACAAAAATCCTTCAGGGCAAGATTCATCACCAACGAGGTTCAGCCGAAATAAGCCGACTCTCTAGGCAATGCAGATCCAGCTAGGAGAAACACTAAGAGCATATTTGGTGCGCTATTGGTAGTGCTTTAATCTTGTTGATGACGCTTGCAACAACTCCATGGCCATCACCGCCTTTAAAATGGGTTTGCATCATGACAGTGCTCTCCGCAGCTCCTTGACTAGAAGACCCCCTAAAACAGTCTGGGCGTTGATGAAGAAAGTTGAGGAATACTGCAAAGTGGAAGATGACGCCTTATGGGTTAAAGCCGAAAACGTGGCCAACAAGACGGCCCCTTCTGAAATTGCTCAGCCGTTAAATTATGTACCACCTCAAAGCCCCAAACCACGGCATCGGGCTAAATGAGACAAGAAACGGGATTCTCGCCGATCAAGCGACCAATGCCCCCACCGAGCAAATGAACAACTGCAAGTCGATGGCAGGCGCATAAGGCGCGCAGACAAGAAATACATAGAGTTGTCAGAGCCGATCAGCGCGGTTTATGTCCAAAGTCCAACACCTTCCGTTCTTCAAATGGCCATCCAAAATGGTGGAACCTCCCAAAACGAGAAGATGGGATAGGCGGTGCGAGTATCACAAGGATCACGGCCATGATACTGAGAGCTGTTATGCATTGAAAGATCACCTGGAGGAATTGGTACAAGATGGTCGGCTACAACAGTACGTCCAAAAAGGCAACTCAACCAAAGCAATAGCCTTACGGCAGGATTCATCTCCACTCAACGTGATCCACATGATTTACAACTTGCCAATGTCATCCGCAGTGCATACGATTCAGTCGAATCCCGACCCTCAAAATCAACTCACTCCAGCTAAACGGCCCTATGCACCTGCGAGCATTGCTTTCGATGATTCAGATTTTGCCGGAGTGACACTTCCCCACATCAATCCCTTAGTAATCGAGTTACGCGTAAACCGATTCGCCGTTGAGCGCGTACTCATTGATCTAGGGAACACATCGGAAGTTATGTATTATAAGACATTCACCAAACTCGACTTCTCCGAATCGGATATTTCTCCAGCTCCTTACCCATTATTAAAGCTTCAGCGAATCCGTTCGGCGGGCTCGAGCGATGGATGTGGAATTTGGTCGTCAAATTTGCCATCATCATATAATCTTATCATGGGGCGAACTTGGTTGCATACTATGCAGGCCGTGCCAAGCACCTATCATCAGCTGCTACGCTTCCCGACAGAACGCGGCATTGAGCAAATCCGTGGCTCCCAGAAATCGGCACAAGCATGTTATCTCCTTGCTGGAAAGGCGCCATAAGAGTTGTAAGTGAATTCTATTGAGGTGTCGGATTGAGAGAGCCTCGACGATGTTAGGCGGCTCCTAAGTGAAAAGGCCACGAGAGCCCTAGATCGAGTTGAGATTGACGGCAACCCAGACAGGTTCTTCATGGTCGGCGCCTCCCTGAATCAAGCCGACAGGCAGCAGCTAATTTCCTTCTTACTTGGCAACCATGATGTATTTGCATTGACTCCATATGAGATGTTGGGTGTAGATTCGTCTGTTTCGCAGCACAGTTTAAATGTTGACCCTAAATGCAAGCCGATTATTCAGAAAAATCGGCGGTTGGCTACAGAGCACACCACCGCCGTTGTTGAAGGGGTTGACCGGCTGCTTGACGCCGGAGCTATCAGGGAAGTGACCTACCCTACATGGCTCTCGAATACTATGGTTGTGAAGAAAAAGAATGGGACTTGGCGTGGCTGCGTTGATTTCACTGACCTAAACAAAGCTTGCCCCAAGGATTGTTTTCCCCTACCCAGAATAGACCAATTTGTAGATGCTACGGCACGTCATCAGCGTATAAGCTTCCTTGATGCCTACACAGGCTACCATCAAATTGCCATGTATTCGGAGGACCAAGACAAAATTGCATTCCTCACCCCAAGAGGGATCTATTGCTATAAGGTTATGCCTTTTGGGTTGAAGAATGCAGGGGCAACTTCCCAAAGGCTAGTCACTACTATGTTCAAGGAGCAACTCAGCCACACTATGGAAGTTTACATTGACGATATGGTGGTCAAGTCCAAAGAAGAGCAAACTCATCTAGCCGATTTGGAAGAGACATTCGGCATTACAGAATGAAGCTAAATGCTTCCAAATGTGCCTTTGGGATCGGCTCTGGCAAATTCTTGGGTTACATGGTCAACCACCAAGGAATCGAAGCCAATCCGAGGCAAATCACCGCAATCCTAGAACTCGGCTCCTCTCGATCGGTCAAGGAGGTTCAGAAGTTGATGGGGATGGTCGCCGCACTCAACAGGTTCATCAGTCGTTCCACGGATCGCTGCCGACAATTCTTTCAGACACTACGGCAGGGTAAAGCTTTTGAATGGACCTCCGAGTGCAAAGCTTCTTTTAACGGTCTGAAGGCTTATCTCTGATCTATTCCACTTTTGACGACACCATCGGCAGGCGACCCACTCATTTTATATCTGGCCGTCTCCGACCGGGCTGTCAGCGCCGTATTGTTGAAGGAAGAGCATGGAGAGCAGCAACCAGTGTATTATGTGAGCAAGGTAATGGTTGACGCCGAAACCCGCTACCTTCCACTGGAAAAACTCATCCTTGCCCTAGTCATGGCAGCAAGAAAACTGATGCATTACTTCTAAGGGCATAGCATCGGGGTACTAACAGATTACCCCCTCCAATCAGTACTACGTAGTGTAGAAGCATCAGGGCGCGTTTCAAAATGGGCCCTCGAACTCGGCCAGTACGATATTCAATTTCTGCCTAGAACCTCAATCAAGGGGCAAGTGCTTGCTGATTTTGTAGCTGAATTCACGGGGGGTGTTGTCGACTTCAAGACCGACCAAACTCAACCCAAGCCGAATTGGAGAATTTATGTGGGGGACATTTGGCAGCTGTATTGTGATGGGTCATCCAATTAACGGGCAGTGGAGCAGGAGTAGTAATCATGGCTCCCGACGGCGCAATAATTAAGCAGACCGTCAAACTCGGCTTCGAAGCATCAAATAACGAGGCCGAATACGAAGCCCTTCTAACTGGTTTGCGGAATGCACATCTTCTGGGTGCTCAGCGTTTGCTTGTATTTTGCGATTCAAAACTGGTGATCAATCAACTAAAGGGGGAGTACACGGCCAAAAATGACCGTATGACGGCTTACATGAAAATGGCTAACTCCTTGCTGGCAAAATTTGACCATCATTAATTGAATTAAATAACACGTGATCAGAACACACATGCAGATGCCCTGGCTTGCCTAGCCTCCGCCATTAACTCAGAGATTAAACGGACCATCGGAGTAGGTTTCATCCCGGAGCCGAGCATTGGCCCTTCGGAGGAAGTCCAGGTCAATGTCATAGAGTCAGGACCAAGTTGGATGGACCCCATTGCTGCATTCCTGTCTTCTGAACAGCTCCCAGCTGACAAGAAGGAAGCGCACAAGTTGCGAAACAAAGCCCTGCGATACTACTTGGATCCGCAAGGAAAGCTTTATAAAAAAATCCCTTTCTGGTCCATATCTGGAATGCGTGCATCCGGACAAAGTCGAAGAGCTTCTGACTGAAATACATGAAGGCAATTGTGGCGCACATTCTGGCGGGCGTTCTTTGGCTCATCGAGCTATGACACAAGGGTATTACTGGCCGACAATGAGAGCCAATGCCGAGTGTTACATGAAAAAGTGCGAACAGTGCCAGAAGTTCTCTCCTCTAACTCATCTGCCTGCTAAAGAGTTAAGATCCATAACCAGCCCTTGGCGGTTCGCTCAATGGGGACTTGACATCATCGGACCGCTACCTCGTGCTTCGGATAATAAGAGATTTCTGATCGTGGCGACTAATTATTTCACGAAATGGGTAGAAGCGGAGGCACTAACGCACATCTGAGATACTGACGTAAAGCGTTTTGTATGGAGAAACATCATAACGCGATTCGGCATTCCCAGAGCACTTATATCAGATAACGGCACCTAGTTTGATTGCGGAGTCTACCGGAAACTTTGTAGCAAGTATGGTATTCGGCCGTACTTCTCCACCCCGGCTTATCCACAGAGTAATGGCCAAGCTGAAGCCTCTAATAAAACCATTTTAGACGGCATCAAAAAGAGGCTGGAGAATGCGAAAGGCCGATGGGTTGAAGAATTGCCGAGTGTATTATGGGCTTATCGCACAACACCAAGACGGTCCACCGGGGAAACGCCGTTTGCTTTGTGCTTCGGAACACAGGCAATCATCCCCTTGGAGATCAGTTTCCCAACTTTGAAATCAATAGTTTTTGATTTGGGCCGAAACGATATGATGTTGGCCTTGGACTTGATTCTGATTGAAGACCGGAGAGACCGCGCCCTTGCATCCATGGCACGGTACCAGCAGTAGCTGGCTAAGTCATATAATCAGCGTGTTCAACTATGCCGCTACACACTAGGAGAGTTGGTCCTGAAGAGAGTGCTTCCAGCTGCCAAGAATCCGGCCGACGAAAAATTGGGACCTAACTGGGACGGCCCTTATCAGATTGACTCAGTCGCGGGAGTAGGGGCATATTGGCTCAAAGACATATCTGGAATGAGTCTGCCACGGCCTTGGAATTCCACGCATTTACGTAAATTCTATCATTGACCCGACTTGTGGGGCTTGATACTTGTACACATTTCACTTTTGCAATGCAAAATTTCCTGTTTCCTCATCGTGCAATTCAGTTCAAAAGTCTCCGAATTCGGAGCCCCATCAGTGCAAGACACTTCTGGGCCGATTAAGCCTCCAGATTCGGAGCACCCTTCGTGGATATCACGATTGGCCAATATTTAAGTCTCTGAATTTGGAGCCCCATCAGTGCAAGACACTTTTGGGCCGATTAGGCCTTCGGATTCGGAGCGCCCTTCGTGGATATCACGATTGGCCAATAGTTAAGTCTCCGAATTCGGAGCCCCATCAGTGCAAAACACTTTTGGGCCGATTAAGCCTCCGGATTCGGAGCGCCCTTCATGGATATCATGATTGGCCAATATTTAAGTCTTCGAATTCGGAGCCCCATCAGTGCAAGACACATCTGGGTTGATTAAGCCTCCGGATTCGGAGCGTCCTTCGTGGATATCACGATTGGCTAATATTTAAGTCTCCGAATTTAGAGCTCCATTAGTGCAAGACACTTCTGAGCCGATTAAGCCTTCAGATTCGGAGCGCCTTTCGAGGATATCACGATTGACCAATAATTAAGTCCCGAATTCGGAGCCCCATCAATGCAAGACACTTTTGGGCCGATTAAGCCTCCGGATTCGGAGTGCCCTTCGTAGATAAAAAGCCTCCAAACTCGGAGCCAGAGCCGTGCATAATGCGTCTCGGCTGAATAAGACTCCGGATTCGGAGCGCCCTACACGAAAGTTAAAGCATACAAATATTCAAAGTGAAATGCTTAGGTAAGTTGAGCAGGCAGAAACCATATACACGTTAAAGCATACAAACATTCAAAATGAGATGCTTAATTAAGTTGAGCCGGCGAAAACCGCATAAACAAATTAAAACATGCAAATATTCAAAATGAAATGCAAACATTTAAAACAAAGTATTTTATTAAGTTAACCAATAGATACATAGCTGACGCTCAATCTGTGTTGGAGCGTTTACAACATATTCAATTCTATTCGGCATCACCCTCGTCATCGCTTTTCTCAATTTCGAAAGCGCCAAAAGGAAAGTGATGACGTTGATATAATGGCGACGCCGATTCAACTCCTGCTCCTTAGAGTGCCTCTGCGGCTTGGAGAGCCTTAATCCATCCATGCCTAAAGCCCCGATTCTCGCATTGGCATACCTCATTTGCGAGTTTCTCCTTGGTTTTCTCTATCCTGACTTTCCGGCCTTCGTGGAAGCCTCGTTTATAGGTCGCAGCCTTCGCATTCTCTACTGCGAACATACTTGTCGTATCTCGATCGGCAATCGCATGGCTTAACAGCCGTTGTGTCACTCTTTTATCCACGACCGGGTTGGATTTTCCAGTTGAACGTGGCTCGGAAGTTTGGGCCTTCCTTAGCTCGCGCTCAACCTTCTCCGCACGAGCCTCCAAGTTTCAAATTCGTTTGTCCTTCTTCTTTATCTCCCGCCGTGCGGCGCGCAGATGCATGCCGACTTCATAGGCAGTATACAGCCCTGTCACTGCTCCGTGGATGCCCTCTCAAAATCTTGTCGACCAACCATCGACTGCTGGACTTCCGATGGAAAAATCTATCGAGTGAACTCGACTGCTACACCTGGGTCGTTAACAATAGAATCCGTCTCCGTCATCGGTTTATTCCCCACAAAAACCACCAAACTCAATGGTCGCGGCGTCACGTCGGGCTCATTTCTCGGTCGCGGTCGCGGGAAGCTTCTCTGTTGCTGTTTTTCTTTTCGGGGTGATTTGCTTCGACAACTTGGGGCTAACGTTTTTCCCGTTCCCTGGACGTCCTACCTCCCGTGTGTGTGGGCTCGCTGCTGCGATTCATTTCACTGTCTAGCTCAGCCAATGTTCACCCTTCTCCTCTGCTGTTGAAGAATAGTCTATTTGACATTCACACTTAGCTAAGCTTCCGCAACAAGCTGGTTTAAATTGAGTTTGAACAAGATAAGTGGAATCACTGGCGCGAAGAGCCCACCCCATTTATTCGTAATGCATGCATCACCCCCAAGGCGACTTCATTAATGCTAAACTCCAAAAGCCCGATGCCGATCAGATTACTCCTTGAACTAATAATATTCTGCTTTTGGAGCTCATGCACTGGCTTGGACAAGGGCAGGTTTATTAATCTGATCGGCCAAATATCTAAGCCCGACACCGAGTGGTTTAATGTCGCAGCCACTCCATGAACCAATGATATTCGGCTTTCGGAGTTCATACTGGCTGGGACAAGGGCAGATTTATTAATCTGATCGGCCAGATATCTAAGCCCGATGCCGATCGATTTATGCCGCAGCCACTCCATGAACTAATAATATTCGGCTTTTGGAGCTCATGCATTGGCTTGGACAAGGGCAAATTTATTAATCTGGTCGGCTAAATATCTAAGCCCGATGCCGATCGATTTATGCCGTAGTCACTCCATGAACTAATAATATTCGGCTTTTGAAGCTCATGCACTGGCTAGGGCAAGGGCAGATTTATTAATCTGATCGGCCAAATATCTAAGCCGATCAATTTACGCCGCAGCCACTCCATGATCTAATGATATTCGGCTTTCGGAGTTCATACATTGGCTGGGGCAGGGGCAGATTTATTCATCTGATCGGCTATTCGACGAGGGTAAATTACTAAACTGCCTAGCTATCTAATAGTGTATGCGAATATTTTATCCAAAGTAGCGAAAAGCAATATCATTCATCAATAGCAAAATTAAGCACAAATAATAGCAAAGTACAAAAAGGAAATTTTCATTAGTAAATTGGGCACAAACTGTATCCATTTTACATGTGAAAACTACTAAACAAAAAGCTACAAGTTCGCATGAAAATGCCTAGCAAAAAACTTAAAAACTGTAGCCATACATAAAAACTACTAAACGAAAAGCCATAACAATACATTCAAAATCCTTAGACAAAAATAACTACTGTCACCCTAATCAATCCTCGGAGTCAGATTCCAGCGGCTCAACATCCATTTGCTCGTATGGAATCAGCATAGCCAATGTCACATTAGCAGCAGCAAGGGCTTTGAGCCAGCCATGTTTGAATCCCCGATTCTCGAATTTGGGGACTTCTTCCACATAATTTGCGAGGGCCCTCAAGTTTGGCGATCGCCTCTTGGGCTAACTTGAGCGCAGCTTCGCTCGCGTTCGCCCTCTCCTCGGCGACCAATCTGAGCTGGTCTGTATTTTTTGCCCTTTCTATCTCGGCCTCGGCCCTTTCACCTTCCATCTTCGCCCTTGTCACTTCGAACTCAGCCCGGCTCCTTTGGCCCTTAACTTCAGATTGTAAACAGCCAATTCGTTCAATGACATCGTGCTGGCGGTGTCCTATCTCGGCTATCCTTCCGACGGTCTGCAAAACAAGAGATTAAAACCAAAATATATGCATAAAAAGGAAAGGCAAGATCAAGTTATTTACCAGAAGAGCTGATTGAGCGGCTAACGCTATTGCCAAAAGATCCTGCTCCGAGCAGAAAACCACCTTGTCAGACGGCAATGAGACCGACGAAGCCATGCTCAGCGCCACGGCTGGATCTTTCATAGCTGACGCATCAGAGGAGATCGGCATGTTTTTTATTTTTGGCTGAACCACAAAAAGCACAACCGTATCCAATTCCTCTAAATGCAGCCGTTTGTCAGCAGGGTCTTCTTCAGAACTGGCCTCGACCTCGGCAGGACATTTCTCCGCCCTTCGTTTAGCATCCTGATTCGCCAACACGACCGACTCCAACTCGGCATTTCGAGTTTGAGTCGTCTCCTCCTCGATAACAGGCAGGGGGACCTTAACATCGGCAACGGGTGGCACTTCAAATCGAATGGCCATTGCTCTCCGCCGTGCGGCCATTCGTTCGGCGTTTTTCTTTTTGGCGAGTTGTGTGAGTAACAACCTGGCCATGTCTTCAGGATACGCGACGGGAAGGTCTTCTAATCCAATAAAGACGTCGTCGTAAACGTCCCCTCGACTCGATGTGGACGGAGGGTTGGCTGAATTGAGGCCAGCTTCCTCAAAGGCTACCCTTAAAGCCTCATCTACTTCAGCCTCGAACTGGCCTGCTTCTTCAGCGACCTCAGCGACTTCCGCACGCTCCGAGTCGGATTCGTCGAAACCAATTTGGCGCAAGTTTTTGAAGTTGGTTAAAATAAGAGCCGTAACTCTTCACCCCTTGGAATCGGGATGTTTTCTGCTGCCGAGAATGTTATGTATGTCGGCTCATACCGAAGGAGAATATGGGCCGCCCTCCCTTGTTTCTGAAGACTCGGACGACCGAAATATTTGAGCGCGACTTTAATTTCCGAAAGAATGGCGTCGTCGGTTGAAGTCAAGACTTTCTTCAAATCGTTTCCTGCACAAGCAAAACCATAAGATCTCAAAAATGAAGCTTTATAAATATAAAAAAAATAAACGCAAGAAGCTATACGGCCACTTGGTTCGCCCCTCCATCTAGAAATAGGATCAAGGCGATCCTCGCCTTCGCCGAATTCCCAGTTACCTCGGACAACGACCATAACATCATCGACTCGCTTCCCAGAACTGGAAAACATAGTCACTAATTGATGGTCGGTGTCCTTGGCCCCAAGGAAATAGCGTCCATGCTGACCAGAAGACTTGGCCAAGGCATAACAATGCCGAATAGCAGGTATGCCGAGGTTAATCCTAAGGCGACGGTTTAGCTTTATAATTCCCATTACGATTCTAAAAAAGTTGACATTGGGTTGAGAGGGGATTAGACCCCAATGGCGAATAGGAATGGCAACGGGGCGGGGCAGGGCCGGGGATGACCCTTCCCGTCCCCGATTCCCGACAGTAACAAAATCCCCGGCCCCGATCCCTGGCGGGGAACCCTTCACCTCCCCCGTCCCCGTCCCCTAACGGGGATCGGGTTTCCCCGACCCTGAACAGTCCCCGACGAATCTGTTCAACACACATACAAACACAAGAACAAAAAAAAAAAAAATAATAATCTATATGTACACAGATCTGTTCAACACACACACACATTCAACACACACACAACAGATATAATATTCTTTATCAACAACAACATACAACAACATATATAATATAGATAACAACTTGGAAAAAAAAATTTGTTCATCAATCAACAACAGATATATATATATATATAAAAAGAGAGAGAGAGAGAGAGAGAGAGAGAGAGAGAGGGGCTTCATGATCTGTCCATGGTCCGTTGATCAAGACATCGATCGGTGGCTTCACGGTCCTGGTCATGGTCGTGGCTTTAGATCGGTGGCAACAGAGGGATCGGTGGTGATGGTGGCTTCTGATCAGTGGCTTCACGGTGGTGTACGACGACGGTGGTAGCGAGAGAGAGAGAGAGAGAGAGAGAGAGACGCTGCGAGAAAGGAGAGTGGCGAGTGAAGAAGATCGGCGGTGGAGGGGAGTCGCGAGCTAAAATCGGCGGTGGAGAAGAGTGGTAAATGGAGATCGACGGTGGAGTAGAGAGAGAGAGAGAGAGAGAAATGAGGGATTCTTTTGGGTGTAGAAATGAGGGATTCGAAATAAGAGAAAAAGGGGCTGAGAGAGAATGAATGGTTTATAAATATAATATATATATATATATATATACGGGCTACCTTTGGGGATAATTCGGAGACGGGGTCTGGCCGGGGCCGGGGTTGGGAAACCTATCCCCGTCCCCGGTCCAAAAATTATCGGGGATTTAATTTTTGATACCATCCCCGGCCCTACAGGGAGTAATTTTCGGGGAAAACCGTTCTAATCGGGGTCAGGGGGTTGGGTCCCCGTCGGGTCGGGTTTTAATTTCCATCCCTAATGGCGAAGGACAGCCCTAAGAAATGGGTGAAGCAGAAAACGGATTCCGCCCTTAGTAATTGATAAGAGAGGGAAGATGATTGTGCTTTCATCAACCCTCTCCATATTGAGGGTGCCGTCTGTCACAAGCGACAGACGGACGCCATAAGGGATAGAAAAATGGCGTCGAAAGCCAGAGATTTGGTCTGCGAAGAGGAGGTCTTTCAGATGCTTTGCTATTTCGGTCAGCCTATAGGAGCGTACTAAACTAAAGGCAAAATAGGAAAAGGGATTCAAAGCAGAGAGGAAGAGAACTTACAAGAGACGGAGAGGACAGTGAAGGATGAATGGAAATTGCAGAGGTGAGTCGAAAGGCAGTCCAAAAACTAGCATCCAAAAATGTGTGTTTGAAAAGACGACAAGATTTTAAATCATAATAAATGGAAGCGTACGAAGGGGCGGGAAGTTGAAATGATAACTGAGAGGCGTGTGCTCTGACATTTGCGTTGGAATGAGGTTAGTCGCCGAATTTCGGCTCTGACTTTTCGAGTTCGAAACCAAACACTCCAGCTAACTGTCGTTAGTGGAGTGCTTGGGAGGCAATTGTGGGGGCCGAATAATTGGACCTGGAGAGTCGAAATATATACATCGCATTTGGCCCCGTCTTACACATTTAAATCCTGCCCTATTCGGCCAAATAGCTGGTTGAGTAAGGGGCCGAGTGGAAAGCGGTTTGCAACAAAAGGAGCCGAGTAAATAGTTATACGGCGAATCGAAAGTAGGCCCAGCCCCGAGGCCCAAGAAAGAAAAGATATAAATAGAAGAATATCAGCCAGAAAGAGGTATGTGAGGATCAGTACGCTTAACTTAAAACACAAGTAATCCAGAGAGTAGAGACTGACTTGTCCGTCGGAGTGCTAATTTTGGCACCCCCGACCGGAGTGTTTATTCATTTTCAGGTTGTTAGCTAAGGATCTCGAGCGCCCCAGTGGATCAAAAGAGTATCTCCAAATTCCCTTCTCCACAAAGGTGATCTATGTACCACGCCAATAATTATCAATTGGTTGCCAAAAGTTTTCTGTATCAGTATCAATTTAGTCAGCCATAGAGAAAAGGTTCTAACATACATTTAAGGTAGAACAATCTACAAATTTCTTGAAAATAAAAGCATATATATATGTATCATGCAATATTTATTCCAACCAACGGCACAAACAATCTATTATGTTATTTCTTCGTCCAATTTTATACAAAGGCAATTATTAGAATATGTGGATGTTATTTTCATAAAGTTGTCGCTCTTTAAACTAAGTGTTAGGCATTTTTCGAATAAATGTAAGGCATTTTCAGCTCTAACTCCCAACTTTCGGGTCTGAATTAAATTCCATCTGTTGTCACAGGTCCTATTTATCACGAGGAAGTTGTCCGTGACAGCCATACTAAGGTTCGGGGGCTGTTTTGAATTTTTGCCACCGGAACGCCATTTTTCGACTAAGTTTAAGGCGTTTTCTACTCTAACTCCCAACCTACAGGTCCGAAATACATTTCGTCGGTTGTCACAGGTCCTATTTTCATGGAGAAGCTGTCCGTGACAGCCATATGGTAGTGAGGGGGCTGTTTTGAATTTTAGCTGCCAGAACGTCCTTTTCAACTAAGTTTAAGGCGTATTCCACTACAACTCCAAACCTACGGGTCTGAATTACATTACGTCTGTTGTCACAAGTCATTTGTCATGGAGAAGTTGTACATGAGAGCCACAGGGTGGTTCGGGGGCTGTTTCGAATTTTCGCTCCGGAACACACTTTTTCGACAAAGTTTAAGGTGTATTCGGCTCTAACTCCCAAACTACGGGTCTGAATTACATTCCGTCTATTGTCACAAGTCCTATTTGTCACGGGGAAGCTATCTGTGAGAGTCACATGGTGGGTCGGCGGCTATTTTGAATTTTCACCCCCGAAAAATCCTTTTTTTGACTAAGTTTAATGCGTTTTCTGCTCTAACTCTCAACCTACGGGTCCGAATTACATTATGTCTATTGTCACAAGTCCCATTTGTCACAGGGAAGCTGTCCGTGAGAGTCACACGGTGGTTTGGGGGTTGTTTTGAATTTTTGTCCCTGGAACGCCATTTTTTGACTCTGTTTAACGCGTATTCAACTCTAACTCCCAAACTACGGGTCCGAATTACATTCCGTCTGTTGTCACAAGTCCTATTTGTCATAGGAAAGCTGTCTATCAGAGTCACACGGTGGTTTGGGGGTTGTTTTGAATTTTAGCCCGCAGAATGCCTTTTTTCGACTAATTTAAGGCGTATTCAGCTCTAACTCCCAACCTACGGGTCCGAATTACATTACGTCTGTAGTCACAAGTCCTATTTGTCATAGAGAAGTTGTCTGTGAGAGCCACATGGTGATTTGGGGGCTGTTTTGAATTTTCGCCCCCAGAATGGCCTTTTTCGACTAAGTTTAAGTTGTAATTAGCTCTAACTCCCAAACTATGGGTCTGAATTACATTTCGTCTGCTGTCACAAGTCCTATTTGTCATGGGAAAGCTGTCCGTGAGAGTCACACGGTGGTTCAGGGTTTGTTTTGAATTTTCACTCTCAGAACGCCCTTTTTCGACTAAGTTTAATGTGTTTCGGCTCTAACTCTCAACATACGGGTCTGGATTACATTTCGTCTATTGTCATAGGTCCTAATTGTCATGTGGAAGCTGTCCATGACATCCATACGAGGGTGAGGGGGTTGTTTTGAATTTTCGCCTCCGGAATGCCATTTTTCGACTTAGTTTAAGGCGTTTTCGGCTCTAACTCCCAACCTACAGGTCCGAAATACATTTTGTCTGTTGTCACAGGTCTTAATTGTCATGGGGAAGCTGTCTGTGATAGCCACATGGTGGTTCGGGTGCTGTTTTGAATTTTCGCCTCCAGAATGCCCTTTTCCGACTAAGTTTAAAACGTATTCGGCTCTAACTCCCAACCTACGGGGTCAGAATTACATTACGTCTGTTGTCACAAGTCCTATTTGTCATGGGGAAGCTATCCATGAGAGCCACATGGTGGTTCAGGGCTGTTTTGAATTTTAACCTCCGGAACGCCCTTTTTCGACTAAGTTTAAGGCGTTTTCAGCTTTAACTCCCAACTTATGTGTCTGAATTACATTTCGTCTATTGTCATAGGTCCTAATTGTCATGGGGAAGCTGTTCGTGACAACCATATAGTGGTGAGGGGGCTGTTTTGAATTTTCTCCCGCAGAACGCCCTTTTTCGACTACGTTTAAGGCGCATTCAGCTCTAACTCCCAAACTATAGGTCCCAATTACATTCTGTCTGTTATCACAAGTCCTATTTGTCACAGGGAAGCTATCCGTGAGAGTCACACGGTGGTTCGGGGGCTGTTTTGAATTTTCGCCCCCGGAACGCCCTTTTCGACTAAGTTTAAGGCGTTTCCAACTCTAACTACCAACCTACGGGTCCGAATTATATTCCGTCTGTTGTCATAGGTCCTAATTGTCATGGGAAAGATGTCTGTGACAGTCATACGGTGGTTCAGCGGCTGCTTTGAATTTTCTCCCCTAGAACACCCTTTTTCAACTAAGTTTAAGGCGTTTTCTACTCTAAGTCCTAACCTACGGGTCCGAATTACATTCCGTCTGTTGTCACAAGTCCTATTTGTTGCGGGGAAGCTGTCCGTGAGAGTCACACAGTGGTTCAGGGGCTGTTTAGAATTTTTACCCCCGGAACGCCTTTTTTCGACTAAGTTTAAGGCATATTCGGCTCTAATTGCCAAACTACTGGTTTGAATTACATTTCATCTCTTATCACAAGTCCTATTTGTCACAGGGAAGCTATCTGTGAGAGCCATATGGTGGTTTGGGGGCTATTTTGAATTTTCGCCTTGGAATGTCGTTTTTCGACTAAGTTAAGGGGTATTCGGCTCTAACTCGCAACCTACAGCTCCGAATTACATTCCGTTTGTTGTCATAAGTCCTATTTGTTATGGGGAAGCTATCCGTGAGAGCCATACGGTAGTTCGGGGGCTGTTTTGAATTTTCGCCCCCGGAACGCCCTTTTGAGACTAAGTTTAAGGTGTTTTCGGCTCTAACTCCCAACATACGAGTCCGAATTATATTCCGTCTGTTGTCACTGGTCCTAATTGTCATGGGGAAACTGTCCATGGCATTCATACGGTGGTAAGGGGGTTTTTTTGAATTTTTTCCCTCGAAACGCCTTTTTTCGACTAAGTTTAAGGCATTTTCTGCTCTAACTCCCAACCTACGGGTCCGAATTACATTCCATCTATTGTCACAAGTCCTATTTGTCATGGAGAAGCTGTCCATGAGAGTCACATGGTGGTTCGGGGGCTGTTTTGAATTTTCGCCCTCGGAATGTCTTTTTTCGACTAAGTTTAAGGCGTATTCAACTCTAACTCCCAACCTATGGGTCCGAATTACATTCCATCTATTGTCACATGTCATAATTGCCATGGAGAAGCTGTCCATGACAGCCATACGATGGTGAGGGGGCTATTTTGAATTTTTACCCCCAGAACGCCCTTTTTTGACTAAGTTTAAGGCATTTTCTGCTCTAACTCCCAACCTACGGGTCCGAATTACATTCTTTCTGTTGTCACAAGTCCTATTTATCATGGGGAAGCTGTCCATGAGAGTCACATGGTGGTTTGGGGGCTGTTTTGAATTTTCACCCCCGGAATGCCTTTTTTCGATTAAGTTTAAGGCGTTTTCAGCTCTAACTTTCAACCTGCGAGTTCGAATTACATTCTGTCTGTTGTCACAGGTCCTAATTGTCATGGGGAAACTGTCCGTGATAGCCAAGGTTTTAAAAAGCGACCGCAACCATTACATAACATACGCTGTTACGTAACGGTTGCGGTGGTGACCGCCACCGGTTACGACCGCTACAGTGGTGTGACGGAAATTTACATGTATAACGGCTGTTTCGGTGTTACGTAATAGCCGTAACGGCCCATTACACACCGTTACACCCTTTTGTAATATTTTGAATAACTTCCTTTCCCCAAAAAATAAAAATAAATAAAAGGTTACAAAAAAAAGAACAAATACTCAAGCGATCCAAGCCCAAAGAAAAAATCTTATATGAATTTATTTCAATGTTTCAAAATGCGGCATTATGTAACGGTTGCGGTGGTAGGCACCATGCGTTACCCCCGCTTTTGCAGTGTGATTGAGATTTACAAGTGTGTCAACCGTAGTGGCTGCCGTAGCAATCGGAACGGCCCGTTACGCACTGTTACGTAACGGTTCCAAACAGCTTCTTTTGAAAAAAAAATTTGAAAATGTGGGAAGAGGGATAGAGAGAGAAGATGAAGAGGGAAGATGGAGGAGTAAGAGATAGAGAGAGAGAGAAGAGGGAAGATGAAAAACCTGTTATTGATTTATTAAAGATGATGTTGCCCATTCATCTTGCAGGATAACTTCACTCAACCATGTAATCTTTGTTTGAAAAAAAAAAATAATAATAATAACAATAAGTGTAATCATTATCTATTTGACTTGATTAATATATATATATATATATATTTAGGCTCTTATTTTTGTCATTGTTTATCTTATAGTTATATATAATAGTTAGTGATTGATTTTTTGTAAAATATCTAGAAAATATAACACCTATAATTATATATTAATACATATTCTATATATGTCAATTTTTGTTGATTAGTTTATTTTATTTTTATTTACAGGTTATCTAAAAAGAGAATGAATATTCAAGTGATCCAAACCTAAAGAAAAAAACCATGTACAAATTTTTTTCTTTGTAATTTATTTTTTAATTTTTATATGATTACATTAACATGTATAATTTATTTTTTAAAACTATTCAAGTTAAAATTTGCATATACTTCCACAAGTATAATAATTTAAAAAATAATTTTATATATCTAAGTCCAATAAAAGAAAATTTTTCCACAACTTGTAATATGGATTTCTGACATATAAAGTCATTAATTATTAAAATAAAATATAAAAAACTTAGTTTGTAGTGATTTAAAAATATGAAATATATTCGATCATACTTAAATATTAACAAAAATTGATCAAAATTTATTTTAAAACCCAATAAATATGATTTTGAAAAAAAAACATATGCGTATCAGTAAGTTTTTTTCAAATTGTGCGAAAAATAAAAAAATTCATGGTTCCGATTACCACAACCGCTAAGTTACGGCCTTTACACCCAACAACCGCAGCCGTGCCACCGCCACCGTTACGGTGACCACAACCGCTTTTTAGAACCTTGGTGTAGACACCCCATTTTTGACCGTCCTCAAGACTTGGACGTCACCATTGGAACACTCGGTGATTATCCATGTTTGTGTTCGTTTGGAGTTCCCGGAGTACTTTCAAGGCGCCGCCTCAGACCTCCGAACTCGACCAGTTGTGTTTGGTTTTGCACCAAACACTTGTGTTTTGCCATGAATGGGCAGGGAATGCCTTATGAGGCATCCCTACACACCACCGGCTGGGGCTAGAGGCCACCGGCTGACTGAAGCTCCTATCGGCACTTTATTGTGCCGACCGGCACTCTTTTGTGCCGACCGGCACTGTTTTTTTTAAAATGGTACTCTTTGCCGGCCGAGCACTGTACACTTGCTTTATCAGATATTTTCTTGCAGCTGTAAAGTTTTTTGCTCCCCTCCATACACGTGTATGGAGGGATGAGCCCTTGGCTTGCTTAGTTGCTAAGTATTCCTTGCCTATAAGAGGAGAACTCTTCCTCTTGGCTCAAGGTTAGCATTTTGGAAGGCAAAACCAGAGCTCATATCTATATATCTGTGTGATATATCTTCTCTCTCTATATTCTCCCTCTCTCTCCTCTTGTGTGTGTGATTTTAGGCTTGAAAGTGTAGATTTACCTTACTTTTGCACCATTACACACACCATTACACCTTAGCTCAAGATTGAGAGACTTGGGAGGTTGATTGCTGTGGTTTTGAGCTGGTTTTGATCACTAGAGAGTGGCTGGAACCTTTGTTCTTCAAGGGATCTTCAAGGGTAAACACTTTACTTTATATTCCCCATTCTTGCAACCTCTTTCTACCCCCTTTACTTTGTGTTTTTGAGTTTGTGTTTAAGATAAAAAAAAGTCTTGTTTTTACTTGTTCTTGAACCTTCATTAAGGTCCTTTTTTGGTTTGAGCAAAGGTCCATCTTATTAGGCCTTATATGGCCACTTTTGGTGCCTTTGCTTAAGACCCTCTTTACTTGGTGTTCTTGGCCTTCCCACCACTGAAAACCAGTGGGTTTTCAGTGGTGAGGAAGATGGTTTTAAGTTTCTTCTAGGGGAGAGACACCCCTCTCCCCCTTGGCCCTTTGTTTGCCTTCATTTTTGGCTCATGAGGTAATATGTATGCATGCTTGTTTTAGCTTCATTTCAGAGACTTTTTGGGTGTTTGAGGTCATGTTTTGCCTCTGTTTTTGGTCGGTTTTGTAGCCCTTAACATGCCTCTTATGTTTGCTTTGGAATGCTCTCTTGTGCCTAGAAGTGTGCCATATGTCTAAGCCTTGATACTTGCATGTTTTAGTTTGATTTCATGGAGATAATAGCATCATCTTGCCATGTATAAGGGCTGTGAGCCACTGTCTTGGACCCATTTGGCATGCTTGGTTTGGTTGTCTTGCATTTTGGCTTGTAGGCCTTGCTTGTATGAAGCTCTAGTATGCATGCTTGCTTTCATTTGGCCTCATTTCAGAGCTTTCTCGAGTGTTTTAAGTCATGTTTAACCTCTGTCTAATATGGGTTTAATGGCCCTTAGCATGCTTCTTACACTCGCTTTGTAATGCCTCGTTTGGCCTAGAATTGTGCCATATGTTTAGCCCCATATATCTCCATGTTTTGGCTTAGCATGGTGGAGCATTTAGCCTTGATTTTCCATGTTCTAGGGCTGTGAGCCACTGTTTTGATCATATTTGACATGATTAGTGTGGTTACTTTGCATGATGGTTTGTTGGCCTCAAGCATATAGTCCATGTGCATACATTGGTTAGCCTATTTAGATGATTTGGGATCATTTGGCATGCTATTTCAGACCTTAATCCATGCTCACATGTCTAGATTTGTTATCTCTCTTCATGCTTTAAAGGTGTGCCCTTTATGCTTTAAAATGTGCATTGTGTGCATTCATGCTTTTGGGACTGTTTTGGGGCTGCCACATGAGGGATTTGGGTGCCATTTTCCATGCTAAAATTCTGTTTTTGGATATTAGATTCATGCCATGAGTGGTTGCGTAAATGTTGGTTAGATGCTCTCTTGAATGCCCTTGGTTTTGGGCTTGAGTGATTTGCATGTTTGTGTAGTGTTTTCTCTATGATTTCAGCCCATTTCAGTCACTATTTTGGGGGAGTTTGAGGCCTCTCCCATGGTGGTTAAGTCCACTACTTTGGGCTCATTACATGTTAGTTGCATACTTGGTCCATTAGGTGTTATAGCATGTTGGTCCCATTGCTTGATTGGCTCATGTTTCTATGCCATTCATACCTTGTTCGCCTTAGCATTTTGTATGCCCATTGTGATAGTTGCATGATGCTTGATGTGATTGCATCATATTTCTCACTGTTGCATCATTTGAGCCATGTTGCATTCATGCATTCCATGGCTTGGCTTGGGGATTGTCAAGCCAAGCATAGGATTGAGAGGAGTTCACACTCCAAGTGGTGCAACTCACCTCAATTCTTGGTCACCAAGGCCTTGGACCAACACATGATAAGGCTTTGGATTTCATTTGCTTGTGTTGCATGCATTTACATCAAAATGCAACCTTGGTTCTTTGGGCTATCATGCATCAAAATGCACCATTGGTGGCCCAAGAACCAAGGGTCTTGCCTCCTTGAGTCCCCAAGCATGATAGGAGGCGATGACCATGCTTACATGCCCCCCAAAACCCATGCCATGCATTCTTTGTCTTCTTGTCAATCTGTCTGCTGCAGGGACTTTCTGCCGGCCGGCAGTTTATTGTGCCGATCGGCACTGTTTTTGTGCCGATAACCCCCACATGCAGCCGGTGGTCAATTTCAGAAACTGGTGATCACTTCCCCCAGCCGGTGGGTTATTGCAGATCACCCAGAAGGTGTCCTGAAGCTTTGGGAATTTTTGGAGAGGCAGGGCAGTAAAAACAGAAGCAGCAATGCCATGACACGGGTTTTCCAGGCAAGTCGGATCGAGCATGCATCATTCGCGCGCCCCAAGGCAGGGCTGAGGCCCCTTTTCTTTCATTTATTTGCTTTAATTTTAATAGTTAGAATTTTGTAATATTTAATTTATTCGTTTATTCTCTTGGACTGTATTATTATTTGATCCCTCCGAGCGAGGGCAAAGTTGTAATAAGTGTGGGTGAGTGGGTGTATGTCTTCCAACCCCCATTTCTTTCTTCCCTTTTATTTACCCGCTTTCGATGGTAGATTAGGGCACGTCTATTTCAGCATACCTTATGCAATGCATGCGTGCATTCATGCATTTGTTTACATACATCGGGCTCGGCACATCATGCAAACCGCATCGTACTTTCAATTCCAAATTGAATACGTGATAGTTGTTGCATCTCATGTGCCATGTTTAGGTTAGCCGAACTGTTTAGATTACACTCTTGTATGTGTCGCATTAGCCACTTAACATGAACTAGGTCATGCATGTTTGCTAACTAGTTTCTTGTTTTGGCGGAGTCTGATGTAAGTTTTATGGCTTTAGCATATCGCATGTGTGAATGTTTACCATGACGGTATGCTTGCCATGCTGCTAAGTGCTTACATGATAAACCTGTTTGAATACTGTGGGTGGAGGTTGGATTGCTGAGTCGGAACAATTCATTGAAATCCGCGTTTTAGCCTACTTGCAGTAGCAAAGAAAACAACACGTTTTCGAGACAAGGCGGATATGCAATGTTTATTTCCAAGTTAGGCAATCTAGTCTATACTTTTGTGTTGTGCGCATCACATAGTAATTCTAGGCTAAATAATTGGAATAAGAACATGTAATGTTTTCAAAGCGGATATCACGGTTAGTAGAGGCCGGTCTTGGACCGGCGAAATGGTGCTCATAGTCGACCTTCCCGATCGCCCAAGCTCGAGCCAAGACCACTTTGGTGATGGCGGACATGTGGCCTTGCATCGAGTCGGGGTTTCCTAAATTTCCCATTTTAAAATATTTAGGTGGCGACTACATGTCCGGCAAAGCAGTCCATGTTTGGCACTACTTTTCAAAAAAAATCCGTTTTCTCAAACGATTTGCCGGATTTGGACTCTTTGGTTCAGATTTAGAACCGCGACACAAATCGAGTCCGAACTGTAGCAAGAGGCCTCACGGGCGCTGTTACACTTGGGGACAACCATATGGTGGTGAGGGGGTTGTTTTGAATTTTCACCCCCGGAACGCCATTTTTCGACTAAGTTTAAGGCGTATTCGGCTCTAACTCCCAACCTACGGGTCTGAATTACATTACATATGTTGTCATAAATCCTATTTCTGAAGATGTGCTAATTAAGGTGTTTTGTCAAGGTCCTATGTGTTTTTTTTTTTTAAGTTTATCATTTAATGAAATTCCATTGTTGCTATAACATTGGAAGTTTGCATCATTAAATATTCTCGTCGCTCCTCTTGGAATTGTTTTTACATAATTAATTAATTAGTTAACGAATTAATGTGTTATTTCTTTTCTCCTCTTATTTGTATAATGTCAAAACAATTCCAAGTGGTCCAAAACAATAATGTGAGACCCCTAATTTTTGTAAACCCTATTAGGTCTCTTACTTTTAAATTATTTCTTTGAAATCGCTCAATTTCTTAATTAATTGCAATTTTAACCCTAGGATCAAAATACATGCACCAACTGAAAACTCGCAAACCCTGATCAATTTTGATAACTTAGAAATCATTCTAATACCCTAATACTAATTAATTGACTCCATAAGTGTAGAATTACCACTTGAAAACCCTAGGTTTTTTCGGTTTTTATCACGCTCGTTGGTTGATAGCCTTTTTATTAAAAAAAAAAAAACTAATTAGATTCTCTAACCCTAACTTAGTTAGATTCTACTCTAAAATAAATGTTACAATTCATAAATTAAGGCCTTAGCCTTCATATTTTATATAAATCACAAAGTGACCCCAAGTTAGTACCATTGTATATATATATATATATTTATAACTCTTATTCATCAAATCTTTTTGTACACAATATCTATGGAATTTGTACACATAATAAATAGGAAAATCCCCCAAATCTTGAGCACATAGCTAGCCATCATACCTCCTAGGCTATAATCATTGTACTTTAGTACAAACAAATCCTTTGAAATCTTGGAGCAATAATGACCTTGGTACCAATTCTATATATATACATTGGGAATATGTCCATAGTACTCATATATTGAATAAAATATTCTCCATTTCCCTTCCCCATGGCCGGCCAACCTAGGAGAGTGTGAGGGACCAATTTTCAAGACTTATAATTATGACATTCTAGAAGCAAAGTACCAAGTACAAGGGTTGTGTTCCCAACCTAGTTCCATTCCAACTAGAAACTAACTAAATCTTGTCTAATCACATAATTAAGTCCTCTAATCACTCCCTATTCCATTAGACTCCAAGTAAATCCAAACTTTTCAATCCAATTACAACTAGTGGGCCTTTGTGTCTTTTCACACCAAATTTGCCTATAAATACAACCACCCTCTTAGCATAGCATACACAAACAACACACACATACACCTACATTTGGCCTATAGGAGAGAAAGGAGAGCAAGAGAAAAGTCTTGAGAGGGAAAGGAAGGAAAAGGGAAGCAATCTTGTTCAACTTGGCCTGGCCTAGCCTAGCAAGTAAGCCACAACACAACTCTCTCTTTTATTTTCCTTTTTCAAATACATGCTCTTAAGGGTTCTAAACATTGTTTTCAGATGTGTTTTAATGATTTCCTTTCTTGTATTTCTCTTAACTGGTATAAGACTACCTTTTTTCGTATCAAACTCTCAAAATTTCCAAAGGCACACCTTTAAATTTTTGAGTTTAATACATATTATTTAGCAAGTTTTTGTCACAAGAGAAGTGGAAAATTTCCTCTAGTTGATCTCTTCTCTCACCAAATTTCCATTTTCAAGAACTGTGCCAGAAAAATCTATTTTTCATCCAACTTTCGAAATTTCTATAAAAATGTAGAAAAATATTCTGGACCTCCATTTTATGTAAAAATCTTCCTTAAGGAGTTATCTTTCAACTAAAATTGGTTTCATTGAAAATGAGTGAGCAATTTGTGAGAAACTCCAATTTTCGTAAAGGTTAACGAATTTGGACAAGGCTAGAACATTTCTTAAATAACTAAAAACTAGAAAAGCTATCACATTTCCGAACACATGTTCTGAAAACTAGATTAAATTCTCTACGAGCCATAGGAAGGCCGAGTTCGGTAAAAATCTAAAATATCCCTTTGGATTTTAATCTTTAAATGGTATTGAATCTCGAAATTTAGTTTCGCATGGGTGTTTTATGCTATTGTGTACATGAATATGCTTATTAGTTTATGATCACGTCTTGGTATGGTATTTCATGTGTTATGGTTATGTTCCTTATCTACTTCATTTTAATGATGCTCATGCTTATGTGAATGTTAGTATCTTGTTGAGTTTGTTCTAACTTGACTTAAAACATTGATCCAAACGGAAAACTTAATTGGGATGGTATTGGGTTTTTGATCACTTGAATAATGAAGAGATGATAATGTGTTATGAATGGATTGATGGGATGTGCTCCCTAATTAAAGGTTAAGTCTTGCGCAAGCAGTTGTCGCGTAAACCCTAGAATGGAACGGATGTATTCGGACTCTTTGCGATGGTTTGATTGGTGAGATAAGGTTGGGTTCGGATGGGATATTCTAGAGGATAAAACTTTTTGGAAGGATAAGGTTGGATTCAGGAGATAAAATTTTTTTCTTTTCGTTGTCCCTTTTAAGGCCTTGCGGTTGGCGCTACGCGGTATATAACCGTTGGTAGGCATCCGAGGTTAGTTCTGCAACAACGCAGCAAAAGGTGGAGTTTCGAATAGTCCGGTGTCCAATTCTTGTGGTTGGGAGGATGAAATATCTTTGGGGGATTTCTAGAATACTAACCACTAACATTATAACCTTTGTTATCTATTTGAATGACATGTTCCTTTCCTCAGTTATTAAAATTGCTATTATTGACTTGAACATCATGTTTTATTACTTGCTCGCTATAAAAATGATGGTGTATTGGAATGGGAAAAAGGGACGGGGTGTGTGTGCGTTTACTGGGCATTCAAAGCTTATGGCATTTTATGCCAGGTATTGAAGACTATTAGATCGGTTGAAGGCAAAGCTAAAGCATTTGATGACGTACGGCTACCCTAGGAGGATTAGAAACTAGTTTGTAAACGTTTTTTGAGATTGTAAGTGATCGATCCCATGTTGTATTTAAGACACGATTTTGTAATTTGTATATATATAACATTTGTAACCTATCCTTCTACTCCATCAACTCATGTAGGCCTTGTGTTAATACCTTGTCAAGATCTATCAAAAAGGTAGCTTTGCTATCTACGGTGGTTGGACTTAGAAGGGAGGCTATTTTGACTCCTCTGACCTTCCTGGGGATCTTGCTTGGTTATTAGCCAAAGGACTCATTAGTGACGTTTCTTACTCTTGTAACCTTAGATAAACCCTGTATTTAATGGTTAATATATTATCTGATGTTTCCAATTTTTTGGGGTGTCACAAATAATGTCAATATGGGAAGTTTTTTTTGTAAAACTTTTAGTATCATATGAATAAAATTCTTCTTACCAAATACGACGATGACCGTCTGAACCCTGCAACAAAGTTGTGAATCGTAAAACCACGTCGTTCATATGATTAAGTTGTTCTTGTTGTGCCTCCCCTGATTTTTTTCCTTCTTCTACTTGTTTCATTATCTCCTCCCTTGCTTTTTTTCCTTCTTCTACTTCTTTCAAATGTTTTTTTCTAACACGGTGGAACAGTGATGACAAAACTTTTTCTAACACGCATTTTCTTTCTATACAGATGCATACACTAATGAGATAAAATTAAAAATATTGGTCTAGGCATTCTTTCAACTTTTGAAAAGTAACAGGTTTTGAAACAAACAAGTCCATACCATTTGCAAAACACTCGTCTACACTCTCTGCCAATGCGTTTGTTGTCATTTGCAATTACACCACCAATATTCATCAATGGATATACATACAAATACGAGGATATTCATTATGAAGAAAAGTTACAAAATTTTGAACTGCTATTATTACTTGCAAATGTCAAATGCGCATATATCTTGTCTTCCAAAATGACATTCACTGGGCTTGTCTCAGATTTAACCATCCTTTTCTTTTCTTTTGTTTGTAATAACTTCCCGACATTTACTCTAAGTCAATGTAAACACATTAAATACTGTATTGAGCAAGATTCTCATAAAGAATACTGGCTACACATAGAAAATTAGGATTCAAGTGCGTACAACAATGATGGGCATCCTCTTTTTAGATGAGTTAAATTTTTGATCATTTGGAGGCACAAATTGCTCAATTCCTACTTTCACTGCAACATACCAATTACTAGTTTCCTCAAAAGAACGAATTAGTCTTGTGGCTTGAAGGCCATTCATCACTGGCATGCATACATCCTGCACATGGTTACAGCTTCAATGTATTAGGCTAAGACTACAAATCTACATGACAATGTTCACAAACATTTAAATGAGTTGCAAGGTTTGTTTATACAATTAATCTAATTTCCAAGACAAATTCCTCCAAAAGGTTTTGTGAACATGTAAGTATATTAAGGAAGTTGTGGGATAGACATGTACATTGAACTATTTGCTTTGATGGACAAAAAACTACTAAAATTTTGGAGATGTAAAAAGGGATAAAAAGTAAAGGAGAAAGCAACTATGGGCTTTGATAATGACGAAGAGAAGAGAAATAAGGCAATCAAAATGATGGCACAACCAGTGGCAAACCATTTCACCTAGCAATGTAACAACCATTGGGATAAGCTCAAACACTATCCTGATCTTAAATTGAAGTCTGAAAAAGAAAAGGATATGCATAACAAGTGATTAAAATGGTAACTAAAATAATAACCATAATAGAAAACATTTTTTAATTCTAGGAAAATTACCATCAGAACGAGATCAGAAGTACAGGACTGAACTGCACGTACAGCTTTAACTTCATTATTCACATCTATGGTATGGTCCAACTGCTTCATCATTGACCGTGTCACCATCACATTAATCTTGTTATCTTCCACAAGAGGGATCTTAGGTTTCAACATCGATTTGGGAATTTCTGGACTGTTGCTAGAACTACACTGGGTGCTTCTATTAGTTCTCTTCCACATCTCACTTGCTTCTTGGGAGTATATTGGCTTTATCGTTTCCCCAATGTTGCTTTCCTTTGAAGGGTGAGTGGAATTCATATCAGGATACTAGAATTTACCATTTTCTTTATTGTGACACTGTATCTCACTATCACTACCAACTGCAATTTTCTTAGCAGAGTCTGCGTTGTCCCTTATAGAAGATTCATGTTCCAATAATGTATTAGCACCATCAACTGAATGGGCATCCTCTAATGAAGTTACCTCTTTTGTTGCAATGTTGCTAGAGGGAAATGAGTAGGAATCTTCTAACAAACCATTAAGTTTGTACGAGGCATTAAAAGTAATATTGTTTGGAAATTTTTTAGCCCTGCCAGGACCACTAGGAGCGAAAAGAGAACCCAAAGTGCGTGGTTGAAATTGAAAAAATCCAGAACTTGTATCATCATCGTTGGCATCCTCTGGAGCATTATGATCAACCATATCTGAGAGTTCATTAGGATCATCTGAATTATCAGCTGTAGGTGAAACCTTGTATGGTAGTATAAATGTAAATGTAGATCCATGGTGCTCTCGGCTGGAAACACTAAGATGACCTCCCATGAGCTCAACCTATTTCATACGCATATGAATGTGAAGAGTAGTACATCAACTAAGATAGTTTATATCAAAGTGACAAAACGAAAATTCATGTCTCCATATGAAATGAAAGAGAATTTCAACTTCAAGCTGTAGATAGACTAGAAATTCACATAGAAAATTTATATCAAATGAAGTGGTATGGGTGGGCGATAGGCTTGGAACAAGTCCGAGGGGAGAAGAATAATTTAGAATGAGATGCTCAATTTCAGTAATTTTAAATTTCTACTAAATTTCTTGCATGTAAACTACCTACTCTCGTATAAAAAGTGATATAAATTGCAGTTTCTCACCACAGGAACAAATATTTTAGAAAGAAGATTAATGTGATTTAGTGGAAATGTCTACCTATGAATATAATGCTTGTGGTTAATATAATTGAAACAGATATGCCTTCTAATGGCCATTTCACAGTACAACATGAACCCTGGTCTAGAAAATTAAATAAAAATGAAAAAAAAAATTGTTTAAAACGATCACCAGTTGTTTTCAGATTGCTAGGCCTAGCCCAGTCCCACCATACTTCCATGTTGTGTCTGCACCTACTTGCATGTATTTCTTAAATAGAGTAGGCAAAGCATTCTCTGTTCCATTGAAATGAAAAGTGGGATTCTAAGAAATAGCAAAAAAATTATTAATAATAGTCTGTACTCAATGTTTCAAAGCATATTTCAAGATGTGAAATTACCCGGTATTCCAATTCTCGTATCATAAACATCGTAGCATATCCATACTATTGTTTCATTTGGCTGAAGGTGGTTCTCTTCACCTCCATCTATCGAGGCCCCATTTCTAACTAGGGTTTTGGGTTCGTCATGAAGTTTGCGGTTTTTGTAAGGACCTTCCTCATGTTTCTCTTCATGAAAACCTTTTTGATCACAGCAACTTTGATACAATGATACGCATTTATCTAGTTCGTGTACATTTACTGAAACTGTTGACCTGTCTGCAGTGATCTTCTAATTGGATCCCTCTTCCATAACCGAAGATGGGGCTGGTACCACATAAAGATTTATTCCAACCTTCCCTTCATAGGTAAACTTGATTGCATTGTTGGAAAAATAAAAACTTAAAAATTTGAAGCAGAACTAAATAATGCACGAAAGGTGCAACAAAACCAGAAAGCATGTTGCATATTCATTTTAGTTGTGACAAATGCTCATATTCACAATGTTGTAAAGAGACACACTATTCATTGCTGATCATCCTAATCTAAAGTACTGGAAGCAGTAGATTGGTGTTACATTGTCATTGCATTTAAGAAAGCAACTTTTGTTAAATATCATGGATAAAGTAAAACATTCTCGCCTCAAGAAAGGAATTATAATTTTCTTTTTAACTAAGGAAAAAATAATATACACCTTTAAGTTTACAAATCTTTCTATAACATATGTCGCATAATTGTTCAAAGGAACAATTCCTTGGTCCTCTTGACAAATATTTCACAAATCCGGGGAAAACAAACATCATGACCTCTGTTGTCTTTTATTGTGATACAATCACTTTCTAATCATATCAAATAGGAATTTCTAGAGGAACAACTATGGGGCAGAATGTTACATATGGAGCATAATGTTGGACAAGCAAGTAGCAGAAAAGTGCACAAGGCTCTAAACATAGCTAAAACCATCCATATAATCTACAAAGGAGAATTTGAAACAAGACATTGGACATCACTTCTCTCTCTTTCCATGACTTGCTTCAAACAAGACTTGAGCTCTTCTCTCCTCAAAACCCCTTTCCCATCCTTCTTAGCTCTCACACCAACCTCTTATATCTCGTTTATAAACTTAGCATCGGTCAACAACTGGTTCAACCATTTGGGTACCCCAACCATTGGACATCAAATTTTCTTTGTCCGTCAAACCCATAAAACTAAAATCAAACAAATTTTGGACATGAAGAATAACATAATTTCATAGAAATCAAACAATTCAACCAAACTCATTTACGAAATCAATACAAAATTAAACTAAAAAAATCATAAAAACCCTAGAAGGGGTGTGAGAGATGGGGAAATAGGGGAAGGGATAGAAAGAGAGAAAGAGAGAGAGAGAGACAGAGAGAGAGAGAGAGAAACAGAGAGGTGGCGAGAGAGAGAGAGACACAGAGTTTCTTTGTCCGTCAAACCCATAAAACTAAAATCAAACCAATTTTGGACATGAAGAATAACATAATTTCATAGACATCAAACAATTCAACCAAACCCATTTACGAAATCAACACAAAATTAAACTAAAAAAATCATATAAACCCTAAATGAAGTGTGAGAGATGGGGAAATAGGGAAAGGGAGAGAGAGAGAGAGAGACCTAGATTGACAAAGAGGGAGAGGACCGAGAGCGTGAGAGAGAGGGACAAGAACCTGTGATTTGCAGCAGTGGATGTGGTGATTTGCGGCGGTGGTGATGTGCAATGGTGAGGTGGTGACCGACGGTGGCCAACAACGATGAGGTGGTGACCGTCAGTGAGCGTGCGTCTGGTTTGGTGTACTAATGGTCTATGTGTTTGTGAGACAAAACAGACAAAAGATCTGTGTGAAAGAAAGAGGGAAGGGCAACAATATTTCCCTCTAAAACAATTCCCAACCTTTAGTGACTAAATAAAAATTGGTCGGCAAATGTAATCAATAGTGACTAAAAGTTCGTAGCTGTTTGTTTAATATTGGCTACTAAAATTTTTTTTGTCGGCAATAACAACCTATCTACGACTACAGTGTTTTAGTCACTGATGGTTGCAATAAATAAGCCTATTTTTGGCGACTAAAAGAAATTTTGGTTGGCAAAAGGCTGTGTACGCTAACTAAAACCAAAATTAGTAGCCTCAAATCTAAACAAATGCTGACTAAAACTTTTTTAGTCGCCTTTTGACATATTTTTAGTGACTAAATATTTTTTTAGTCGCCAATAACTAACATAGGGCTACTAAATAATTTGTCGGTAAAGGGCTAACTTTTGGAGACTAAAAATGTTTTAATAGCCAAAAGTGGTCGCCAATGGTGCAGATTGTTGTAATGAAGTACGTTTATGCGAGTCATGAACAAGATTTTTCTCCCTTTCATTGGCAAGTTCGTTGTAGTATATTTCGATGATATTTTAATTTATAGTCCTAATGTTGAAATACATCTCACCATATTCAGAAGGCCTTTTACACTTTTGCCAACTAAAAATTTAGTTGGTAAAAGTCTATTTTTAGTCAATAAAAATCTTCTACAACCAATTTTTTTAGTTGCCACTTTGGTAGCTAATACATAGTCGGCAAAAGTAATTTGAAACTAAAAAATTCTTTAGTTGGGAAAAAGAACATATTTGCCAACTAAACTTTTGGTCATTGAACACATAACTACCGCAACTAAACCATTTTGTAGCTAAAAGCATAGTTGTCAAATCGGGATTCGAATCGTGAATCGAAATGGTATTGTACCGAATCGCGAATCGAATCGAATCGTGAATCGTAAAGATTCGGTCACCTTTTTTTAATTATATAGAAAATATATCTACACACTTAGATATTAAATATATCTAATAAATATGAAATATTTAGACACAAATCACTAAAAATATTGTTTTAAATGATAATCATGTGGTCTAAGTAAGAAGTTAACATTGATTCCAATGTTTACCACTTCACCTTTTTCCCTTTTAGATACTATTTATTATCAACTGTTCTTAATGAAGAAAGCAAACGAAGACAAACTTTCAATTTCCAAGTAACAATAACTCAAAAACAATGTTTTTAACTTTTTACAATGTTAAAAAACCAAAATCTTCGAACTTTTTCAAAAATCTCACTTGATGCCTTCAAAAAATTCATTTTGTAAATGCAAGTATTTAGATAAAATTGAATATGTAAGCCTAGAATATTGTAGAGAGAGAGAGTTTTTTTTTTTTTTTTGCCCACTAAAGTTTGTGTATTTGAGAGTAAATAGGGAGGAAGAGAAAGTCAAAAGATGACATATAGTAATCTTAGAGACCTTAAAAAGGTTGTATGAACCCTTTTTCCAACAATAAAAACTCAAAAAAGAAAGCCAAATATCGATTTTAGCGAATTGAATTGATTCATGATTCACCGATTCGATTCACCAATTCACCGATTCGATTCACCCATTCACCGATTCACCTATGATTCATAGCTATTTGCGATTCACACAACCTATTCGAATCGATTACCTACCGAATTGAATTGAATCGTACGATTCGAATCGCGAATTGTACGATTCTAATAACAGAGGCTAAAAGTGTTAGTCACCAAAAGTACTATTTTTCCGACCAAATACACCAATGGTACCATTCCCCAACCAAAAATGTTAGTCGCCAAACGTAATGTTTACACGACTAAAACTTTAGTTGGCAATACACCCATTCGCCAACCAAAAACTTTGGTTGCCAAAATTAATGATTTTACCGACTAATTATTTAGTAGCCAAATGTAACCTTTTGCCTACCAACATTTTGGTCAGCAAATGTGAGAGGTGAAACATTGACTAACAACTTTAGTCAGCTAAAGTATTAGCTGTTTTTTTCTGGCCAATCACTTAGTCACCAATTCAATTCTTTTCGTTTATCAAAATAGAAATAAACCATTATTTTAATACCATTTGACCTAGATGACGTAAATGGGAAATTTAATCAAAACCCCTCCATTGGAACCTTATTTGGTGAAAAAGACAACCCAATTTATTTTGCTTTATAAACCCCCTAAGGAGGAGGCACATAATTGAACAAGGACAATGTAAAATATCATTTTTTTTTGTTCAACAATATTGCCAGAGTAACATGTTACTATTAAACAGTGTAACCTGTTATTGTTTAGATCAATTTCAACAGTAATAATTTGTATTTTTTTTAAAAAGAATTTCATAGTCAATATGGATCTTGTTTGATAGATCTTGATGAAACGATTTTAAAAATACTAATTTTATTTAAAATCGACATTTAGATCAAAGTTATATTATTTTAAAGTCTAATATTTCAATGAAAGTGGTATGTGTTGGACTTTGCCAAAATAAAAAATAAAAAATTTGTACTTGTCCTTAATGCATTAAAGTTTTATTATGAGGGGGCTTTGACCAAATCTCCCATAAATAATCTATCCAATCCATTCAATATAACTTGTAATAATCAACAATCATTCAAACAAATAAAATACATAAATCATCCAATATTCCTTAACATGTTTAATTAAAGTCATCAAATATTTAAGTTTTCATCCAGAAGTAATTCCAAACTACATAATTGTCCAATCCAAAATGTCATGTAATCTATATAATCATCCAATAGTCACATCCATCTAGCATAAAAATTTAAAACGTAACAAGTACTTGTTATTATGTTTTCAATTTTTGTCCATACACATCTATCCAAAAACATATAATCCATTAAAAAATGTAACAAGTGCCAACTAGTGTTGTACAATTCAGCTTCGTGCACGAGTTCATCTGTACAAAAGAAAAATAAAAAAAATTCAGGTAATTTAAGCAGAAAATATTTGTTAGGGTGTTAATATGAAGCATCTTAATAACAAATGACAACATAGTGAACCTTGTGCAGTCCGGGTATAGTTTACGTTGAGCATCTTTGAACAACTTATCAAGGTTCCGTCCATCCACACTCTCAAAACTAGCAGGTAATTCATCCCCTTCATCATCCATTGCAAAACCACTACAAACCTCTTCCAACGTAATAGGCAAATCATCATTGTCATCCTATCTTCCCCTACAATTTCACTATATATGTCATGGTGACCTTCATTCGGTATGAGGGGTTGAGCCATGGAAACAAGTTCCCCATGGTGCACCTGTAGAGACCCCAATTTTCGTAATTTCTTTTGATACTCTAACCTTGAGATTATTACAATTTAGACCTCGAATTTTCACCTTATCCCAAATTTAACCTTATCCCAAATTTAACCTTTGAACTGAAAACGCATCCCGGACAAAACCGTGCAAATCCTAATTGACCCTGGTAGCTTAGCAATCGTTCCTAACACTCATATTAATTATTGAACTCTCTAATTATAGATTGATCGCTCAAAACCCTAATTTCCAATTTTCATCATTTTCGTTCAATTACTCACCTTTTAATTCAAAGCGAAACAACTCAACCGAGTTATTTTCCCTAACACTATTTCTAAAAAATTCAACATTTGAAATAGATATTTTAATTCATAAATTGAGCCCAAAACCCTCACACTTTATTAAAATTGCACATTTGCCTCAAATTCATTGTATTATATATATAATCGTACACTTCATTATAAAAATCTTTTTCCATAAGTACACTATTTTAAGATGAATTTGTACACAAAAATGAAATGAAAAATCTCTCAAAAACCCTAGTCAATTGAAGCACGTTGCCATGGAGATTCTTGTGGTGTACCTTGGAAACAAATTTCATGAAAATAAGGAAGATATTTTGACTTGGAACTAAATTTCTAGAACTTTGTCTTGTACTTAATTTCCATATAGTTCTACTTAAGCCTAACCCTAACTATATCATGTTTTAATACATAATTAGGCCCCCTAATCATCCTACATTCAAATTAAATCTAAAACTTTTTCATTCCATTGGAACCAAGTGCATTTTAAACAATTCACCACTTTTTTTCCCTATAAATACACCACCCTCCCCTAGCATTTTTGCACAACTCAAACACATACACACACATAATTCAGCCAAGAGAGGGAGGGAAGAGCAAGAGTGAGTTTTGGGAGAAGGAAGAAAAAGAGAGCAAACTTACACAACACCAACCTTAGACAAGAAAGTAAGCCACAACACAACCCTCTCTTTTATTTTCTCATTCCAATACGTGATATTAGAGGCTTGAATTATTAATGTCAGATGTGTATATATGGTGTTCATGTGTTTAAATAAGAAGAGTTGAGCCTTAATTGTCACCTTGTATGAATTCTTCCTTAAAATGAAACAAGGTTATCTTTTTCTATCCATTTCATATTATTTCCAAAAGCATACCTTCATTCTAAAAATTTGAGTTATTTATATATTATATAGCATGTTTCATAATAAGAGAAGTGAAAAATTACTCATGGTTTCTCCCTTTATCAATTACTCTTCTTATTTCAAATTTGTGCAAGAAAGACCGGCATTTTTTCAAAAAATATAGAAAAATGCAGAAAAATCATCTTGACCTCATTTTTGTATCAAAATTTTCCTTAAAGTGTTATCCTTCAATTAAAATGATTTTATCGAAAAAGAGTGATTGGTTTAAGAAAAAATCCAATTTTTGCAACAATCGACAAATCTGAATAGTGCTGTCCTATTTCTGAAAGATGATTTAGAAACTAGATAAAATTATCTACAAACGATAGAAAGTCTGAGTTAGGGAAAAATCTGGAATTGTCTCTTAGACTGTGATCTTTAAAGTGTATCTAATCTAGAAATTTATGTTTATTGATGATTTCATACTTTTAATTTTATGAATGTGATTCTTATCTCTTGTTTGGGCTATAGTATGATATTTACATTGTTGTGCCTATATTTCTTTACTATGATGCTTTGATGATGCTCATACTTATATAGGAATTATTGTCTCAATAGTTTGTTCTAACCTTCACTTAAAATATCTACCTCAAGGAGAAACTAAATGGGGGTGATATTGGGTTTTCGATCACTTGAATAATGATGAGATGATAATGTGTTAGGTATGGATTGATGGGACATGTTCTCGAATTAAAAGATAAGTCTTGCATAAGTGGTTGTTTTGAAACCCTTGAATGGACTGGTTATATTCAGACCCTAGGTATTTATGACAGATAAGGTTGGAAGAGGTTATGGGTAAGGGCCTCATTTTTTCGTCTCTTTTAAGGTCTTCGGTTGGTGCTATGCAGTACATAACCGTTATAGGCATATGGGGTAAGGTCTACAAAGCAGCAAAAAAAGGGGCATACTGAATAATCTGAGTCCAATTCTTGCGATTGGGATGATGAAAGAGATTTCTAGATTACTAACATCTAACCTTGTAATCCTTTGTTATTGACTTGAATATCATGCTTCATTACTCGTTTGTTATAATTGCGATTGTGTATTAGATTGGAAAAAAGGGAAGAGGTGTGTGTGCATTTACTGTGCATTCCAAGCTCATGACGTTTCAAGCTAAGTGTTGATGAATTCTACACAGATGACGACGAAGCATAAACATTTGAAGACATATAGCTATCCTAGAAGAACTAGGAATTAGTAATCATGTTTTGGGAGTATAAGTGTTAAAACTCTTGTTGTAATTAAGATATGATCTTGTGACTATTATTTTACTTATATATACATAAATCTTTGGTAAACTTATCCTTATCCTTCAGTCAATTTATGTAGACTTTGAGTTAATACCTTGTTAAGATCTGTCAAAAATGTAGTTTTGCTATCTAAGGACATTGGACTTTGAAGGGAGTCTATATTAACTCCTCCGATCTTTCTTGGGATCTTACTTGATTATTGACCAAATGACTCATTAGTAACATTTCCTAGATTTGTAACCTTAGAAAAATCATGTATTTATTTGTTAATATGTTCCCTTCCCGATTTTTGGAGCGTCACATCACCCAAGTCTTGTAAAAAAGAGAGATCCCTCTTCGAATCAAATGAATCTTGACAATGTGGATCGTATGTATTTTGTCATTCAAGAAATCGATACATGGACACCAAAGGACACCAAATCTTATCCTCCATGCCTATATTTCTCGTCGCAAATTCAATAAATGAATTCACCCCTTCTTGATACTTCATCCAACCCTTGTCTATTTAGGCCATCTGAAAGGTTAAAGACAACTATAACGCCCTGAAAAGAACCATCCCAGATCTTGTTTTCCCCAGGCATTTCCATCACACAACACATACAAAATAGAAACATACATAATAACCAAATTATAACATTCTTTACATTTCTTTCCCTTTGAACTATCTCCCAAAGATTTACAATGTCATCTTCTTACATACATAACACAACAAAATAGTTCACAGAGTAAGAAACATCTACAACAATTAAATCCTAGGTCTACTTCCTTTCCATATGTGTCCCATAGTACAACAACTTCAACACAAATATACAATTACAAAACAGTTCAAAGACCCAAGACCAATAGGGTTTCAAAAGAATTGTATCCCGGTTCCAAAAAGATTTCTCCATATCAAAATCATCCCTTGGTAGGCACTTCATCTTCTTTACCTAAAATTTGTTGACTTTGGAGTGAGCATAAGCTTAGTAGGTGATGAATTTAACAAGTTATATAGCCAATTGAATAACCCATGATCATGCAATGCAACATTTGAAATACATAAATGAAGTAGCATATAAGCGTCTAGGTATATGAGTGAAAATATGCGATGCATGAAATTGTTCCATTTTTTCACAATATCCTCAGGTGATAAACATACTATGATGTCCCAAGTAAGAGCCGAAATTCAAAGCATACATATATAGATATAGATTTGCATACTGAAAATAGTCCCACATTTGTGGACTCCAAAAACGGCGGGATGATGGGCACCCAAAAACATTTTCCCTTTCACATTTGTCGGCTCCATAAACGGCGAGGACGTGGACACCCAAAACCATGTTTTTCCACATTTGGTAGCTCCAGAAACGGCGGGCTTGTGGACACCTAAAAACATTTTCCCACATTCATTCGACAATATGCGCAGACAGAGCAATTGGGCACCTTGACTCCCCGCGCGGGTACCAATTACATTACACAACTCAAACCTAGCCCGACTCACTACTCGGACACATAGACTATTTACCCCTTTCCGCTTTTCAACAACATCCTCATCATAATGTTAAGAGATATATGAAATGCATATAATGTATGAATTTGCAAAGCTTTAATTTTCCCTAAGATGATTTCAAATCATAGAAATTTCATACTTCTCACATCATCATTGAAGGACACCTCATTACCAATCCTTATTGACTCAAGGTGCATTTAGAGAAAAGCTTCTACTCCTATATTTCAGCCTTAAAGTCATGTAAATACGTTCAATTTCATGTTTTTGAAAACAATTGAGCAAAACCCCTCTTCATTGAACAAGTCTCAAAACTAGGGTTTATGAAAGAATTAGGGGTTTTCCCTCTTACAAAAATTGCAGTTAATCATCATTAATAACCATAATTTCAACCATAATCACAAAGTATTATCCACCTATTTCCAAATCATTTACTAACAACACAATCCATACATATACACATACACACACACACATATATACTACATGAATAAATATGAAATTACCACATAAGTTATTCAAATTGAAGATATATCAAGTTAAAGACACCCCTACCTCGAAATTGGAAGATAGAGTTGCGAATCACACTTAAGACGTTGATGAACTTGCAAAATAATCGGTAAAAATGTCCATCTAAGCTTCCTTTCAACTTTCCTTGGAAGATTTGAGTGGATCTTGGGTTGAGATTAGAGAAATCTAGGGTTTATCGACTAGGGTTTTTGGAAAAGTAAGGTCAAAGAGAGAGAGTATGAAAAGTGGAATGAAAATTGGTGAAGGTCGACTTTTTAAAATATGTTGTCCCAACAGACTGCTCGAGCGAACAACACAATTACGAAGGGATCGCTTGAGCGATCATTCCACCGCTCCAGCAAAAAATGAGAAGTCCCAGAAGTTTTGCAGAGCTACAGTGAAATTTTTGAGAGCATGAATTCTATGCTTGAGCAACAACTTCACCGCTCGAGCGGTCCCGCCTGCAAAACAGCCAACTACTGGGAGTTGAAAATCTCCGCTTGAGTGACCAAATGATCGCTCAAGCGGTCCAAAAAACTCAACTGTCACAACAATCATAACATTAATTAATCTACAAAATATTTAAAAAAGTGTTAAAAACTACAAAATATAAGGCTTATATTATAAAGAAGACTACAATTTATGAATATCGGTGAGTTGTATGTTAGGACTAGAATGTTAAAAAATTCATCCACACTTAGAAATTATTAAGAAGCAATAGGAGATGTGTCTATAACTCTAAGTTTTCCAAAAATATAAACTTGTAATTTGTAATAAACTACCCTAAACATTCTTAACGTTTATTTTGTAGGTGAAAAAAGCACGGCTTTTTTGGTGATTTTATAGCCTGGTTTTATGACCCTAGAAAAAGGGCAAGAAGAGGGTTTCATTTGCAATCTACTTTCGCTTTACAAATTCACAACACAAGGAATGAAGAATCCTATAAAAAAGGATCAAACAATAATTATATGCAGGTTATTTAAAAAAGGATCAAACTATGTTAATAATATGCAGAGCAGCAGCAATTTGAAAGATGCACATTAGTCTCAATTTACATCGCTCATCAACCTAGAGTGCACCAAATGCCATCCTTCAAAATAAAGAACAAACCAAACTGGGAGCTTTATTGGCGACAAATCCTTTTAATGCATGCTGAATCTATTGTCTATATACCTAGGGTTATTCTACATAGACATGGTTACTAATACCATTCCCTTGATAATTCTTTCCATATTCAATGTCATATTAATCTGCTTGATCCAAAACAGAGATGTAATATAATATAGCAATCCTTTATGCTCTTTCTTGTCTTCCTTGTTACCACCACACACCAATTATATTTGTTATTCATTGGTTTCAGCTTTCAATCCAAGACTAAGTATTAACACATACAAACAAGTCATCAAATGGATCAAAAACTAAAGAGTTGATGAAAAAAATTTACTAAAAAAAAAAAAGAGTAAAAAGATATTACTTTATTTAGCTTATTTTTTCTTTCTTTCTTTCTTTTTTTTTTTTATAGATCTTTGTAGGTTAGACAGACTGAAAAAATTTATAAGAAACAAAAAAAAAGTGATATAAATGTAGAATAAATTCACTAAATTAAAGAGAAAAAAAATATGACTTTTTTAATTGATCCCAAACTTAATTCACTAGGCCAATGACCAACCCCAATAACTTTTGTTTGTGTTTAATTCTAGCTAAACTAGTTGACAACCCTATATATCCCCATGTACCAATTAGAATCCCACCCTCCCAAAATCACCAACAACAAAATTTCAACATTAGTTAAACACGAAATAACTTCTTTTTTTTTTTTCTCAGCAAAAGGAGGAATTATATTAAGGGAAATTCAGCCAAAATCCTTCTATTGGACCCTTGTTTAGTGAAAATGACAACTCAATTTATTTTACTTTATAAACCCCTTAAAGAGGAGGCGCATAATTGAGTAACGACAAAGTAAAATATTTTTTTTTTCTTGGACAATATTGTCAGAGTAACATGTTATTGTGAGACAGAGAACAAGTTACTGTCAAACAAAATAATATGCTACTATTTACATCAATTTCGATGGTAATAATTTTTTTTTTCTTAAGAATTTCATAGTCAACATAGATATTATTTGATAGATCTTGATGAGAGAATTTTAAAAATATTAATTTTATTAAAAAATGACATCTAGATCAAAAGTTATATTATTTTAAAGTTTAATATTTTGGTAATAGTGATATGTGTTGACTTTTTAAAGAAAATTTTTGTGCTTATCCTTTATGCATTAAAATTTTAAATTTTATTATGAGAGAATTTTGACCAAATCACCCTATTAATAATAAGAACAATACAATAGGTAGGCTAAGGGATGAAATTGCATCATTGTCAAAACCTCACATCCCAACTATGTTAGCACCCAAGGCTAAGACCAATCATGTGCATTCCCATAGCAACAGCAGATTGGAAAGGTTCAATACAAAGATACAGTAGCCAAACAAGCTCCACCTAAAACCAACAACAACTCACCAAAACAGAGTGCTATTCAGCCACCATTTCTAACACAAAATTGAACTTGCTGAATATTGAAGATGAGATCATTGACAGAGAAAGCTACAGGAGTTGGGGAAGACGTAACCCACATGGCAATTCTCATTTTAACTAATTCACACAAAATACCTTATTTCAGTATTTATTCTATGAAATTTACATCACAGTGAAGCTTATCAAAAAAAAAAAAAAAAAAAAAAAAAAAATCCCAAATTGCTCTATAACTATCTCACTTTTTCATTTTAAATTTCAAATTTTTATAACTTCTTTAATCTTTCTCTTCATTAACACTCTTTTTATCATTCAGTAAAAACTCAATTGATGAATTTTCATAACATACTAATCAAGTGCTGTAATTTATATAATCAATTGAATTGTATCATATTGTCTCCTCTTAACATATCCATGGACAAGGTGTAGAACTATATATTACTTTAACTGTTAATATTCCCTTTTTTAGTTCATTCAAAGAAGACAAGTGGAACCTAAGAAGCATGGAGACTTCTAAGATGTGTCCATGTCGAACACGTGTCGGACACTAACTCTTGTTGGATTCTCCCCGTTGTGTTGGACACACATTCAAATGTATCCTATTCCTTTTTAAATATTTTTAGAACTAGACACACTTCAAACACTAGAAAACACACAAAAAAACACAATTCAACTTCGAAAAAATTATTTTAGGACTTAATGATAAAATAAAAATAATATAGATTTATACCTTATTAATCAATCTTCCTATATACTTGAACTTTGAGGATTCTTAAACCCAAAAACTTTCAACTTGTTTATAATGAAAGCTTTCTAAAATAAATATTAGAACTTTTTTTGTTCACAATTCTTTTGCAGTATGTTAGTTGCAGAAAATGATTTATTATTATTTTGATATAAAAAAATATATTTGTAAAGTAAAATGTATGAATAAATTATTATTTTCAAGTACACATCCAAAAATATATATTTATTTGTTGGTGTGTCATTGCCGTGTTATGTCCTAGATTGTTTTGGAAAAAAAAATAAAAATAAAAAATAAATTCCTTGTGTCATGTCATGTATGCTTCTTAAAAGTGGTACACTATCAAAGACAAGACTCATCAATATGAAATGAATCATTACCCCCACTAAGAAATGTAGTCAACCCCCACAAGCCCAGTTTGTGTATATGAAACTCAAGTCAACTGAGTTTCATCTATAATGTTCATGGTCAACAGTTGAATTAAACAACAAACCTCCCCCATCACTCTAGATGCATTTATTACCAAGCAGGGAAAAACTACCTAGAGGTTCAATTACAAAGCTGACATAGGAGAAGGCTGCAAATTTCTCAGGTATACTAGGTATACTCATAATAATACAGAAGCAAGTCTTGGTAATCTAGGTACTTGCATGTAAGAGTTTTAAAGCTACATTATCAAAAAGTTTGCTGCACCACATTTTATTATATCTTCCTTTCCCGCTTTTTTTTTTTTTTTTTGGTCTTCCCGCTTCGACTTTTGCCGACCAAATTTCGATTTTAGTCAAATGACGCTTGGATATCTATGTATTAACTTGTTCGAAAGGACAAAAGATTAAATAAATAACATACCTTTTCAATTTGGTTTCCACTTGGTCAATATACCCCGAGCACTAGTACCAAGTTAAGACAACCCCACTACACTAGTTTACCATTTCTATATACTGTTGGAAACTATCAGCAGCTAATTTTGCTGGAGTAGACACTGGAAATTCATATTCAAAGTCTGATCTGAGCCTAAATCCTATCCTAGTTTAAATCATGGCCTGCATATGTTCCAGTTTTTGCTAAAAACCCAAAGTCCCAAATATGTTGGTGAGACTTCTGCATGGTAGATTTTGTTGGTTCTTATAAAGTAAAAATGAGCTTTCACAGCATAAATCACCTAAAACTCAAACACTCACAACTCATTCATTTGGGCAAGATAGAGATTCGAACCTTTGCCTCCAACATCATTAGCCTGTAATTCCTTTTTATACAAATTCCCAGAATATCAACTTGTTGGATATAGTCATCACCCCATTGAGTGATCATGGAGCACCACCAAATTAATGGCCAACAATGGTGCACCACTTAGTGTTAATGGAGCACTTAGAGATGGTGAAGTGTGGTGGTTGAACCCACTAAGAGAGAAGTGGGGTGGTTGGAGTGTTGTCTTCTTCCTCCTCCCATTTGTGTATAAATGGAGGAGGTGTTGGAGGGAGAGAGTGAGTGAGAGCCAAGAGCAAGGCATACCAAAGAGGTGTTGAGATGTGAGGCGGAGAGACCCGTCTCCCTCGGTGTGAGCGAGGAAGACGAGAGAGTGGGTGAGTGAGGAGAGTGTGAGCTCCTCCTCTATTGTAATCTTTCTGTAATCTCCAAATTGGTATAGTGAAAACCGGCTACTCTCCCGTGGACGTAGGCATTGAGGCCGAACCACGTTAAATATTGTGTCTCATTGAGTGTGGGTGTGTATTTCTGCTTGGTTTAATTTCCGCAAAGGTCTTGAGGGGATCCCGGATCCCAACAATTGGTATCAGAGCCTCGTCGGTGGCGTTTCGGAACCAAAACAGTGCAAAATCCGAATCTGCCCAGAAATCGAATTGCTCAAAATCGAGTTTTGAGCATACCAGGAGCAAGGGCTCGACGAGAGGAGTCCAGAAACATAAAGCAGACACCCAGAGAGGTTGACGCGCCCTCACGAAGGCGGCGAAGGTGGAAAGTGAGGCAGCACGCGCACCACCGCGCCCACGGCAGTGTACCGCGCTGGTCGATCGCGCACGCCGCACGCCGCGCTTCGTGAAGGAGGACGATCGGGAGTGGCGCCAGACCACACGCGCCGAAGAACACGCACACGCCGCCGCCAGACACGCAGCGAATGGTGCCACGCGGTTCGCCATCATTCCGCCAAATCGCCACGCAGCGCCGGCCACGCAGCGTGCCACGCGTGCCAGCAGTAGCGAAGCGCCACGTGTATGCCAAGTCGAACCACGTGGTCGCCACGCCGCCAGAAGTTGTTGACGATCAACGAAGCGAGAGGATCCGGCGACGCCAAGAATGGGACAACCGCAAGGGAAGGATCCAGAAGCCGGCTATGGTGCGGCCGCAGATCCGAGGCGACAAAATGTTTTGGCCGATGTAAGCCATTTGGAGTCCGTTTTTGGTGATCCAATAGTGGTTTCCGACTATTTGGAGTATTCCGGACACATCCGTACAGACAGATTTTGGAGACGAAGTTTCTGTAAAAAGAAGGCAGATTAAAGAGACGGACGGCATCGATCACGTGGGCGAATATTCATTGGTACACGGAATATTCCCTGAACTTCAAAATTGCAATTTGGCCCGAAATTTTTAGAAAATTGTGGTGTGGACTTTCGGGGATATTTTTCATGAGGTCCCGGAAATCAAAGAAAGGTTGGTCCTAGCTAAACAGATCGTTCGACGCCTTGGCGAGGTCGAATAGTGAAATTTTGAACGGTTTTTAAAGATTGTTAAAACATGGAGTTTGTCATCTTTAATACTCGGAGGAGGTCACGGATATTGTGGAACGTCATGAGTCATCGAAGAGGTTAGAATGGGTAGATTCTAACCAGTTGGACAACCAGATACAACTTCGAGATAGATCATTGAAGACCGAGGAGATCGGGCTTGATGGCAGATCGAGGAGATCAAGATTGGTCGAAGCATCGGAGGATTGCGGACTGACTTGATGATCAAATGGCGAATCGAGGAGATCAGATTGGTCGAAGCGTCGAGGATTGCAAAGATGATTATCTCCGGAGTTCATCGGAGGATCTGGTTCAATCAGAAGAGAAGACCATTCATCGACGGATAGATGATTTGGCAACGATTCGAGGCTCGAAATCTTGTGGTGTTGGAGCTCTTGTATCTGAGTAAATCTTGGTGGTATGTGGGCGTGTAGAACAAAAGTAAAAGTGGAGCATACTAATCGCAGGGGCACAAATGCAGACGTCTGAGAGTGCAAGTGCAGTAGAGTATCGTCTGAGCGCCAGAGGAGTGTGCAGCAGCGGGTTGTTGAAAGTTCACAGGAACTTCCAGATAGAAGGCAAAAGCCGATAGTTCAGAGGAAAAGCTCCGAGCAAAGAAGACAGAGGACGTTGATGAGATAAACGACAAGTTTTCTAGTTGCTCCAGTGTTCGTCCTGCAAGGTAATGCATGACAGTCAAGGGCATCCCAGCAAGGGGTGCAGGACATCCAATCAGGGGGTGTCAGATATCTTGGTTACGCAAGTTCAAGCATAGCAGGTATAGACATCCGAGACAGAAGCGTGGAAGAGATCTGTGGGAGATAGGAGCAGAGGCTCTCTCCAACACAGAGAGTGGTGTGAGTTGAGTTGAGGATGTAGGATTCCCTCCTCCTCTTATATCTCTGGTGTATTATCTCTAGCCGAGTGCAAGCATCTCGGTGAGGAGATCACGGACTATCTTGAAGACATCAGGAGAGAGAGCGTGGAAGAGATCTGTAGGAGATAGGAGCAGAAGCTCTCTCCAAATCAGAGAGTGGTGTGAGTTGAGTTGAGGATGTAGGATTCCCTCCTCCTCTTGTATCTCTGGTGTATTATCTCTAGCTTTCAGGGGATGCAGCGTCTCAATGAAGAGATGAAGACTATGTTGAAATTTAGGCGTGACAAGATTAGCAGCAGTGTGTGCAGTGGATCACCTCACATGGGTTGAGGGGGTGATTTGTTGGATATAGTCATCACCCCATTGAGTGATCATGGAGCACCACCAAATTAATGGCCAACAATGGTGCACCACTTAGTGTTAATGGAGCACTTAGAGATGGTGAAGTGTGGTGGTTGAACCCACTAAGAGAGAAGTGGGGTGGTTGGAGTGTTGTCTTCTTCCTCCTCCCATTTGTGTATAAATGGAGGAGGTGTTGGAGGGAGAGAGTGAGTGAGAGCCAAGAGCAAGGCATACCAAAGAGGTGTTGAGATGTGAGGCGGAGAGACCCGTCTCCCTCGGTGTGGCGAAGGAAGGAGAGTGGGTGAGTGAGGAGAGTGTGAGCTCCTCCTCTATTGTAATCTTTCTGTAATCTCCAAATTGGTATAGTGAAAACCGGCTACTCTCCCGTGGACGTAGGCATTGAGGCCGAACCACGTTAAATATTGTGTCTCATTGAGTGTGGGTGTGTATTTCTGCTTGGTTTAATTTCCGCAAAGGTCTTGGGGGGATCTTGGATCCCAACACAACTTACTCACTTCATTGTTTGCAGTTAAAATCTACAAATCCATAGCATGCTTGGAACAATAGCAACCAGCATAAAATAATGATACACTACTAGATGAATACATCCTTCAGTGTTAGGACTTAATTCTTCTGCTCATACACACTTTACCATTATCATAAATTATTCAGATGCTAATCATAAGATGGCAGAGAGTGCAAAGACTGATGCAATTTCTGGTCACATAACAAAGAATAAATAAATAAACAAAGAAGAAGATATCAATAAAAGAAACTACATAATGCTAAGAATTCACAATTCTAGCATTCGATCAATTTAAATTCCCAAACAAAAGTTCCAATTATTCAATCTAGACCAATTTCTATCAATAATCAAAAGAAAACAAAATGCCCAAGACATTTTTTTTTTATTCCCAATAAAAAGAATTCAATTCAAATTCCCAAACAAAAGTTCCAATTATTCAATCCAAACCAATTTCTGTCAATAATCAAAAGAAAATCAAATACCCAATAAATTTTAGTAAATTTTTTTTCAGAATCAATTGATAAATTCCACGACAAGAAAGGATTGGATATCAGACCTTCTCGTTCAAGGAATTACACTTGGACTGTACAAAGCCATCGGCATCGAAATTATCGGACTTGAAGACGTTGAGATTTTCCTCGAGCTTATTGCCCGAGTCCATAGGGTTGTTGCTCTTCGCTGCAGTGTTATTCAGTACCCTTGACCGAGACGACTTCGCTGAAGCCATTAAAACTGTATACGATTTCTCAGCTCAAATCAGATCAGATCAACAACAAATCAAGCGAAATTTAGGGCTTTGATTTGGGAACAAACAAGAAATCGAAAGAAAATGATCGGTTTAGATCCAAGGGAGAGAATGGATTGCGAGAATTGAAGAAGGAAGAAGAGATAATGATCGAAGCCATAGCGGAACTCGAAGAAATGGGTCAGTGAAGCCATGACGGCAAGATGAGAGCTGGTCGGCGGCGTCGCGATGGCGGTGGTGGCAAGAGGAGAGAGACGAAAGAGAAGGGCTAGAGGAGAGGCAGAGGACACTGACTGAGAGAGAGAGAGAGAGAGAGAGACAAAAAAGTTTCGAGGGGAGAGAGAGAGAGCAGTGAGTTCATGGGCGGGAAAACAAATGATGTAATCCGTTAATCGGCGAGGTCGCCAGATTCTTCTAAAATTTGAAATCTTTTCTTCTAAATATTTTAATTTTGTTGGGCGATTAAATTTTTTTTTAATTGCTGAAAATAAATTTTTAGTGACTTTTAGTCGCCAAAGATAAAAAAATAATTTTTCATTTAGCGACTAAATAATTTTAGTAGTCAAAACTAACGATACAGCGACTAAAATATTTTTTAGTTGCTGAAAATAAATTTTTTACGACCAAACTTTTGATGGTCAAAGATAAAAAGTAAATTTTTGTTTTTAATTCTGCGACTAAATAATTTTAGTAGTCAAAACTAACTATACAACAACTAAAATATTTTCTAGTTGTCAATTGTGGCATTTTTAGCGATTAAATTTTTTTTTCGTCGCCAATAATCAATATATCCCAACTAAAAAAAAATTAGTAGATAAATATTGTACTTGTGCCGACTAATATAATTTTTGGTCATTAATTTCTCAACTTTTGGCGACTAAATTTTTAATCGCCAAAATTGCAATTTGTTGTAGTGAATGAAATGTTATGTCTTTGTTTGCATTCTTGTTTCGGTGATGTTACATGTACTAATTAATGTACACACTACACACTAGTGTTATATCATTATTCTTTTTTTTTTTGGGTAAGTCATAAATTAAAAACAAAGGATTACACATTTACAAGGGGCATACCCGAGGTAATACAAGAAATCTAACTTGCCCTCCAAAGGGGAAAAGAAATAAATAAATCTTACAACAAAACAACAAACCAATTTTGCCCATATTTGATTTTGTCCCCAAGTAACCCCTACTATCAGAGATAATAGAAAGAGACTTGGGGAAAAAATATGGGCAATGACAACAATTAAAATGCGCAAACGGCCCACTAAGGGCTTAAACAACGGACATCCCACTAACTAGTCCAGGAGCCCACATAATTTTGAGCCCCACGTGCTCTATCAACAAATATGCATATACAACAAAACATGCATATATAACACCACACCAGCATAAACAAACTGGTTTAACAAAACAATGAGCCAACTGTCCACCACGTTGCTCCAAAAAACAAAACGGTGGCTAGTTTTGAACAAAACAATGGGCTGAATACCACCCACGTGTGTACACACTGCCTCATGTAACAAAAACTATCAATCAGCTAGCAACGGCAGGAGCTAACCCACGTCGCACTCCAACCAAGGCTAGCTACTCAGAATTGAACCAAACACGCAATGCAGAGCGTGTATCCCACCTCCTCACGAAGAAGCTCTTGGCGTCCATACGCTGATGACAAACGGTCCAAAGTAAGAGCAGTGCCGCCGGAAAAACCAGCACCGGAAAACCTTAGTGCCCGTCAACCTCACGCTGGAGTAGAGGTCAACAGCACCACCAGGACACCACCATGGATGGCGACACAACCGACCTGGACCAAAGGAACCTGAAAATCCAAAAACCAGCTTGGAAGCCAGACCACTAGGACCAAGACACACCGGCCTCACTCTAGGTGTTGAAGACACACCTCCGGCGATGCACCAGTGTCCACACCACGGCAGCACACCAGCGGCGCACGGTATCACCAGCGACACGCCACCAATCTACGACTATCATCAGCCATCAGAACGACGAGCGAAGGCTTACACGCAGAGACCCAAAAAATAGCCCCTCGCCGGTTAAAAACCCAGAATATCACCAACGATAGAAATACCACCGGTGATAAACAAGCAATTTCGAGTAACTTCAAGCAACGACCTGAAGACAACCCAAAGAAAGACTCTCTCTCCTTTACCCTCGGTTCCATCCTCAGAAGCACAACCAGATGAGAAACTCCAAGCAGCACACCAAGAACACGAACCAGAGCATCGGAGTAACACCCATGCAACAACACGACTGAAACTTAGCCGGCGATGGACACCGGAGTCACAGAAGGTTAACAAATAGACACCACCAAACCAGACAAACACTATGAGCTTGACTAGTACAAGTGTTGACATCTTCAAACAAGTGTTGACATCTTCAAACTATCTTGGCCACAAAAAACCAACCGGAGCAAACTGCCACTGTTGGGATAAGCAACCGACCTTCATCTTCACGACAGCAACGATCCACAAAAAAGATATTTCCAACCCTCCTAAATCTGGCCAGAAATGCGACCAGATTCAGTAGCAACACACAACACCTCCCAAATCAGACTAAGAAACTGATTAGGATCACTCACAACTCCATGGGTAACAACGGCTGGAGCTTTCTCTCTCTAGAATCTAGAGAGAGAAGCTCTCACCCTAATCCCCTTAGAAAAGAAGAATTTGAAAGGCCTAATTCGGCTCCTGAGTACAATCGTTCACAATATCATTATTCTTAACCCAACCTATTATACAAATTATAAATATCTAAAATCTCTAATATTAAGCCTCATCATCTGTCAGTATACTAATTGATACATTAATTGATACATATAACATTATTCTTCTTGTTTTCATGTTCATGTTCAGTTTCTTTGTATGATGGTGTGTAAGGAGAGACGGAGGGAGAACCAAGCTAAATTTAAAAATCATCTATCTAGTTTTACTAATTTGGTGATTAGAAATATTGTTGAGAGCTTATAAAATGTTGGAAAATTCTAGGGTACATGCACCTTTCATTATGATTTTTATGTCTTTAATTACAACCTATAGTGTTGTTAGTTGTGACACATTGTGATATTAGTTATGACAAAATTTTAGTTATAATTCAAAAGTTGTTCAGTTATATCTTATGTTATGTTTCATTTTTTATTTTATTTTTTTTAGTTATAATTATATCATATAATTGAATTATGACATTTATAATAATCATACCTACAAATGTCATAACTTACATATGTACTATAGCATTTGGTAACATAATGAAACATATATTTCAAAATGATTAGAAAAGTTTGATAACATATTTCTATATATTGTTGAGGCATATAAAACCTGATGAAACGTGAGTCATGAGTCTAATGTTTAATTGAAACGTGATGAAACATATATAGAGTCTCGATTTGGTAATATCAATCACGACATCAACAAAGACTTTTAAATTGTCAATATTTTATCAAAAGTTGTTTTTTCCTAAATAGGTTTCTCCTATTATGTTGCCCCAAACCCAAATGATTTTAGATTTTGTTTAATGGGAGCTCTTTTCATAAATCCATCTTTAATTACTTATGTTTCATTTAACTCATATTCTTTTTGACTATTTCATTAAGTCCTATATGAGATAAGAAGACCAAAATACTCTTTTCATCTACTTATGTTCTATTTAGTTCATATTATTTTCTTATGTTTCAATAAGTCCTATAGGTGACATAATTACCAAAATACCCCTAATGTATCTACTTATGTTCTATTTAGTTCATATTATTTTCTTATGTTTCAATAAGTCCTATGTGTGACATAATTACCAAAATACCCCTAATGTGAATGTTCACACCGTCAATGTGAATGTTCATATCATCAATGTATAGAGGCACGGCCCGTGTACAATGTGAATATTCACATTGACATGTTAACATTCACATTGATAGGAGTGTAAAATTAGCCCGTGGTCCGGGGCGAGCTCGGTTCAGCCCGTGACAATGTGAATATTCACATTGACATATTAACATTCACATTGATAAGACTATAAAATTGGCCCGCGGCCCGGGGCGAGCCCAGCCCGGCCCGTGACAATGTGAATATTCACATTGACATATTAACATTCACATTGATAGGAGTGTAAAATTAGCCCGCGGCCCGTGGGAGGCTTGAAGCCCGCCCGCTGCCCGGGGCAGGCCCGTGACAATGTGAATATTCACATTGACATGTTAACATTCACATTGATAAGAGTGTAAAATTGACTCGCGTCCCATGAGCGGCCCGTGACAATGTCAATATTCATATTGACATATTAACATTCACATTGATAGGAGTGTAAAATTAGCCCGCGGGGAGGCCCTGCACGCCTGGGGCCTGCCCGACCACAGGACAATGTGAATATTCACATTGACATATTAACATTCACATTGATAGGAGTGTAAAATTGCCTGTGGTCCAAGACGACCTCGGGTGGGAAAAGTGAGCTGGAAAAGCTAGGGCAAGGGAACTGGCCAGTTTTTTAAAATTCTTTTTTATTTTTTCTACCCAAATTTTTTTATTTTCCACAAAAAAGACATTGTGCCTCAGTGGGTCGGGCCCTGACCGAGCCTTGAATGGGCCTTGCCGGCGATGGGCCTGGGCCGGGCTTCAGTGATGGCCTAGGCCCTAGCCTAGGGTCTCGACATGCTCGGGCAGGACCCAAACGAGCATGGTCGCGAGCCAATTCTACATTCCTATCAATGTGCATGTTAACATGTCAATGTAAATATTCACATTGTCAATGGGCCGGACCGGGCCCACCCGGCCGAGGCGAGCCAGACAAATTTTATCAATGTTAATGTTAACATGTCAATGTGAATATTCACATTGTCACTGCCCAAGCCAAGCCGCTCGGTCATGCCGGGCCAATTTTACACTCTTATCAACGTGAATGTTAACATGTTAATGTGAATATTCACATTGTCAATCAACGCCGGGCCGAAGCTTTTGGCCATGGGTCATGAGCCAATTTTATACTCTTATCAATGTGAATGTTAACATGTTAATGTGAATATTCACATTGTTAATAGGCCTGGCCGGGCCCGTCCTGGGCCGCCCATGGGCCGTGGGAGGGTTTCGGGCAGCCACGGGGCGCAGGCTAATTTTATACTCTTATCAATGTGAATGTTAACATATCAATGTGAATATTCACATTGTCAATAGGCCGGGCCGGACCCGCCCCGAGTTGCCCACAGGCCGTGGGCGGGTTTTGGGTAGCCATGGGACGCGGACCAATTTTATACTCTTATCAATGTGAATATTAACATGTCAATATGAATATTCACATTGTCAACGAGCCGGGCTCGCCCACGGGCCGTGGGCGGGTTTCGGGCAGCCACGGGGCGCGGGCTAATTTTACACTTCTATCAATGTGAATGTTAACATGTCAATGTGAATATTCACATTGTCAAGCGTCAACGCCCGAACATGGACGCTGGGGCCAGGATTTACGCCAATTTTATACTCTTATCAATGTGAATGTTAACATGTCAATATGAATATTCACATTGTCAATCTGGTCGGGCCATGAGCTTTTGCCGCATAGGCGCGGACCAATTTTATGCTCTTATCAATGTGAATGTTAACATGTCAACGTGAATATTCACATTGTCAACGGCCCGGACCGGGCCCGCCCCAGGCCGCCTATGGACTACGGGCGGGTTTCGCGCCGCCACGAGACGCGGGCCAATTTTACACTCCTATTTATGTGAATGTTAACATGTCAATATGAATATTCACATTGTCAACGGCCCGGGCCCGCCCCGGCTCGCTGACGGGTTTCGAGCCGTCCACGGGCCAATTTTACATTCCTACCAATGTTAATTTTAAAATATGAATGTTCACATCATAAATTGCTAACCGTTCAAAAAATATTTATAAGGGTATCAAAATTAAATATAAGGGCATAAGTATCCAAGAAAATAGTGTAAATCAAGAAAAATGACTTTATGGAATAAAACTATACATACATGGGACTAAATGGGTTAAAAAATTCATTCATGGACTTCTTGGGCTACAACACTTCTAAATAGGATTTATCAATAATTTTCACTTGTTTAATTTACTAGTCTATACAAGTCCGATTCCAATTAAGGAAATAGTTCTGCCTAGATGGTGAATTGATTTAATTTTGTCACTATTTAAGAGCAACCATGTTTTATTGGCAATAGGAATTGCTTAATTTTGGAAGTATGGAGATATGATGCTGCTGAGGGCAATATTTATTATAATACCAACCAAAAAACCTAATATGGCATTTATGGATTTGAATAAACTTGTACTATTATAGACGAGTATTACGAATTTGTTCTTTAGATGGATGTAATTAGTGAATAAATTGTCGATTATGTTTGTTAAGAGAGACAAATATTCTTGTTAAATAATATGTTTATTTATTGTATATTATATTCTCGGAAGACATTTAGGCTCAAGTTTATTTGTAGCATTTTTGTTTGGTAAGGTGGCTGAGTTTATTTGGTGAAGAAATTGTCGATTATGTTTGTTATGAGAGCTAAATATCCCTGTTAAATAATATGTTTATCTATTGTATATTATTCTCCTAAGACATTTAAACTCAGTTTATTTGTAGTATTTTTGTTTGGTAAAGTAGCTCTAAAGCTATGTAAAATACAGTTCAATTTGTTAAAATGGTTCAATCCAAATCGATCCTCCGGCTAATTGTGAGTTAATTTGATCCGTGATTTTAAATTTATAATCAATCTTTGAAATTGCACCCCTATAGTTAATATATATTTTTTATTTTACCTCTAATGAAATATTAAAATTAAAATCGATCTAAGAGAGATTTAAGATGTGGAATTTGTTGTAAACTAATGTTATATCTATGAAAAATATTATGTAAAATTAATTAATGTTTTATATATACATATATAAATATTATGTAAATTAGTATTATATACTATGCAAATATTGAATAATTATTTAAGATTATTCTTCAATCAACTAATAAGTTGAAATTGTCCAAATTACCCAAACCACGATTTGATTATTTGTTAATCCGTCATTCACAATTTGCTTTATAATTTTATCCTTAAACCACACCATACACACCCTAGGTGGCTACATTGTTCCTTGTTATATATTTATTTATTTATTTATGTGGATATTGAGTATATACTATCTAATATTTTATTATTATTATTTTTGAACGATACTATCTAATAATTGGGATTCACATTTTTTTTTATAGTAAAAATTTTAATATATAGCATTACTCTTTCATTAATGCATTCTTGAAATACTTTATTTAGGGATGAGTGTGATTTGGTTTGGTTCAATTTAGAAGTAAATCAAGAATTAAACATATAGTCCTACGAAATTTATAAACCAAATCAAATTATGAAAATTTTATAATCAAATCAAATCAAATTGAACAAATAAAATCTGATTTGGTTCAGTTTAAAACAATAATTTTTAAAAATGTTGTCATTTTTATTCAAAACATGATCACCAAATATTATTCACAATTTACTTAAGATAAAGTAACATGTGACAATCAGAATAGGAATAAAAAGTGTCTACAATACGTAACAAACTATATATGGATGTTTGTGTTTAAAAAAGGTAGGTTCAGTTCTAAACCACAATTTTTATTTTTATTTTTTATTAGAAAAAAATATATTGATGGAATTCAACTACATAAAGCATTGAGACAACATCAAAAAAACAAAACCATGCAACACTAAACCAGAATTATAATAATTATAAAAAATTACAATTAAACTATAAATTACAATTTACCTATTTAAAAATTAGAATGAAACCGTATATTATGAAAATCAAACTGTGCAATTAGGTTGACTTTTTTGATTTTTTACTCAATCATATTTTTATGTGTAGTCATTTATTACTTTACATCAATATATATATATATATATAGAGAATTTCCATATATATAGAAGAAAAAAGTTGCACAATATGGTTTTTCCATCATAAGTTCAAATTATGAAAATAACATTGCTGCATAAGAAAATAAGATTGAATATATTTGATCGTAAAAAAATTGTGAGCACTGAAACATTTTCCTTTATTTCATATGGGTAATGAATCATGATTTCTAGGTGTTATAATTTCCATAAACAGTAAAACTCCAAATTTAATTCTTTGCTAAGTTTAGAATGGACTGATAAATTCTATAAAAAGCCTTGAAATGAATTCAAAAAATGTACTAATGAAGAAGAAACAAACCATGCACTACAAGAAAAAGCACCTTTTGTGACTAAATTTTTAGTCGTCAAAAGTTCATTTTTAGTTGCCAAAAGTCGACTTTTTAGTTTCCTCGACTAAATTTTTTAGTCGCCGATTTTGTCGCGAAAACATGGTCGGGGAAGGTATTGGTGACTAAAAAACTTTTAGTCGCCAAAAACGAAGTCTGTAGCGACTAAAACTTTGGTCGCCAAAGCTCAATTATATTTTTTAAATTATACATTTGGCAACTAAATTTTTAGTCGCCAATAGTGAATTTTTTTTTAATTTATACATTTGCCGACTATTTTTTTCGTCGCCAATACTCAAGCTTTTGCCAACCACACATTTTAGTCGCCAAAAGCTTATTTCAGGAAAAAAATAATTACCCTCTGCTCTTCCAAAGTTTCGAACCACCAACTTCTCACATTCTAAACCTTTAGCAACACACTCTCTCCACTATGCCACTACAACACCACATAAATATATATACAACATATATTATTTATATAGTATATTGAGCCGTATTAATATAAAACTATATATATAAACATAATTATTTTTATTTAATATAATTTATGTAAAAAATAAATTATTTACTAAAAAAAATAGGAGACCACTTTTGGCGACTAAATCTATTTTTTAGTCGCCAAGTCTATACTTTTTGGCTACTAATTATTTTTTAGTCGCTAAAAGAATTAATTCCCGCCTAAAACCTCCACTTTTGGCGACTAAACTGAATTTTAGTCGCCAAAACCCTCCACTTTGGGCGACTAAACTGAATTTTAATTGCCAATTGTTGACTTTTAGCTACTAAATTTTTTTTAGTAGCCAAAAAGCTTCACTTTTGGCTACGAAATTTTTTTTTGTCGGTAAAACACGTATAATCGGTGACCAAACTATTTTTTAGTCGCCAAAGCCTATACTTTTGGCTACTAAATGTTTTTAGTCATCAAAAACCTTCACTTTTGGCTACTAAAATTTTTTTAGTCACTAAAACCCATATAATCGGCGACTAAACTGATTTTTAGTCGCCAATAACTATACATTTGGCTACTAAACTATTTTAGTCGCCAAAAGTCTTCACTTTTGGCTACTAATTCCATTTTAGTTGCCAATTGTGCTACTTTCAGCGACGAAAATTCAAATTTTAGTCGCCAATTCTGCTTTTTGTTGTAGTGATGTAACATACAGACCACAATTTATTTTCTCCTTATTTGACACACGTAAATAAAGAATCAAATTGGAGATTATTACCGGGAGAGAGAGAAAGAGAGAGAGAGAGAGGGGGGGTCCCTGTAGGCCTCATGTAAGTTATCCATAGAACCTTTAGCCCTCAGCAAACTCTTCCCCATTGTTCAGCTTTGATAGTCCCATGCCATGGAAGCTGTCATACATCACACACAACATTTAGGCTCAATTTGTATTTATGAATTTGAAATGCATGAATTTAATATTAATCATTCAAGGAGAGAAAGTAAGAAGAATAGCTCATATTTAGATATGATAGTTTATCTATGTATTTCAATATTATATTAAGAAATTTATCATGATGGATTTGAAATACCTATGAAAAAAAATAATTATTTGGAATCTTTCTAAATATTCTCCTTTTAGCTAAAAAAATGTTACAAAAAATACATCTTTTTCAATTTTTCTATCCACCAATAACAGCTAATTCTTCGATATTTGTATAAAATTGATTTAAAATGCGTCCAATCAAACAAAGTCTCTTAGTGAATTTCTTAAAATATTTTAGACAACAGCTTTAGATGATATCATTCTAAGATTTTTTTTTTTTTTTTTTGGGATCAGTTACAGTACTCTCCACCCAACTGATTTTTTTAGATCGTATTTGATTTAAGAATAACAGATTTTAAGTCATTTGATTCATATTTTGCGAATAACTAAAACATTCTCGTTGAGATAACTTATCCTCCTTTATCCAGTATTAAAAAGTTTGTCAAACTTCTTTTTTCAAGGGATTCACGATATTTCACATAAACAAAACACAATCTAATAGAAAATGATTTGGGGCTTCTAACTTATCAATTAGTTAACGTTACTTATGCCTATGGTTAGTCCTCTAATACGCTAGTTACTAACCTTAAAATATATTATGCAACGAACCTGCTTCAGAGATGGTCCAGTTCTTGCCAAATCCAACTGCCCAGAAGAAATATCCACCGAGGCCATTCGCTCGAGCGAAGTTCATCTTGTTGCTGATCATACGCAATCCAATCGGTTCCTGCATATAAGTATGTTGACACGGTCTCCTCATCAAACACAATAGAGGCATTGTTTGCCAAATTAAAATCCACAATATCACTATACTTCACGACCCATAAATAGCCAGGCCCTGTCCCATTTGCAGGAGCTCTGATTCCATTCTAATTGGGTCCTTCAATTTCCATGTCCTACCGTACATCGGTGGCCCCATCACCAGTTTCTCCGGTGGCACGCCATTTTCAACCCATGTCAAAATACCATAGCTAGTGCTAACATTGCCAGACTTGTTGAATAGCAACGCTTGAGCACCGGTGACTGAGGTGTCCCAAGAACCATGGTAATCATAGCACATTGGGTTCACAAAATCCAGGAAGTTTTTAATGGCACCGCCAGGGTATGTGTGTGCAATCTCCGCTAAGAAGAAGTTGGAGGCAAAGTAGACCACTGCAGACAAAAGGAGTCGGGGATTACCAGAAGCGAGCTATTCCTTGTATTAGGTAGTGCGCCACTCGTAGAAGAGCATTGAGAAGCGTGTCATGTCCTGTGGGTTTTGTGGGAATTCCCAATCGAGGTCAAGGCCATCAAAACCATACTTTCTAGCCACATCGATGGTTGACTTGATGAAGGCAGCACGGGTGTCGTGGCTCCTTGCCATGTTGGAGAAAGTTGAAGAGTTTGAATTTCCTCCTCCGATGGATAGGAAGGCTTTTGCAGGCAGCATTTGGGCATGGAGGGTGGCAGTGAAATTCCCCATCCATTGATCGTCAAGCCGGGTGACAAAGAGTTTGTAACTTGTGGCATCGGGCAAAACGAAGGTGTAGAAGAGGTGAGTGAAGTATTTAGTAGGGATTGTTGATGGAGGGAAACTTTCAGCTATCGATGAAGGGCCAATATCCACCCTTGATGCCACCAGAGGGCAGTGCACGATCAGGGGCCGGAGCTGGTGAAGGAGAAAATAGAGGCATCGATAGCGGTATAACTTTGGGGGGTTTAGAAGTATAGGGTGGAGATGACATCGATATTGATGCATTACACAAGGCAATTCCGTTGCCTACAACGCCAATGATGGCCATAAAGAATAACATAAATCTCTTTTCGGCCATCATAAGATTTTTCTCAAGTTGTTCATTGCAAGAATAGTGAATTTACCTCTATACAATGATGTTGATTGGATTAAAGACTATGTTTGTATCAGAATTCTATGTTGTTTCGTCCAAATATGTTTGGAGATTTGTTTTTAGATTTAGCAAATGTTGTTTTTAATATTAATATGGAAAATTTGGCTATAAACCCCCTTTACCTTCCTTTTATTGTTCAAAGGACTAAGAAAAAAATTATACTTTATAAACCCCCTCATAATTATAAAGTTTTGCATAAAGGACAAAATTTATTATTTAAATATTTTATTAGACTATTATACCCTCAACTAAATTTTCCCACCTTTTCCACCCACTCTCTCCCCACCTTCTCTATCTCTCTCCTCCCTCTTTCCCTTCTGACTTTGTTCTCCGCCGACGTGCTCCTCCTTCCAGATCTGAAGCTCTGTTTCTCGACAATTTTGGTAACTTATTCTTCTTTGGCGATGATAGCAACGTCATCGTCATCACTCTCCTAGCCAAGTCCGGTTAGTTATCAGGTGAAACTCCGACGATCAACAATGCCGAAACCGTTCTCTACGATGAACTCATCAAGAACATCGGCAACGAAATCAACTACGGGCCGGAAAATTGTCCTCCGGTGCCGGAATCGAAGAAGATCGTCTACGAGGAGAAACAGATCATCTTTAAATTGAGGCATGTTTGGTGGAGTTGTTTGGTTATACATATTTTTTTAAACACAGATTTGAGTTTTGAATATATATATATATATATATTTGTGTGTATGAGTGTTATTGAACACATGTATTCTTTTCATTGAGATTTGTGATTGTTGATCAAGTTTTAGAAGTTTTTCTTCTCAATTAGATATGTTGATTTGTTGATTAATTTGTTTTGTTTTTGTTTGTTTGTTTGTTTGTTTGTTTTTTTTTTTTTTTTTTGATTTATTTTTGTTGTTTTTGATCTAATTTCATTTGACAGAACCAGAGTAAATTTTTACTCTAATTCTATTGCTCTGTTTTTTGTTTTAGATAATGAGAGTAAAATTTTACTCTTGTTCTATTGCTCTGTTTTTTGTTTGAAAGAATTAGAGTAAAATTTTACTGTCAAGAGGTGGTCATTGCCAAACACTTCAGCCGCCACAAACACTGCCTTCGCTTTTTTACTTTTGTGCAGAGTAACATTTTACTTTTAGTTTCAGAGTCTCACAGTTTACTTGGTTTTCAGAGTAAAATTTTACTTTTATACAGAGTAAAATTTTATTTTTGTGTAGAGTCTAACATTTTACTAGTTTTTCAGAGTAAAATTTTACTTTTATACAGAGTAAAATTTTACTTTTAGCTTCAGAGTCTCACAGTTTGCTCGTTTTTTAGAGTAAAATTTTACTTTTATACAGAGTAAAATTTTACTTTTGTGTAGAGTCTAACATTTTACTAGTTTTTCAGAGTAAAATTTTATTTTTATACAGAGTAAAATTTTACTTTTAGTTTCAGAGTGTAACATTTTACTCTTATTCAGAGTAAAATTTTACTCTGAAATACACAGTGAAGATGGCTTAATAGGAGAGCTGATAGATATGAGGGTAATATAGTAAAAGAAACAAGTTTTAAAATATTAGGGGGTTTTGAAAGTACTTATATAATTCTTATCCTTTTGAAAGACAAATTAGATAGTGAGAAGGCTATCACCAAATCCCCCTATTAATATTAGTGTATATATATATTTTTTTTGGCCAGCCTTTTTTGGAAAGGACTTTGTCAATTTTGGATTGGAACATGCTTTTCTAGTCATCAACGTTAAAAATAGAATAAAACAAAATAAAAATATCCAAAACATTGTGAAAATTATATTGCATTGATTCTAAGGGCTTGTTTGGGAAGTAAAGATTTTAACCAAAAAGTCACTACAAGTTGTTAAATTATTATCTCTATTTTTTATACGTTTTTCTTTAAAAAAAAAATTCAAAAAATTACTAAAAAAATTCAAAACCTATGCTTAACCAAAAAGAGTTGCATTCTGAACTTTTCTCTCTCTCTTTTTTTTTTCTTCTTAAATTTTTTTTAGGTTTGTAACATTATTATTATTATTATTATTATTATTATTATTATGACTGGATCTATACAAAATTTAAAAATAAAACTATGTAGGAGCCTTAAGTCTTCTCATTTTAAAATTAAAAAATCCATCAAAATGATTTTTATTTTCATAAATATCATCAACACCTGATTCTCGATATCTTATGATCGCACCAAATCATCAAATCTCAAGTTATTTTTTAAAATTGGTATAAGGTCACTAAAGGAAAATTATGTAGTGGTTTTGAGGCAAATTCACATAGTACCCTAATTTAATATTTATTGGTTAAAGTTATGGGACCAATACTTTTTGCAAAAATTTTGAGAGACAACTTGACAAATATCAAGTAATAAATTGTGTGGAATAATACTTCAAAATCATCAAATAATAACTCCACCCAACAAGAAGCACACGAATACGAGTATAAAGGAAAATTTTTGAAAGCACAATCACTTAAAAGAATAATAGCACAATTTTTGCTATCTTTTTTTATGACCAGTGTCCGGACCATCTATCAAAGAATTTTCTACCAAATTATGTTGAGATATGTTAAGTAGCTAAACATCAAAGACCAAGTCTTGTACCAAAAGGGGGGGAGGGGAAAGACCAAGGCACCTAACAAGGTGCAGGTTATGAAATTAGTTTTTGTTTTTTTAATTTTTTATTTTGCGTTAAAGTGATTGATGTAACTTCCGCTTGCAACTTGCAAAGCAAAAATAATTTAAATAAGCTAAAAAAATTGATTATAGAAAAATAAAGGAGTGTAGTGTGTATTTTAGTATCTCCTATACTTCTAAAATTGATAGCATACCCTCCGAGGCTCTCTACATATAAGAGACGATGAGGCAAAATATTTATCATATTGCTTGCCCTGTTAGAGCTCCATTTTATAATGATACTAGACAAATGTCTACTCCAAATGCCTCTCTTATTAGAGATGTTCTTCACAAGACTCTAGAGCCATCGGCTCCTTACCATTATATGCCCCTTTGATGAGGATTGGGTCAAGTTACGGTTTAACTCACCTAGATGAAGCGCGTCTAGATCCTCTAGAATGAGAGTTATCTAAAGTTTTGTACAGTGATACAAAATAGCGTTATTTTATACAAAACAACATCGTTTTGTTAATTTCTCAAAAAAAAAAAAAAAAAGCATTGCTTTGTTTAAGGCCAAAAAATAAAAATAACAAAGAAGGGGGCAAAACGAACGAACGAACGAAAAAAGAAAAAGAAACCGTCAATGCTGGTTATTCATCACCAACCTCTCTCACCGGCAATAGCCTCCTCTTCCCCCACCCCGCTGACCACTGCTAGTCTTTACCCTACCCTCCTCCAACCACCCACCAAATCTAAAAAAAAAAAACAAAAACAAAAACAAAAACAAAAAGAGGAGATAGTGTATGTGTGTGTGTGTGAGAGAGAAAGACAGAGAGAGAGAGAGAGAGAGAGAGAGAGAACTGTAGATCTAGGGTTTAGGAAAAGAAGAAGAAGAGGATGAAAGAATTACGCAGCGGAGAAGGAGAAAAAGGGAGGGTGATGTTGTGGTGTAGTGTCGGTTTTCGGTGATGGTTTCCCGACAATGGTTTCAAGCAATATCTCACTTCATTTTGTGCATTTTTTTTTTTTTTGGATTTAATTGGTAAAAAAAAGCTGGTGGAGTAGAGATTGGCAATGGTCGATAGGATGGAGAAAGAGGTAGCTACTGCCAGAGAGAGAGGTTATTGATGAAAAACTAATGTCGGCTCTCTCTCTCTCTCTCTCTTCGTTCAACTCTTCTTATTTTCTTTTCTTTTCTTTTATATTAAACAAAACATCGTTTTGTATCACTCTACCAAACTCTAGACAACCCTCACTTCTAGAGGATCCGCACGTAGAAGAAGCACTTGCGACTCATGTTTAGGCTTGTCTAGACCCTTTATGTCTGGTACCCCAATGGGAAGGATCTTCTTCCCACCCAAGAAAGGTTGCCATAAGTTGGTCACCTCCTCCTATCCTCTTTTAGCCGACAATATATATATATATATAAATAAATAAATTAGGCACAATAACAAAAAAAAAAAACCCAGTGTTTAGGCTTTATAACAAAACAAACCTTAAGTTTTTTAATTTTATCAATTTAAATCCTAAGTTTTTGATTTATTTTCATTCTAAATGATTCACCTATTTTTGTTTAATAAAAAAGACAAAAGAAAGAAAGAGTAATTTAGCTATTAAAATCAATGTGCGTATACATAAAATGTCTAAAATATACTTTTTCATTGAGTTTAATGACATACTTATTTTCCCTTCAATTTTACTCAACGGAAATGGGCAAATGGTTTAGGTTATAAAAATAAAACAAAAGTTTAGAGTTTAAATGATAAAATTAAAAACTCAATTTATTTTGTTACAATAGTCAAACTCTGGGAATTTTTTTTTTTTTAAAATTTAATAACAAGGAAATGAAGCTAGTAATTTGAATTTCAATTACTTCTTTCTATTAATGTTTATTCATCTGTACCTTAAATAGTAAACAGAAATGGGAGGGTACCAATTAATTGTCCAAGGAGTTGATATTCTTAAAAAAAAAACTATATGAAGAATTTTTAAGTAGGTTGGCATACAAGAGAGAGCTCCAGTCGAGTAGTCTTCACAAAAACGTCCATTCGAAAGGTTTTGGCAGAGTCCTGCGAAGGGCAAACAGATCAATCACAACAAAGTCGGTTACAATTGGTCGATCCTGTTTAAAACATACAAATCTTTTGATTGTCAAGTTGAGCACATGTAAATTAACTTTAACCGCTAAATGATGGGAAAAGAAGGAAAAGGAAAAAAAAATGGAAAAGTGGATTTTATGATTACCTCGTCTGATTAGCACTATAATCTATAGAATGGGTATTAAGATTCTGCTGTGGCTAGATTTTCTTCTCTCATCCACTCGACGAAATCATCAAGGATTGATGGCCAAGCTTCGGTTGTATCATAATTTTTAAGGTCTAGAAAGCCTATCTGTAATAAATGGGAAAGAGTAAGAGGAAAGAACTCTTCATAAATGCAACTGAAACTGGCTCAAAATAACATAAATAATACATCTAATGAAGCCAAAGAGCCTGTTTGTTTCCACTTTTAAGAAAAGTTAGCTAAAAAAAAAATACCCTAACTTTTTAAGTGCAAGTACTAAAGCATGTGTTCTAAAATTTCAAGCTAGAGAAATTGCAAACAAGTGTAAATAAATGGTTCGGTTCGGTCAGAGTTGAGGGAAAGTTTAGCACCTAACCGAACCTCTTAGTTTTGACAATTGAGGAACTGACGCAAGCTATATCATATGGTTCAGTTTTGTCAATTTGGCATAGAAGAGGGATTTACATGAGGTCATTGAGAATAAATAAAGAAAAAGAATGAATGCAATTCTAAGTTTGCCCTTGCACAAGAGGGTCCGAATGAATGTCCTAATTAACTAATTATTACAACACAATGAATGAACTAAACTAATTAATTATTATAAATCCGAATGAAAGCAAAGTAATTAATTAATTACAAATACAAGTGAATTAGCTAAATAATTATTTATAAAATGTAACTCAAAGGAGGTAAATTAAAGGGATCGAAGGAGAGGTGGTGAATCAAGTGGTCAAGGGAGAGAACATCCTCCGGAAACCCCAACTGTTCACTGTTGGAAGTTATCTTTGTTCACAATCTGAAAATCACTGTATTTTAGGCCTTAGGATCTGCTTTGTTTCATTGAAAATGCACCTCAGCCGTCCAATAAAAGAGGTCGGTCAGTGTAGCTTGCTTTTCGTGCTCTTTTCGAATACGATTAGCCCTACAGCTTGGACTTCGATGGTTCTAAATCTGATTTCACAAGTGCAATGTGAAATAGAAAAACACTAATAAGTCCAAATCCAACAAATTTTTTTGGAAAATTGATTTTGAATCAAAATGCCAAAAATGGACTGTATTACCAAATTTCAGAGTCACCGCCTAAATGTTTTTGGAAAATTTAGAAAACCTGTGACTTGTGCCAAAGGCCACTTATCCGTCATCACCAAAGTGTCTTGGCTCGGGAACTTAGGTATGAGAGGGTAAGGTCATGAATTGAGCACCCCACTCACCTGATCAAAGATCGACCTCTACTAATCATGATGTGAATTTTATGTACAGTATATGCTCTTGTTCCGATTATTAGGCTAATTTACTATGTGATGCACATAAGTACAGACTAATTTGCAAAAATTGGAACACTTTGATTTTATGTTTGTTTGAAAAGAGTTTTGAATACGCGTCACTCAAAAAAAGTGAACTTGTATATACATTAGTCAAAACATCCCAATTTAAGCAATTAGCTTTCATCCACTGGCATTCAAACAAGTATATCACTTAAGCATTTTGCCTCATGGAAAACATGCTTGACATGGCAACAATCGCACTCATGCAATACGCTAAAGCAATAAACGCTCACTTAGTACTCAACCGAAGCAAGCCAAAAGAGGAAAAATAGTTAGAAAAAAATGCATGACCTAACGATGCAAGTGGCTAAAATGCAACACATACGAAATGCAATTAATAGGCTAGGCTATTAGCATGGCATGTGAGTTAATTCAAGGCATGCAACAAAGCCCGTATTTGAGTGGAATTTGAAATTGACATTGATTAGTATGATGAGCCGAAACCTTATGTATGCAAGACGAATGGATGCAAGTCATGGACAGAGCTAATTAAAACATGATGCTCTATGCTATCCATCAGAAGCTAGTAAATAAAAGGAAGAAAGAAATAGGGGTTGGAAGACATACACATTATTACATGTTGACCCTCATACAAGAGAGTTCGAATGAATGTCCTAGCTAAGTACCAAATTAATTAACTATTACAATACCGAAATAAATGAATAGCTAATTATTACAAGTTGAACGAATATATTACTGAATTAACTAACTAAGCTATTACAAATTTAAAGGAATGAACTAATTAATTAACTAATTAACGAAGTGCTATGCAAACTAATTAAACTCGAGTAGAGGGTTAATGAACCACATGTGCCAATGCAAATATCCTCTCGGAAATGCCTCTGTTTTGCTGCCAGAACTGCTCGGTTTGCACAAAATACTTCTATTTTGTAGTTAGAAAATAGAACTATTTTTACCTCAGCCTCTGCTCTGCTTTGTAAAGAAAAAGACACTACCTGGCTAAAAGAGGTGGCCAGCCGGCTAGAAGAAGTGGTCAGATATATAGCAAGGTAGCTGGCCGACCAATAGCTTTTGTTACTGCCCTACTACAACAGATATGAAACAGAGTATTTTCAGGGAATGTTTGTCCACCTTGCCTCTCCTTATCATCAGATAGATCAAAGGAGCGGTAGGCTTGATTTGCAAACCATCAATCGACGCAAACTCATTGCGTGATGATCTATGAATCAAGGGACAAAAGCTCAATAAATGATAATGAAAGACTCGCAAAACCTCCTCCCTATCATGGAATTGATCAAGGGAAGTGGAAGACCTTGAATCCTTGAACCATTATCATCACTAAAAGTATGAAATGGCTCGAGGCTCAATGGGTTCAACTAACGTCTGATTGAATCCAAATCATTTTATGATCTTGTTCCATTTTAGTCCACTTTTATTACCTATTTTAATTACCTTTCCATTCCTTAGTCATTTTAGTCCAAAATGAGAATTAAGTCCACTAAATGAAGAGAAGTGCCAAGCAAGAAGTTTTTTTGGGCATGAAAGAGATGTAATGCCCTGGTAATAAACCTCCGAAGAGATTAAACCATTTAGCACGGAAGGTATCTTTCTCATGTTTAAACAACACTTGTTTGAAAAAACCCTCAAAGAAACCAAAAGCCAAGAAAAGGGCGAAGAGTGTAGAGATGATTATGTATGAACATAAGTATGAAAAGCATGAAATGAATGCTATCAACTCAAATAGGTTGGTGGCTAAGACCTAAACCATCAAGCCTATAAGGACCACTACACTAAAAGCCTACTATACAAAGCATAAACCAAATGAACAACCTAAAACAATCCTAAAATAGCTAAAAACAATGCTGAAATTAAGTTGAAAAAGCTAAAAAAAGTGAGCCAAAATAATGGAGAAATGAAGCTAGTAATTAAGCCTAAGGAGGAGTGACTAACCCCTCCACTTTTGGGACCTCAAAACCACATATTTTCCTCTGATAAACTTTGAAAATCAGTGGTAAAAAGTTGAGAAAGAGATGGGATACACAAGGGCAAAAGTTTAAGAAACAAGGTTCAAAGAATGGTGGTTAACCACTCCATCTTAGATAGCTTTAAACCATAAGTTTCAGTCCGTAAAAATAGTGGAAAAACAGTCCAAAAACAGCAAGAAAAGATAGGAGAGAAGTAGTGTTAAGATGCTCAAAATTATACCTCTTGAAGAAAGGTAACTTTTTTTTGTTGACAAACCAACAAGTTCTCGCTCTTAAGGACTGGGATTTGAGCTGAAGAACTTCAGCAAGAAGAGCTAAATTTTTGGTTTAGGAAGTGTAGAGAGAGAGAGTGTGTAGGTTTCAAGATAGAGAGACAGAGTGCTTAGAAAGTTTTGAAGTCTTTACCAATTTTTCCAACCTAATTTCAACAGGGGTGGCCATTTATATATAGAGAAATAGCCACTTAAGTTGGAAATATCTGTATAGAGACAATTGGTGCAAGGCATGTACATGGAGGGGGACAGCTGGCAGCAAAATATCTTCCTGTCAGGACACCTTGCCAGCCGGCCAAGTACTTGTATGGCCGTCCACAAAAAGTGGCCAGTCGGCCACAAAAAACTGTTTTCAAGCCCGACTTCAAATGGCCATATCTCCCTCATCCGGACTCAGTTTCAGATGATTCTTGAGTCTAAATTGAAGCCCCAAAATTCTACTTTCCAATGGTGGTAGATTCACATCTAAATTATAAGTGTGTAAAGAGATATGCCTAATTTAGTGAAGGCTACTCATTTCTGTCTTAACGGATTGATGCCTAACTTCTTCCTAAACTAGTTTTCTTCCCTTCCCTCCTATTTCCTTCAACTCCAAACCTATAAATAAGAAGTCTTTAAAGATTTTTTTAAACATTTCACCTCCCTTTCATTTATTTCCACTTTGTCCTTACTCGGTTTACCGAAAAGTGCAATATTTTAAACGAAATGCAAGCCTCGGAACATCGTAGAAACATTTGAAAAAATATTTTGAAAAAGAGGGTTTTAAGGTCTAAAATAGTTTTGGTCAAAATGGGGTGTAAGGTTGGGATTAGAAGCTCAAAAATCGAAGCCTTTTTGCTGAAGAACTTGACCAATTGTATAGCGTAACTTTTCATCATCGAGTGATCAACCTGAGGCGCCCAAGTCTTAGGGTCGGTCAAAAATGGGGTATCTACAGTTGCCCCTCTTTGACAGAGCTCGAACTCATGAAATGACGTGAGTGGATGTCAAAGCCCGAAGACGACCAATTTTGACAAGGCCCTAAGACTTAGGTAAACAAACAAAATGCAGATGTAATTGGCTGAACCCGAGGGTTGCCTGGGTATCCTTTTACAAGGAATTAAACCAATGTAGTTTAGGGGCAGGATGTAAATAATATACAGTGCAATGCAATAATATAATCAAATCACAAGCAGTGCTTGCCACACAAATATCATAAAGCGGTAGGGATGCAAAATCAAACTACGTTTTATATAGAAAAGATATGGGCACAAGCCAAATGACGCCTAACACAGGCTAAGTGCCTACACCCTCAATACTGGCCTCAGTACAGCATGGGTGCTTACACATAATAGAACCATGTTTCAACATGAAAGGAGTGCGAGCACATGCAAAACTATGCTTTCGCAGAAAGAGTACAAGTGATTGGGTGGTATGATATAAGTGAGGAATGATTTGTTGGGGAAAGATAATGATCCTAAATACTGAATGCAACAAGACAAAGTACAATGCAATGGATGAAATTGATGAAGTGAATAAGGGGCGCAGGTCAAACCATGTCTTACCTAGGAAGGGCATGGACACAAAACAGACCACGTCTAACACAGAAAAGGTGCCAACACCCTCAATACTGGCCTCATCGCAACATGGATACTTACACATGACAAAACCATGTTTCAACGAGGGAAAAGTATGAGCACATGTCGAACTAAGCTTAACATGGAAAGGATGCATGCAATAAAATGGTATGATGTAATGGATAAAATGGATAGTGTAGTAGATGCATGTGATAGATGCCCTATGCAATGTAATAGATGATAAAATGGATATGATGTAGCAGCTAAGAAGTGGTGCCTTAAAAAGCATTTTATAGGGGTAATTGGCGAGATCTCACCTTATGTTACTGGGGGTAAACTACCCTAATCCAGGCAAAGTGCCCGATAGATGGCTCTGAGCAGATTGAGAGAAAGGTTGGGTTCATGTCCCTTGTTCAATTGATGACCCGATCAGATGCACTAAAAATTGCCCCTAGTGTCCGGTCATTGGCCACCAGTTGGGTTCATGCCCTTTGTTCGATGAATGGCCGGATCAGATGTACTGAAAATTGCACCTAGTGTCTAGTCACTGGTCACTTTTTTTTTACATTATATAGGCACGTGCAATGGTGATCATCAGATCCTGGAACGGGTGCCAACTAATCAGACTCATGCTTCTCTTCTGTCCCAGCATATTGAGAACTTACTCCAATACTCTCTAAAGTAGTGGCGGATTCTTCACAAATATTTTGCAATGATCATGGACATGATGCCCCTTGTATGTGCACTCTCAATTTGTTTATGAATTCCACACATGGATTTGTTATTGAGTTCAGAGCAAACATTTGTGTATGGAATTTTGACCAGGCCACTTTGTTGAACTTGAGCGACTGACACGCTATGGTGACTCAATGAAGAGCGTTGTTGAGCGATAGACACGCTATGGTGACTCGATGAAGAGCGCTTTTGAACGACAGACATGTTATGGTGACTCAATGAAGAGCGCAGACTGGGAAAAACACCAGACATGACACAACAGAGCTCACAACTAACCCAAAAGAAGAAAAAGACTCAAAGTGACTGATCATTCGTAGTGCCCCTAGTATTACTTGTGCTTCCTTTAAAACTCAATTTCGATTCTTTTTTGTTGCTTAAGTTAGAGATTCTACTGATAAGTTCAAGTAATGAAAATTGTTCCACTTGTTGATTCAAGCTAGTTCTTCGTTATCCAACGCTAGTATGTGATATGCACAGCAGTCGGTATAACTCATGGATTGATGCGAAGTTGATGACGTGAATTGGGTAAGATGATTGAGTTGAGATGGATGAGATGGATATGGTTGAGACCGAACTTCAGGATGAAGTTGCCTACGTATCCCAAGAATGGTCAACGTAGTTCATGGATAAGGTTCACTCGGGTATTGACACTCTCCTTTTGCGCTCTAACTTTTGCCATAGCTAACATTTCGGGTTTTTAACCTTGCAAACTCTATTTGTTTTATTTCTCATTTTTTCATGCTCTAACTTTTGCCTAGGCCGCCTTTTCAGGTTTTTGGCCTAGCGAGCATCTCAGGGATAGCGTTACAACATTCGTGGTGAATTTGATCAATAGTCATTCTTGTCCTAATACTGAAACTGGCTTCACCTTGATTTGAGCTTGGTTCTCCATTATTTTATGCATGCCTTCGTCCTTTCTTTTGTTCCGTTTTCAAAGTTGGTTCTTTTCACAATGTGGTCTCGTAATGTGGTACCTCATCGCATTGGCTTCCCCGAATTCAGACAAAAGTTCCCTTCCTCACAATTGCTTGGATTTCATTCCAATGAATACCCCTGGCTTAGCGGTTGACTTTTTTCTTTTTTTCTCCTCTTTTCCTTTTCTTTTCTTGTTTTTCCTTTTCTTCTTTTTCTTTTATTCTTTTTTGGTTTCTTTTATTCATTTCTTTTTGAAGTAATGAAAACACCAGGGAGAGTGGGCTTGTTTGGTTTGTTTTTGGGAGAGTTGTTTTTGAAAAAAAATTTGGGGAGAGAGTTTAGAAATTTTTTTGGTTTGTTTGGTTTTATATTTTGGGAGAGTTGTTTTTTTGGGAGTTTGGAATGATTTGATATTTTGGGAGAATTTGAGTAGATGTGTGTGAGAGAAAAAGTGATTGATTGATGTGTAAGAGAGAGAAAATGATTTTGAAATTTTTTTGAGAAAAACTCAAACCAAACCATTTTTTAGAATTTTTTTTCTAAAATTCATCTCCCAAATACAAACCAAACATACCCAGTATGTGTTGTGAGGTCTGAAAGTTGCCTTGTACTTGCAGGTCTTGTCATAGCCAAAATGATCGCCTAACGACGAAAAGAATCCCCAAGACAGTGTGGAATACCACGCACAATTCAGAATCTATCTTAGCGAGTTTGCAAAAGAAACAACTTAAAATTTTGAAATCATGAACGATTTCACGCTGATAATTTAGACTCAAACCATTTGGGGATCTTTCTCAACACTCGAGTTTATTAATGAAATCTCATAAAAAAGTTTTTAAAGTTTTCCTATTTTCGAAAGGTCACACATGAATGATCAAAAATGATAAAAAACTTGACTCTTGCTTCTTTATTATTTAAAACAACAAAACGAATACCTGAGAGTACATGAGAGCGACTCAAAGGAAAACACTCAACTGACACAATAGCCCAAGAAAAAACAAAGAAAATAAAATGTACAACGACTATTTACAGGACACAACTCAAAACAAAATTAGTATTCTTGAGACAAAAGGGGTTTCCACTTCCCAAGTCCATTGGCAGATTTCAAAAACAACTTCAAGTAGCCCACGGGAGGGTCCAAACCCACCTTCAATTTAGCAATACTAACATCCACACCCAGTGGGATTGATTTCAGACTTTCAAACTGAGTCTGACAGATTGAACCTCACAATTCCCCTGGTCGTCCCCACACATCTCATTGATCGTGCTGGCTGGGGTCAAGGTCGGTTGTTGGCAAGCCATGGATGGGATTTTATGTTATGGAATGGCAATCTATTGTAGCTAGAGAGAGGTTTATTGACAGCTTTGGGATTTTCAGGTGGGGTGATGAACTTTTTGTCAATCAAGTCTTGAATTTCATGGCAATGGTGAAAGTAACGGTCAGTATGGTGACCATACTGCTGATGAAATGTATAATATTTGGTAGGGTCATGTCTAGGTGGGAGAGGCTTAGGGAGAGGTCGAGGATCGAGAGGTTTGAGATACCTTTTCTCCATTAATACCTTCAATGCACATGTTAGGCTGATATGGAGATGGGCGAAGGTTCGATTTTGGGAGCAAGGAGCACTAGTTTTGGAAATATTGGCAAATAGATTAGCGGGTGTTGGTTGGATATTCATAGGCTTGGGATTGGAATCAGAATAGGTGTTTCTAGTAAAACATCCCTTTTTATGGCTTACCCTCTGATTCAAAATGCTGTCAACTTGAGCGACAAAAGTGTCATCTCCAGTCTTTGCAACAACTACGAGTACTTGCTACTTGTTCAACCCTTTGACCTTTAAAGTCTCAATAGCCCACCGAAGATGTACATAGGGATCAATACTTGTCCCGGCCTTGTTCTTGCCACTTGCTTCAACTTGGCCAAGGGATTGGGTGGCTATATCAAAACGAGGCGCATTTGTTGTTGATTTGTCATCACCCAGACTTGAGATAGTTTCGGGTTAGCCCTTTTCAACTGCAGCTCGCCCTAAGAATGGGAAGCTTTTTGACGGGATCGAAACCACAAATGTTAAATCTGCCATCGTTCCTTGAAGGTTTTCAATCATTCCCAACATCTCAACAGTAGTGGGTTCGGCGATTTGGCACTCTTGGTGTACCTGAACCGGATTTGGTGCATCCATCATGCACAAATCGGTACTTTAAACAATGAACACCTTTGGCTTGGACAGATGGATTGGGGTGATGTATATGCTGGGGTTAAAGGTAGGTGGTAGTATATGGATGAGGTTAAGGTGAGGATGAGGTACTTGGTTGTGGATAGGAAGTGGGTTGGTGGTAACATTAGGTTCTTGAGGTGGAGCTATTGTTTTGTTGTCGATGAGATTCTGAACCTCATGACAAAGGTGGTAGCAATGATCAGTGCCATGACCACGCTACTGATGGTACCCACAGTATTTGGTGGAGTTATGTTTAGCAGGGAGTGGGTCAGGAAGAGGTTGGGGATAAAGGGGTTTGAGATACTCTCTTTCCATTAGGACTTTTAGTGCGCTAGTTAGGCTCATATAGAAGGGGTAAAGGTTCTACCTTGAGCTCGAGTTAGGTCGGCTGTTTGTGGGCTAGTATTGGCGAAAGGGTTGGTAGTTTTGGTAGTAGCAACGGTATTGTTTTCAGTGGATTTGGGAATAGTGCTACTGCCAGCATTGGTACTCCTGGAATACACCCTCCGCGTTGGTTTACTTGTTCTGGGAATAATCCCTTTGTTAAATGCACTCTCAATCTGAATCCCTAACTCATGCAAATTTTTGAAAGTGAATAGTGGAGCGACTATTAACTTTCGTAACATATCAGGCTCAAGGTTCTGTACCACTATCTGCACTTGGTTCCTCTCAAAAGGTCAATCTATTATCTGTGCTGCCTTTGCTCTCCACCTTGCAACAAATTTCACAAAAGGTTCTTTAGGATTCTAGTGGGTTGTTTCAAGCTCTTGGGTGGTCATTTCAATTTAGGTATTGTAAGAATACTGATTGACAAATGCCTCAGCCAAATCTTTCCAGTTCTGCTTCACTTTATCCTCTAACTTGGCATACCAAGTGGCTGCTATACCCGGCAGGGTTCTTTCATACAGAGAGAATTTCTGAGGCTTAGTTAGAGCTATCGGTTTTAGGACGTCCAATAAAAGCCGGATATGCACCATAGGATCTCCAGACCCGTCAAAATAGTCAATGTGTGGCATTTTGAATATGTCTGGGAGCCTTATAGTAGCCTTGATGTACCCATCCTCAATGTAAAGAATGGAGTTAATTCCATGTGCCTTTTTGAATTGCTTCTCAAGGTTAGCAATTTTTAACAAGGTCGGGTCGAGATCATTAATATCAAGGGGAAAAAGTCCCTTTTTAGGCTGCACCAGAGGTCTAAAAACTCGAGCTTGAGCTAACCCTTCTCGAGAATCTGGACCTTGTAAATCTTCAGCTCGCGAAGGTGGGTCAAAGTTTGGCTGAGGGCTCGGGACTGGATGTGTGGTAGATACCCCAGATGGGCATTGCATTTCAGCAGTGGTCTCATCCTACATGGCAATTCCCTATTTTAGGGCCGTTATCATGGCCACAACTTCTTCTGGACTCTGAGTCATCACGGGTCTGCTGAGTTAGCAATCGGGGAAATGGATAGGTGTGACTAAGAAGGATTTTGACCTGGTTATACTTGATGTATCTAAACTGGATTAGTCTAGACGGGTTTGACTGGATTGGGCTTTTTTAGAATGGGTCTTTTGGCATTGGATGGATCTATTATGAGTTGGCCTTTGGAGATTAGATGGACTGGACCTTTGCTGAGTGGGTTTTTTTTTTTTTTTTTGGGATTGGATGGATTGTGATGGGTTAAGGCTTTTCGGGTCAGACTGGGCTTAGCTTTTGCTGAGTTGGGTACTGCTCCTTCTTTGGCTTAGACAAACCTAGCATTAAAAAACAAATGCCCTGTCAGATCAAGATACCAGTATGCTGGTCAAAACAAAACAAGATACAATTTTTGGCCCTGTTTCTGGTTTTGTTGAAATTTCACCAATATCAAACATAGACCCCTGGATTTTGACCTAAATTCTGATTCTGATATGACCCTCAAGTTAGAATTGCCTCAAGATTAAGACTCTCCTAGGATTGCATCACATATCGCCAAAGATTTCACATTTTGCACAAAAGCATTCAAAACACCCCTATGAGAGGTTAGGGTTTCCCTGTCTTATCTTTGGGGTGATCATCAACTTTACTATTCAAACAAATGGTATCACAACATCCTAAAAAATGGAAGAGCATCTTGCCATAGTTTGAATGGTCGCTAAGGCTGACTATATGTATCTAAGCCGAATGGTCCAAAGGGGTACCTCGACAAGATCACCTAATATACCTCTCATACCTAACATCGAGAAGTGAAAAGAGGATCAAGTTATACAGCAGTAATCCAGAACCGAGGGTTGTGTTTCCAACATGGCAGGGCCCATGATCGGTCAGCCTTTTGGCAAGCTATTTAGGCAAGCCATCCAGGAGTAGCAGATGGAAAACATAGTGACTTAAAGTAACAAATGCAAATGCAATGCAAAGAACATATATCTGTAGACAAAAACTCACATCATGAAGTTCGAGTCAAGTTCTCTAAATCCTCAACAGTCACCAGAAATTGTAGCTTGCTTTTCGTGCTTCTTTCGGATACGAGTAGCCCTACAATTCAGACTCCCGTGGTTCTGAATCTAATTTCACAAGTGCAATGTGAAATAGATAAATACTAATGAGTCCAAATCCGGAAAATCTTTTTTAAAAATCGATTTTGAATCAAAATGCCAAAAGTGGACTGCATTACTAGATTATGAAGTTGCCACCTAAATATTTCTAAGAAATTTAGGAAATCTGAGACTCATGCCAAGGCCACTTATCCGTTATCACCAAAGTTTCTTGGCTCGAAGACTTAGGTATGAGAGGGAAAGGTCTTGAATTGAGCACCCTACTCACCCAATCAAAGATCGGCCTCTACTAATCATGATGTGAATCTGATGTACAGTATATGCTCTTGTTCTGATTATTAGGCTAATTTACTATGTGATGCATATAAGTGTAGACTAATTTGCAAAAGTTAGAAGACTTTAATTTTATGTTTGTTTGAAAAGAGTTTTAAATACGTGTCACTCAAAAAAAGTGAACTTGCATATACATTAGTCAAAACATCCCAATTTAAGTAATTAGCCTTCTTCCACTGGCATTCAAACAGGTATATCACTTAAGTACTTAGCCTCATGGAAAACATGCTTAACATGGCAACAAGTGCATGCGTGCAATATGCTAAAGCAATAAATGCTCACTTAGTACTCAACCGAGGCGAGCCAAAAGAGGAAAAATAGTTAGAAAAAATGCATAATCCTAACGATGCAAGTGACTAAAATGCAACACATACAAAATGCAATTAATAGGCTCGGCTACTAGCATGGCATGTGAGTCAATTCAAGGCATGCAACAAAGCACGTATTCGAGTGGAATTTGAAATTGACATTGATTAGTATGATGAGCCGAAACCTTATGTATGCAAGACGAATGGATGCAAGGCATGGACAATGCTAATTAAAACATGATACTTTATACTATCCATCACAAGTGAGTAAATAAAAGGGAGAAAAAAAATGGGGGTTGGAAGACATATACATTATTACATGTTTACCCTTATACAAGAGGGTCCGAATGAATGTCCTAGCTAAGTACCGAATTAACTAACTATTACAATACTGAAATAAATGAATCAATTACACTAGCTAATTATTACAAGTTGAACGAATATAATATGGAATTAACTAGCTAAGCTACTACAAGTTTAAAGGAATGAACTTATTAATTAGCTAATTAACTAAGAGCTATGCACACTAATTAAACTCGAGCAGGGGGTTAAGGAACCACACGTGCCAATGCAAACATCCTCCCAGAAATGCCTCTGTTTTGCTGTCAAAATTGTTCTGTCTGCAAAAAATACTTTTGTTTTGCAGTTAGAAAATAGAACTGTTTTTGCCTCAGCCTCTGCTCTGCTTTGCAAAGACACTACCTGGCTAAAAGAGGTGGCTGGCCGGCCAGAAGAAGTGGTCGACTGTATAGGAAAGTGGCCGACCAGCCTCCAGTTTTTGTTACTACCCTGCTGCAACAAACATGAAACAGAGCACATACAGAGTATTTTCAGGGGATGTTTGTCCACTCTACCTCTCCTTATCATCAGACAGATCAATCGACGCAAACTCATTATGTGATGATCTATGAATCAAGGGACAAAAGCTCAATAAATAATAATGAAAGACCAACAAAACCTCCTGCCTATCATGGAATTGATCAAGGGAAGTGGTCAACCTTGAATCCTTGAACCATTATCATCACTAAAAGTATGAAATGGCTCAAGGCATAATAGGTTGAACTAACGTCCGATTGAACACAAATCATTTTATTATCTTGTTCCATTTTAGTCCACTTTTATTACCTTTTTTAATTACCTTTCCATTCCTTAGTCATTTTAGTCCAAAATGAGAATTAAGCCCATTAAATGGCGAGAAGTGTCAAACAAGAAGTTGTTTTGGGCATAAGAAAGATGTAATGCCCTGGTAATAAACCTCCGAAGAGATTAAACCATTTAGCACGGAAGGTATCTTTCTCATGTTTAAACAACACTTGTTTGAAAAAACCCTCAAAGAAACCAAAAGCCAAGAAAAGGGCGAAGAGTGCAAAGATGATTATGTATGAACATAAGTATGAAAAGTATGAAATAAATGCTATCAACTCAAATAGATTGGTGGCTAAGGCCTAAACCATCAAACCTATGAGGACCACTACACTAGAAGCCTACTATACAAAGCATAAACCAAATGAACAATCTATAATAGTCCTAAAATAGCTAAAAACAGTGCTGAAATTAAGTTGATAAAGCTAGAAAAAGTGAGCCAAAATAATGGAGAAATCAAGCTAGTCATTAAGCCTAAGGAGGGGTAACTAACCCCTCCACTTTTAAGACCTCAAAACCACAGATTTAGCCTCTGAAAAAATCTAAAACTCAGTGGTAAAAAGTTGAGAAAAATTTGAGAAAGAGATGGGAAACACAATGGCAAAAGCTTAAGAAACAAGGTTCAAAGAAGAGTGGTTAACCTCTCCACCTTAGATAGCTTTAAACCACAAGTTTGAGTCTATAAAAACAGTGGAAAAACTATCCAAAAAAAGCAAGAAAAGATAGGAGAAAAGTAGTGTTAAGAGGCTCAAAATTATACCTCTTGAAGAAAGGTAACTTTTTTTGTTGACAAACCAACAAGTTCTCACTCTTAAGAACTGAGATTTGAGCTCAAGAACCTCAGCAAGAAGAGCTAAATTTTTGGTTTTGGAAGTGTAAAGAGAGAGAGTGTAGGTTGCAAGATAGAGAGAGAGAGAGAGAGAGAGAGAGAGAGAGAGAGAGAGAGAGTGCTCAGCAAGTTTTGGAGTCGTCACCAATTTTTCCTACTTTCAAGAGGGGTGGTCATCTATATATAGAGAAACAGCCTCTCAGGTTGGAATTATCTGTATAGAGATAGCTGGAGCAAGGCATGCACATGGGGGGGACAACTTGCAGCAAAATATCTACCTGTCAGGACACCTGGCCGGCCGGCCGAGTACTTGTATGGCCATCCACAAAAAGTGGCCGGCCAGCCACACAGAACTGCTCTCAAGCCCAAATTCAAACAGGTATATCTCCCTCATCCGGACTTAGTTCAAGTGATTCTTGAGTCTAAATTGAAACCTCAAAAGTCTACTTTCCAATGATGGTGGCTTCACATCAAAATTCTAAGTGTGCAAAGAGATATGCCTAATTTAGTGAAAGCTACTCACTTCTGTCTTAACGGATTGATGCCTAACTTCTTTCTAAACTAGTTTTCTTCTTTCCCCTCATATTTCCTTCAACTCCAAACCTATAAATAAGATGTTTTAAAGATTTTTTTAAGGAGTTCACCTCCCTTTCATTTATTTCCACTTTGTCCTTACTCGGTTTACCGAAAAGTGTAATATTTTAAATGAAATGCAAGCCTTGGAACATCATAGAAACATTTGAAAAAATATTTTGAAAAAGAGAGTTTTAAGGTTTAAAATAGTTTTGGTCAAAATGAGGTGTAAGGTTGGGATTATAAGCTCAAAAATCGAAGCCTTTTGCTGAAGAACTTGAACAATTGTACAACGTAACTTTTCATCATCGAGTGATCAACCTAAGGCACCCAAGTCTTAGGGGCAGTCAAAAATGGGGTGTCTACAGCCGGCCTTGAGATATGGTCAGTCGTACTATGCACTGGTCGGCCGGCCATGACTTTTGGGGGAGAATCTGTTGTAACCAGAACTGGAACATAGCACAAATAGGGGGTTTCCTATGGATGTTCATCCATCCTTCTTTCTCCTGTCATGAAAACTTCTCAAGGAGAGAGTAGGTTTGCTTCACAAATCATCAAACATCCCAAAGGTATTTTAGATGATGATTAGTGAAGCAAAGAGATGGTAATCAATGAAAACAAAGCTAACTAAGGCTAAGTATGAAAGACATAATCGAAGACATGACAAAAATCCACTGAATCTCATGGATAACAAGAGCAAGCAAATACTCAAACTTAGAGATAATAGGTTTAAAAGAAGCCATTCTTGAAAGCAAAGCATATACACAAGAGATTCCATCATTAGGAAGACCAAAGAGACTCATCTTCCTACTCATGGAAGATGGATTAAAACCTTCATTTCCATGCTTCAAAGGAAAAAGAAGAGAGTCTTTAATGGCCTTGAGGAAGAGCTCTCATGTAGCTTTAAAACAAATAGAAAACTAGACTAAGTAAAAGCAAGAAATGAAAGCTATGGAGAGATGATTACAAGCTCATCTTCCTATTCATGGAACATGGATGAAACATCCATTTCCATGCTATCAAGAAGGAACTAGAAAAGAGCTATGTAATATCTTCAAAGAAAAGAGATATGAGACAAGAATCAAACTATCTATATAAGCTTTAAACACACATATACAGTTCATATTAAATCAAAAACTACCTAAAACAATGCGAGAAATAAAAGAAAAAGAAGCAAAAATATGAAGAACAATAAGAGAACAAAGCTAAAGAACAAGCCTATGGAAGGGTGGCTAACCCTTACACCTTTAACGAGGTTTAAATCATATCTTTTTAAGCCCAACACAACTCTAAAAATCAGTGTCTATAACAGAGAATGAAGAGCAAAGAGTAATGAAAAAGGAAATGGAAAGAGTTGAGAGTTAACCTCTAGAGAAGAGGAAGAGTTTCTTGGCTTACATACTCCAATCCAAATACTCTCAAGTGTTTGAAATCAATCTCAAAGTTCCAACCAAATGCTTCAAATCAAGCTCCAATGGTGTATCTATATTGTATCTATATCAAGAGGTTGTAGGAAAGCTTTGGGAAAAATATTATAACCTTAAACATTGAGGTGGCCAAATCTCATGCATGGGAGCAGCTGTAGTTGCAAAATATCTATTCTCAGCAAACATGGTTGGCCGGCCATCATAATGTGGCCTACCAGTTATTTTTGGTTTTGCTGCTTTTTGAGTAGTCGGGATAGGGTTTGGTCCAAATGGGGTGCAAGGTTTGGGTTTGAAGCTCAAAATTGAATCATTTTGCGGAAGATTTGAACAATTTGCATAATGTAACTTTCATCATCGAGTGTTCAGATTGAACTGCCCAAGTCTTAAGGGCGGTAAAAAATGGGGTGTCTACAATAAGTCTGATTCAAACTTTCATGTTGGTTTGTATTTAAATCCAATGGCTTTGTGGAGCGGGAATGAGCAGCTACTATGCAAGATATTCCCCTTATCTTTTGGGGAGATAGCATTGGATTGGTTCCATAAGTTGCCAAAAGGAATTGTGAAGAGTTGGGAAGGCTTAGCCAAGATGTTTATGGCTAGGGTTGTTACAAACAAGTCGCAACCATTGAGGGTAGATTCCCTATTGGCTTTGAAGATCAGCAATGGCGAAGGCCTCAAGGCTTACGCCAAGAAATACTATGAGGTGTACAATTGGATTCCGGGTTGTAACTAGTAGCTGGCAGTTGTGTCTTTCAAGAACGGCTTGAATGATAAATGGTCGATTCGGAAATCACCTGTAAAAACTCTACCGAAGAGTATGGAGGAGCTTATGGCACGAATTGAGAAGTATGCCAGAGCAGAGGAAGACACACAAGGAACGGGGACACCAAAGCAAGAAAGGAGAAACGGTTCGCCGAAGTGAAGCCGAGGAAATGCCAGTGTTGATAGGCAAGAAACAGGAGCAAGAGCTATGCAGGTAGTCAGCACGGTATTCAGGATCCTAATCTATAAAGTTTTGGAGAGGATCAGGAACCAGCTATACTATAGAGCGCTAGAGAAGATCCCAGGCGAGTTCATAGGCATGAGCATTGAGAAGCATTGTGCCTACCATAATAAGAATGGGCACCTGACTCAGGGACACACGGCTCTAAAGTCACACTTGGAAGATCTGGTCAAATAGGGTCACCTGAGAGACCTAGTAGATGAGGCGATGACAAGGGAAGAGCATGCGAGATTGCCCCAGGCACCAGCAGCACCACCTCCACCACCACCGCAGCAGGCAGAGAGACCTCGGGTAATCAATGTGATTCACTCGAAAGTCAATGAGAATGAGATTTGAGGGGAGACCCAGAGAGTAAGGCACTTGCAACATGTATATCAGGTCCAGCAAAAGAAACCCAGAACAAATGAATATCAAGGACCAATGATTTCTTTCACTGAGGTCGACTTGGATATGGTGCAACATCCGCACAACGATGCCCTGGTGGTAACTCTGAAGATTGGAGATTGCTAGGTGAGATGCATACTGATTGACCAAGGCAGCTCTTGTGACAACATGTATGTTAGGTGTTACAAGGAGCTTGGCCTTCACCCAATCTGATAGCCCTATGTTCGGATTCAATGGGACGCCGACATGGCCCCTCAGAGCCACAAATTTGGAGGTACAAACAGGGAGCAAAAAGATAACAATAGAGTTCACTGTGATAGATACTTCATTCCCGTACAATATCATTTTGGGATGACCTTGGTTGCATGCAATGAGGGCTATTCCCTCAACGCTGCACTAATTGTTGCGATTCCTAACAGAACAAGGGATTGAAGAGGTATAAGGAGACCAAGTAGAGGCGAAAAATTGCTCTATGGCAGCAATGAAGTACACTTGTAATGTAAGGGAAGCAGAAAGTGCTGAGATTGAAAGTGAAGACCACGAGGTCTTGGATGATGTCGGCAAGAAGCCTACCGAGAAAAGTGAAGAACCATTGAAAAAGGTTCTAGTGCAAGAAGGAGATGATGAATGATTCTTTTTTCTCGGCTCAGTCTTAGCCAAGGAAGAAGAAAGAGAACTAGAGGCTTTCCTGAGGGAGAACATAAAGATGTTTGCCTGGACACCTTATAAAATACTGGGGATCAGTCTCGAGGTCACTTGTCACAAACTTAACATGGACATGTCAGCAAAACCAGTCGTCCAGAGAGCAAGAAGGCCGACATTGATACATGTGCAGGCGGTTGAGGAAGAAGTAGACAAACTACTAGAGGCACAGGCCATAACCAGTAGTGACCTGATCCCTTTAGAAGCCTCACTTCAATGGACTCAGGTTCAATGCTCATCCTGGACCCTTAGCTAGATAGAGATAAACTCTCCTTAAGCCTTATCTTTATCCAGACTGAGATCCCCTGTTCTAGGACTCTTGTCCCTTATCTGCTTATCTCGGATTGCGGCATCTACGCAGATAACCTCAGCCTAGCCGAGAACATCTCAACAACGTGACCAGGCCACGTGGCACCTCGGCTGACACTTCGGCGTCACCTTAGCCACGTGCTGTCATTGACAAAATACTTCCCCACAATTTTATTTTTTCATTTCTTGTTATATGTACATCTAAGTAAAAATTGAATTGTTCAACCTCATTTTATAACATTTTTATTTCTTGCTTTATGTTTGCGTCTTTTAAAAATTTGGACATTGAAAGAAATTCTATGATTATTTTAATTAAAAAAAATGACAATAGGTTTTAAATTTTCAAAACAATTGATTAAAAATATTGTTCTATTTTATTTGCAAAACAAGTTTTTACTTCTTCCTTTCTCTCCCACCATCTTTAGTCACCACTATCCATCGACCACCATTGCCATCCACCAATTCCCAGTCTTTGGTGACATTCTTGCCACCGTCCCATGACTTTTGGTAGCACTCTAGCCACCTTCATTGTCTACCACATTTAGACACCCTCCACCATTGGCCACTACCTTTGACTGACCTTTTTCCTATGAACTTTGGTGATTTCCAACCACCTTCCTATGACCTTCGATGACACTTTGGCTACCTTCCCATGACTTTTGGCGACACTCCGACTATTACCACCTCTAACAACTCACCAAGTATATTTCTTCATTTTGGTTTTCATTTATTTTTAAAATTTTTGTGTGCGCTAAACAAATCGTTGGTTTACTTCGTTTTTTTGTTTTGTTTTTTTTCTTTTTTGCAAGAAACAAAAAATAAGAACTTGCTTTTTGCATGTAAACCTAAATGACAACATTGACAATCTTACAAAGGTCACCATTCTTTCACTTATAGACAGGTGCTTGCAAACAAAAACATTTAGTTCTTCAAGTCAAGGCAAACACCCCAAGGACCACTGTAAAAATCTAATACAGGGCAGAGCCGGGATTCTTCTGGTGGGGAGGTGGGCAAATCGCTAAAGAGAATGCATAGAATAAATTTACTAAGTCGTTGATGGAGTGGCTAGAATTTTATTTAATTAAATCATTATTAAATATTACTTAACAAGGCCAATTGGACTAATAAAAAGTAATTAGTCTTAATCAAATATTATTTATATGAATTTTATAGTTAAGGAGGTCAAAATGTAAGAATTTACAGATAAACGGTAAGATATTATTTGCTAATAGTTAAAAAAAAAAATCTTAATATAATTAATCTATTATACAATATCCTTAGGTACATAAAGTTTTACAAGTGATTTCATTAAATAAATTATAGAAATTCACAAATAAACTATATATTTTTTTTAACATGGATCGGATTAAATTTTTTTAATAATGTTAGAATGATTATCTTTCTTACCACAATTTGTTTATTAGCTTAGCCACTTGATACTAATATAGCATTTACACATGAGAGGATAAACAATACGTAGGCCTCGTTTGGGAAGTGGCTATTTTAGTAGGCTATTTGGCTTTTTGACTATTTTAATAGGCTATTTTAATTTTGTGTTTGGGAAGTTGAATTAAATTTTTGGGTTGATTGTTGTATTAAAAAATGTGTTGAAAAGATGTTTGTAATTAAAATGACCATTTTGTCCCTACAATTTTTTTTTTTAATTTCTGGCTGAGGGGCAAAATGGTAATTGAGCTGTTGATGTAACAACTGCCGGCTGTGATAGTGTAGGCTGTGCCTACACTGTCCCGGCTCAGCCTATATTTTTTTTATTTTATTTTATTTTTTTTTTGAAAATCAATCAAAAAGTGCTACAGTATTTGATTTTGGGCTAAATTTTCAAAAGAGGCTGTACTAGCCTCAACCTCACATTGCCAAACACCGCCATAATAAGAAAATATGATCACCATAATATTATTGTAAATATTTCTTTAAAAGGTAACTCTACTACATTGCGAACTTTACAAATTCTTTTGAGTGTTAGATTAAAGTTGGAGGGGCCATTATGTAATATGTAATTTTTTTAAGCAAAAACGTACATATAAAATGGCAGTTTTTCAGAAAGTTGGAGGGGGAGAGCCCCGACCCCCCTATCTCCGCCCCTGATTGCATATCATCGATTATTTATTATTATTTTGTATCACTATTTATATGAATATTTATAATTAATTCTTTATTTGAAATTTTTTTAAAAGAATTAATATAAATAAACCGTATCTTACCAGACCAATGATATAAAAACATAGAATAAACTAATAACAAAAAATATAGGGGCATTGGTAGGAAAGACTAAACAGTAATAGGCCATGAGGTGCAACATGTGTCAATCAATGTACATTAATTATTGGAAGAAAGATAAGATAAGGGTTTGTTTGTCTGACATAAAACCAAAACTTGATGGGGACATTTTCTGAAAAAATTTGTGTTTCCTTTGGGCCCTACTTGACCAAATGTAGCGAATTGTCCTTTCCCAATTCAATGTCCTCGTACACCGCTATTTCTTAAAGGAAAAGATATTTCAATTCAATAGTGTGAAAAAAAAAAAAAAAAAAAAAATAACAACAACAACAATAACAACAACAATAATAATAACAATAATGTGAGTATTACTCAAATAAAAAAGTTAGTCAATAGCTATGATATTTCTATATTGTTATTAAAAGCCAACAGGAACTTTGGTGTCTTGAAGCCTCTCTTAGAAATTTTTTTTCATTTTTCCTAAAATAGCCATAACTTCTCAAATAATTATATTATTTTTAAACTAATATCAATTTGTAATTAAGGGTAACACGATAAATTCAAACCAACCAACCAACCAACCAACCAATTCCACCACCCCACGTTTCCAAACTGCACAGCAGTTCTAAATCAATTTCAAATTCTGTTTTGAACAATTGAAACCTCGGGAGAGAGAGAAAGAGAGATCAGATCTGGTGAAGCAGAGATTGGAGAATGAAAGGCTTCATCAACAATGGAGATTTCATAAAATCATCAACATTCCTAAAGATCTCATGTAACGCCCCGAAATAATTTGACATGAACTACCCACAAGTGATCAACATTCACTCAACAATAACAATAATCTGCCCATCTTTACATAATTAAATTAGAGTCCTTACAAAGGTTTTACATGCGGGTATATATTCATCGATACAAAACGTATGAATCTATAGCATGTAAAGCATCCATTCTCAAAAAAATACAATGCCCTTAAGGGCTTATATCTTCCAAGGCATAAGCTTGGTTATACAAAAGTGGTCTCTCGGACCCAAACCAAAATAGTCCTTGGCTTTACAATTAATCATAACAAAATAAGAGTTCACTACTCTTCCCAAAATACTTCCAGACCCTCAATTCGGCGGGATCACCACATCTTTACCTGCATCAAAACCCATAAGGGTGAGCATATAGCCAAGTAGAGAATTCTTACAAAGTATATACAGTTATGCATACTCTTGTAAAACAATGCAATTGTTAATGCCATGCCATGCATCTATATAAGAAAGTCCATTTCATGCACCTTTAAAAAGTTTCTATCTTTCCAACAATTATTTACAATCTCAACATTTTACCAAAATTTCCAATCATCAATCAATAGGGGCGGTAAATATGACACTGGTAATCCCTAGGCTGGTGTCTGCAAGTAGACTCTACGAGTACTACCAAACTGTCATTTTTATCGGTATTAACTAGAAGGCTCGACACCTATCCCCTCGATTTTCTGGTCTTTCACCAAGGACACTCAGGCCAACTTATCAAATTCAACAACACCCCTTATTTGGACTTACCACGTATTTATCCCATTCATATTTCCATAATTCTCATTTAGAATATAATCTTTCTCAAAACAAATGTCTTTCCAAAACATGTCAATGTGCACAATAAAAATAATGAATTGAAATAAGATGCAATAATTACTAGTCTCAAAATATCTCTACAACAATATCAATCAATCATTTCTCATTTATTCCCTTCAAGTCATTTCACAAAATACCCATGTGTTCACCATTTCTCACATCAACAATTTACAACATTTTTAATAACCTTGCAATAATATTATCTCACCCATCATCATAATACAAAAATGGTAAAAAGTTTCACAAATATTCCATGTATTTTTTGAAATTCCCCAATTTCTAGGGCTTTTATCAAAAATCTAACATTTACTCACTTCAAGGTGAAAACCAACCCAAATCACATCTTATGAGTCAAATGAAAAGAAAACCCCTTAGAAAGAACAAAGGATTTGAGATTTTAGAAACCCAATTTGAAAACCCCCTTTTCTCTTTCATCTCTTAGTGCAAAATTTCAACTACACAACTACCTCATAACAACTTAAAGTCAACATTTCGTGGCAAAACATATATATATATATAACTCTAGAACTCCCTACCTCAAAGTAGAAGCCCAAGGAGAAGGGTTAGACAAATGTGAAGCTTCCAAAAATGGCAAAACCCACTTCTTCTTGGATGGAAATGAAGATCTTGAAGAGCTCAACCTTTTTATCTAAGGGAGGGAGGTGAGAAGATCACTAGATCTAGGTCAAATATAGAGAGAGAGAGAGGGTATCGAGCAGAGAGTTTCACGCTCGAGCGTCAGACACAACAACAACAACAACCCATTCGAGCGCAAAGATCACCACTCGAGCGTGGATTTCACCCTTCCAATATTTCACAGATTATAAACAATTGCTCGAGCGCCAGAAGAGCCGCTCGAGCGTGAAAAACATTCTTGCAGCACTTTTGCAGAGACACTCAATACTGAAAGGTTGTAAAATTTGCCTGAGCGCAAGAAGGCCCGCTCGAGCGCAAAACCGAAATTTTGGGCAACAAGATTCTAGACCGAAAGGTAACCAACCTGTTCTAAACACGCTCAAGTCATTCCAAAACTCAAATTCAAGAGGAGTAAAGGAAGAAAGACATAACCGGCAACATCAAACAATGAGATTCAGATCCAGAATACCATGATAGTCAGGTAAAGACCTGAGGTTGCTATAACCTCCCCACCATAGGAAATTTCATCATCGAAATTTAAACAAAATACCAAACCAAAGTTGTAGCAATTTTAATCAATTCAATGACACTCTCAAGTCGCAACACTTATGTTCAATTATCAGTTATCGAACCTTTCATCATCATTTCATCAAAACCATATGTACTCATATAAGACATACAAAATAAGGCATCCATAGCAAAACATCATGTCGGTACAACCTCATACTCAAGTTAACAATACATACAACAACATTTGATCATCAATTTAATACATTTTTCTATTTACCATAAGCAAGCATTACAATTTAAATCAAATCAACTAACATGCTCAAACAAATCCGGATACTTGGAGTGGACTTCCGCCTCCGTTTCCCAATTTGCTTCCTCAACCCCATGGTGCCTCCACAGCACCTTCACTAACGGTATGGTTTTGCCTCGTAATACTTTTTCTCGGGTGTCTAAGATTTGAACTGGCCGCTCTTTGTAGGAGGCATCCTCATCCACCTCCAATTCAACCCAATCTAACACATGAGAAGGGTCGAGCTCGTACTTCCTAAGCATGGAAACATGAAACACGTTGTGTACTCCCAAAAGTTGTGGCGGTAATGCTAACCGATATACCACTTCCTCAATTCTCTCCAATATCTCGAAAGGTCCAACAAACCTCGTAGACAACTTCCCGCGCTTGCCAAGCCTCATTAAACCTCTCCTAGGTGAGATTTTAAGAAACACATGATCACCCACATCAAAGGATAAGGGTCGTCTCCTCTTATCGGCGTAACTCTTTTGTCGGCTTTGGGCCGTGGCTAATCTCTTCCGAATGAGAACAACTTTCTCGGTAGTCTCTCGAACAATCTTCGGTCCCAACAATGGTGCATCTCCTACCTCGGCCCAACAAACGGGTGACCTACAAGGCCGGCCATACAAGGCCTCAAACGGTGCCATCTCAATGCTAGCCTGATAACTGTTGTTGTAGGCGAACTCGATCAACGGTAAGTGCCTCTCCCAAGACCCCTTGAAATCTAGGACACAAGCCTTAAGCATATCTTCTAAAATTTGTATAGTACATTCCGATTGCCCATCAGTTTGATGGTGATAAGGGGTGCTAAAGGTTAACTTGGTTCCCAATGCCTCTTGAAGGCCTTGCCACAACTGGGCGGTAAAATGAGGATCCCTATCCGACACAATAGTGACCGGCACCCCATGAAGCCGGACTATCTCCCTAACATACAACTCCACCAAGTGCTCAACTGAGTCGCTAGTTCGCATAGGAATGAAGTGTTTAGACTTAGTCAATCTATCAACAATTACACAAATGCCTGCTGCTTTCTAGGAAGTCCAACTACAAAGTCCATGGTCACGTGTTCCCACTTCCACTCAGCTATTGGTAAGGGTTGTAACAAACCCACTGGTCTCTGATGCTCGGCCTTGACTTGTTGACAAGTAAGGCACTTTGACACGAAGGATGCGACATCCCATTTCATACCCCTCCACCAAAACTGATGGTTAACGTCTCGATACATTTTGGTGCCTCCCGGATCTACCACAAGGCGTGAATGATGGAACTCCCGAAGCACTTCTTCCCTACAAGACTCCGGCACAAACAAACGATCTAGGTAACATACACTCTGATCCGAGTGAATGTTCAAACCTTTCTCCTCCTTCCCATTGGAGATTCTTTCCCAAATTAACTCTATGTCACGGTTCCCCTATTATGCCTCTACAACTCTACTAATCAAGACTGGTTGAGCACCCAAGCTAAACAAGGTCGCACCTCCTTCTGATTCACCCAACTGCAATTCAAATTTGCCGACTTCACCCAACATAACCCACTCCTGAATGGCTACGCTAGCCAAGCTACTCACGGTTTTTCGACTAAAGGCATCGGCCACAACATTGGCCTTGCCCAGATGATAGTGCAACTCAAAATCATAGTCTTTTGAAAATTCCATCCACCTCCGTTGACGCAAATTTAAATCTTTTTGGGAAAACAAATACTTCAAGCTCTTATGGTCGGAGAAAACCTCAAACTTCTCACCATACAAATAATGCCTCCAAATCTTCAGGGCAAATACTACAACTGCTAACTCTAAGTCGTGGGTAGGGTAATTCTTCTCATGAGTTTTCAACTGCCGGGAGCCGTACGCTACAACCTTTCCCTCTTGCATCAAAACACAACCAAGCCCATCCCGAGACGCATCACAAAAGACTGTATACCCCAATTCTCTCTCCGAAATGATCAATACCGGTGCCGTGGTCAATCTAGTTTTGAGCTCCTGGAAGGACTTCTCACAAGCCTCACTCCACACAAACTTAACCCCATTTCTAGTCAATCTAGTCAAAGGCGCGGCTAATCCCAAGAAACTTCAGATCTCAAAAACATTCTTAGGTTGCTCCCAATCTTGCACGGAATCTCTCTTTGAAGAATCTACGGTTACCCCTTCACTTGATACCACATGACCCAAAAACTTCACATCGGTGAGCCAAAACTCACACTTCTCAAATTTGGCATGCAACCGATGCTCTCTAAGCAGGTCGAGCACTATCCTCAAGTGAGCCTCGTGTTCCTCCTCGGAGGTCGAATAGATAAGAATGTCGTCCACGAAAACGACCACAAATCGATCCAAGTACTCCCTAAATATTCGGTTCATCAAATCCATAAAAGAAGCTGGTGCATTGGTCAAACCAAATGGCATTACTAGGAACTCGTAGTGGCCATAACGCGTACGAAAGGCCGTTTTCTGGATGTCCTCCTCCCGGACTCTCAACTGGTGGTACCCCGACCTCAAGTCTATCTTCGAAAAGCAACAAAACCCTCTAAGTTGATCGAATAAGTCATCTATCCTGGGTAAAGGGTATTTGTTCTTGACTGTGACTTGGTTCAACTTACGGTAGTCGATATACAACCGTAACGACCCATCCTTCTTCTTCGCGAAGAGAGCCAATGCTCCCCAAGGCGACGTACTAGGGCGAATGAAGCCTTTGTCTAAAAGCTCTTGGAGCTGAATCTTCAACTTATGCAACTCCGCGGGTGCAAATCTATACGGCGCCATAGAAATGGGTGCCATTCCAGGCACTAAGTCAATGGTGAACTCAATCTCCCGGTGGGGTGGGAAACTGGTAAGGTCCTCGGGAAACACCTCTGGGTACTCACACACTACCCTTGGCAACTCAACTCGAGTTCCGACACTCTCACCATCCAAGAGAGTAGCTAGAAGGCCACTAAGCTCGTTCCTACAATGAGAATCAAACACCGGTGATAAAACCCGATCAACCCTATCTCTCATAAAATAAAATAAAAATCGCCACCCGAAGTGCACACTGTGACTCTTTGCTAAAAACAATCAATCACGGCCCGATACAACAACAACCAATCCATGCCTAGAATAACATCGAAATTGGACATGTCTAACAACACAAAAGAAAACGGGAGTCTACGCCCGGCAACCTCTATCTCACAATCATGACATCCCCGATCTAGGTCAACTGTACCCTCAACCGGTGACTCAACTCTGAGCGGAGACGCTAATTGTACCACTTCTAATCCCAATGCAGATACGAATGTAGTAGATATGAATGAATGAGATGCACATGTATCTATCAATACATTGGCCAAAGAATTACACACAATAAATATACCTCTCACCCAGAAGGTCTCGCAATCGCTCAAGGCCAGAATAAAGATACACGCCTCGTGGCCTTTGGTCAACCTGCTCATCCCTCGGAGCATAGGCCTGCTGAACTGACTGAGCCGAAGCGGCTCCCTGGTGGACTCTCGAAGTCTGGACTGAATGAGTCTGTTGATGACTCTAGGTCTGCCTCGACCCGGATGCGCCAAGTGTGCCTCCCAATTATGGGCAAGCTCTCCTCATGTACCCTGACTGACCACACTGGAAACAAGTAGGCCCCTGCCTCTTACTCTGAGACTGTGACTGGTTCTGGGGTCGATTAGGTGGTGGTGGTGGCAACATCTGATGTCCTCTTCCCTTCTGCGGACATGCAAAGGCCTTATAACCCGGTTGGCCACATTTGAAGTGAGAAAACTCACTCGGTGCACTCCTTCTCGAGCCCATACTAGGCAAAGGATAGGTGGATCTAGACTGTTGCGGTTGGGATTGGGATGAAAAAGTGCTCCTGCTCTTCTTGTTAGGCCTAAAGTCCCCCTGTGACCCTTGGCCCCTAGACCTCGAATTCCGAAGTCTCTCCTCCTCAGCCTCCACCGTAATCTCCACGTGTGCAGCCACCTCTACAAGACGATCATACTCTCGGACCATGTTCTCGGCAACCTTGAACAAAATTTTTGTTCTCAACCTTTGCTCAAACTCAAAGCAACGACGCTCCTCCGTCGCTACCAACTCCGGTGCAAACCGGGACAAGCTAGAAAAGGCCGCTTCGAATTCGACCACGGACATATTCAATTGCTTAAGGTCCTTGAATTCCTGCCTCAACCTCTCCCGAGCCGTGGGAGGTAGGTATTTGTCTTGGAAGGCCGTCATAAAAACCTCCCACGTCGGTGCTATCCGGCTCTTTGCATGCTTCCACCATTGGCCGGCGTCACCTTTGAGGTAATAACTTGCAAAGGTCACCCTCAACTCGCCATCATCTATATGGAGCATATCAAAGGTCTTCACAGTTTGTTCCAACCATTCATCTGCTTTCTTTGGATTGGAGCTGTCATGGAATTCATCCGGCTTGGCCCTAAGAAACTCCCTCGTGAGGAAGCTAGCTCTAGTCTTGGCCACATCCTCCCTTGTTTGGGTCTCCGCCCTCAAAATGTTCATGGACTCCCTCAAAGCCCCCGCCATCTCTCGGGCTAAAGCCCCCATTGCGGCTTGGCCGGCTTGACCCGGCACCTCCGCTTGCCCCACTTGTTCGGCCATGTCAGCTTGGCCTAAACCCTCTTCTTCTACCAGGACCCCTTGGACCGGCACCTCAAATACACCCAGGCGACCTCGACCTCGCCTTCCACCCCTACCACCTCGAGTTCGCACTCTTCCTGACATCCTAATTGAGAGACAAGGGAAATAATTAAGCACATGATTTCAAATATGCTCGCCACTAACTTCACACGTTAGGCTAAAGCCACCACATATATCCTACTACACAAACAATTTAATTCACTCCACATAAGCACCTTAGCCACATAAACACATACGAATTATCCTTTAGTGATGAAATTCGTCCCATGAGAAACCAAGAATTCTTAGTAGAATGAGTATTGATTAGGTATCCTTCTATTAAGATCTCAAGGAACCTAACAGGCGCAAATTACATCCCAAAAGTCTAATCCCATACCCACGTAATCACATAAACATGTTATCACATAATCACAAAGGCAAAACATTTCCTAGTCATGCGAAATGAACCCATTATGGTATAACGACCACTTCCCGCGAGCCCCAAGTATTCAAACCCGGTAGCTCGGATACCAAGTTGTAACGCCCCGAAATAATTTGACATGAACTACCCACAAGTGATCAACATTCACTCAACAATAACAATAATCTGCCCATCTTTACATAATTAAATTAGAGTCCTTACAAAGGTTTTACATGCGGGTATACATTCATCGATGCAAAACGTATGAATCTATAGCATGTAAAGCATCCATTCTCAAAACAATACAATGCCCTTAAGGGCTTATATCTTCCAAGGCATAAGCCTGGTTACACAAAAGTGGTCTCTCGGACCCAAACCAAAATAGCCCTTGGCTTTACAATTAATCACAACAAAATAAAAGTGCACTACTCTTCTCAAAATACTTCCACGCCCTCAATTCGGCGGGATCACCACATCTTTACCTGCACCAAAACCCATAAGGGTGAGCATATAGCCCAGTAGAGAATTCTTACAAAGTATATACAGTTATGCATACTCTTGTAAAACAATGCAATTGTTAATGCCATGCCATGCATCTATATAAGAAAGTCCATTTCATGCACCTTTAAAAAGTTTCTATCTTTCCAACAATTATTTACAATCTCAACATTTTACCAAAATTTCCAATCATCAATCAATAGGAGCGGTAAATACGACACTGGTAATCCCTAGGCTGGTGTCTGCAAGTAGACTCTACGAGTACTACCAAACTGCCATTTTTATCGGTATTAACCAGAAGGCTCGACACCTATCCGCTCGATTTTCTGGTCTTTCACCAAGGACACTCAGGCCAACTTATCAAATTCAACTACACCCCTTATTTGGACTTACCACGTATTTACCCCATTCACATTTCCGTAATTCTCATTTACAATATAATCTTTCTCGAAACAAATGTCTTTCCAAAACATGTCAAGGTGCAAAATAAAAATAATGAATTGAAATAAGATACAATAATTACTAGTCTCAAAATATCTCTACAACAATATCAATCAATCATTTCTCATTTATTCCCTTCAAGTCATTTCACAAAATGCCCATGTGTTCACCATTTCTCACATCAACAATTTACAACATTTTTAATAACCTTGCAATAATATCATCTCACCCATCATCATAATACAAAAATGGCAAAGAGTTTCACAAATATTCCATGTATTTTTCGAAATTCCCCAATTTCTAGGGCTTTTATCAAAAATCTAACATTTAGCCACTTTAAGGTGAAAACCAACCCAAATCACATCTTATGAGTCAAATGAAAAGAAAACCCCTTAGAAAGAACAAAGGATTTGAGATTTTAGAAACCCAATTTGAAAACCCCCTTTTCTCTTTCATCTCTTAGTGCAAAATTTCAACTACACAACTACCTCATAACAACTTAAAGTCAACATTTCGTGGCAAACACACACACACACATATATATATATATATATATAACCCTAGAACTCCCTACCTCAAAGTAGAAGCCCAAGGAGAAGGGTTAGACAAATGTGAAGCTTCCAAAAATGGCAAAACCCACTTCTTCTTGGATGGAAATGAAAATCTTGAAGAGCTCAACCTTTTTATCTAAGGGAGGGAGGTGAGAAGATCACTAGATCTAGGTCAAATATGGAGAGAGAGGGTATTTCTAGAGAGAGAAGCTCTCAACTTAGGGATTGGATGAAAAAGAGATGAAAAAATTATGTAAAAAGTCACTTTTACGATCTGATATACGCAAAGTCCGCTCGAGCGGAGAGTTTCACGCTCGAGCGTCAGACACAACAACAACAACAACCCGCTCGAGCGCAAAGATCACCGCTTGAGCGTGGATTTCACCCGTCTAGTATTTCACAGATAGGCGATCGCTCGGCGCCCGGAAGGGCCGCTGAGCTCGACACGCCGGCGAAGAAACGCCGCTCGAGCGTGAAAAACATTCTTGCAGCACTTTTGCAGAGACACTCAATACTTAAATGTTGTAAAATCCGCTCGAGCGCAAGACCGAAATTTTGGGCAACAAGATTCTAGACCGAAAGGCAACCAACTTGTTCTAAACACGCTCAAGTCATTCCAAAACTCAAATTCAAGAGGAGTAAAGGAAGAAAGACATAACCAGCAGCATCAAACAATGAGATTCGGATCCAGAATAGCATAACAGTCGGGTAAAGACCCGGGGTCGCTATATCTCAGGTCTCATTTTCATATCACTCGCTTTCTTCTACTTGGGCAAGCACTGGTCCGATGGTTCTCACGATAATATACTATATACTCTGTTTTTCTCACTCTTCCGTTTTTCATACTCAAATGTATGTTGAGGGTTGATTTGATTTTCTCATAATAATCATGTTGAGCAGACTGTAAGTGGCTTTATAAGCATGGGTAGAGAAAGAGGTGTGGATGGGTATGATCTGAAGTTGCAGAATGGCCATGAAAATGGAGGACACATCGAAGAGGTGATGATGTTCAAAACCAATCCTGCAACCAATGATTGGATTCCCATCATTGAAGACTATCAGGTGTAGTGTTGAATCATCAGATCTATCAAGTTTTGAACAAAAATTCTGCTTTTTCATACTATTATTTTTCATTATTTATGTGTCCTTTGCGAAGTCGAATCGGAGCGAGAGTGGTTAGATCGGAATTGAATGAAACTTGAATGCTGTGTTTTATTATTATTGTGTGCATTATGGGTTGGCCAGGAGATAATAATGACGGATAAGGATGAGTTTGGTGGAAAGATTAAAGAATTTTTTGCAAGTGGTTATCAATTTAATTTAATAGGATTGTTCTTATCCAAATCCTTGTTTTGCTTCCTTTTCTCATTTGATAATGTTATTTAATCGGATTGGTTTTCTTTTATTAAAAAAGATTAGGTTTTTCTGTTTTTTTTAGAGGTTTATATAATTATCATAAATTCTAATCACGCAATTGAATATATAAATTAAAAAAAAAAAACAAATTGAATGAGGATGTATTAAAATTTTTATCAATTGAGTTTCCAAATTAGTTTACACACGCATCGGGTGTGCCCGGCCACTAGTAGTTCTTAATCTTTCACAAAATCACAATATATTGAATTGAGTCAACTTAATCCAGTCTAATCAATAGTAAGAGACAATATTAATCTTATTCATCTCTTTCTACACAATGACATTGATTAAAAATATTACATACATAAACTAAAATAATATTTTAAAATTATTAAATAATTTTCATACAGTCGTAAAGCTAGTGAGGCTTGATTTTTTTTGGATGAATGCCCAAAGAAATCACAAAATATGAGTAATGATCACAACCAATCTCCATCCCCTTGATATATCTCATAGGTTAATATGGTTAGAATAAACTTTGATGGGTAAAAACCGCCAACAAAGATGGGTGCAAAATTCTCCATCTTAAAAGTTTATATCTTCTTTATTCTAAAATACTTATGCATAATTATTAAATCATATAAAAATTATAAATATGTAAAATTGAGAATCGATTGATTCACGTTATTGAAGTCCGTTGAAAACACCGATTGATTGGGCCCTGACAACACAAATAAATCAGTGATGGTAGATTGGCATGGAGATGAAATGCTGAACGACGTGTAAAATGAAGAAGAAAGCATTTGATTCGGCTATAGTTTTTATAGATCTACATGGGAATCTTCTCGAGATCGACGAGTACAAAATTCTTCGTCTCAATTTTTCCATAATTATTGAATTATTTGTAATTTTTACATAGAAAATTCTTAAGAAGAGTGCAAGTTGTCATCTCAGTTATATTGTTGTTATAATTATTATTTGGGTAAATTATAAAATAAAATAAAAACTCAGAGTTTTTCATGTTTTTCAAATTAAATTCTAAGGTTTTAATTTCATCAATTTAAATCCTCATTCCGTGTCACAATCTACACTCTCCATCCATTTCCATCTACTAAACTAACGGATAACTTTTTGGCACCAAATCCATCAAAAAATGATGTGGTTTGCCCTCAGCCCCAAATGTCCATTAGGGTTTCAGTTAAAACCCAAAGCCCAAAACTATAGATTTTTGCTCTATGAAAATGCTATCTTAAAAATTACATTTGAATTTATCTTCAATAACACGAATTATTGCATGTTAATTTTGATTTATTTAGGAATTAATTAATTAAAACTCAACCTCTTACCACTTCATTTTTTTAAGTGATATTTATAAAAATGGATAATCTTCTCCACTGGATGAATAAAATTATTTTTATTATAGTTAAGTATGTTTTGAACCCCCAAATACTCGATTGCAAGAGTGGATTTATTGTCTTAACAATAGTGATAATTTAATAAGAAAAATAATTTGTAAATAAAAATAAGAAAAATTATATTAAAAAAATTATATAGGATTTGATCTTTATATCAAAATAAATCTTGAATTTTTAATTTTATCAATTTAAATCTTAATTTTATTTATTTGTTTTTAATTCAAAATCATCTGCCTATTTTTGTTTTAAAAAAAAAATTGGTAGAAAAATAGTATTTTAGCAATTAAATTTCATGAAAAAAAAAACATTTTATATTTTTTAAAATTGAGTTTAATGGCTAAAAGATTTAATTTATGTGTATAAAGCATCTAAAATATTCAGGGGGTATTTTTTTTAAGGTCCCTGATATTATGATTTTACAGTATAAATGACATCAAATATTTTCATGATGTCTAAGGTCCTTCAACATTAATTCAGAGAAAATTGGTCTAGAGAAAATTCAAGTCAAAGAAAATTGATCCAGAGAAATTTTCCTTAACCTTTCATGGACTCTAGAGAAATTCACCATTGTTGCTACTGTTGTTACCATCTCCACTGCCACTCGACTCCAGAGACCCAAATGTCCAAACTGTGGCACAAGTCTTTAAGTAGGAATGCTTCCCTATATTAAAACTATGAAGCTTTTTATCAGATTCCAAATCAAATTTTCAGAGAAAATTCTATCCATAAAATTTCTTTGGACATCATAGAGAAAATTTCAAATTTCTCTGAACAAATCACATAAAAAATTTCAGAAAAAATTTCAAAATTCTATCCACTGTAGAACCAATCGATTTTGCGGTGACTTGGATACATATTCACAGAGAAAATCTCAGATCTGATATAAGAAACTGGGCAATGCGTTTAGGTGAAAAGGAGTTGCCTGTGTCTAAGAATACAACTTTCCCCATTTTCGCAACATTTGAGGCAGCTTGTAGGCAAACCTAAACAATTATAAGATTTTGTATCATTGATACTGTAGTGGTGATCAAAGGTAGGCCAAGCAAACATACAATAATAATTTAATGACAGCAAAACTAATAACATCTTAATAACAAAACTCAGAAGCACATTTAATCAAAACTAACTAGGAAAGTTTGGATAACTTCAGTTGCGAGTGAATGGATTCATGCCTGTGTTTTACAAGATGACGGCGAACACCAGAGAATTTCTCTGGATTTAAAACCAGAGAAATTTTTTGCATCACCAAAAAAAAAAAAAAAAAACAACAACAACAATAACGACAACAACAATAACAACAACAACAACCCAGAGAAATTCTGTTTTTGGTCTTTGAAATTTCTCTGGACACTTCAACCCAGAGAAATTCAATTGGGTTGATCCAGAGCAACTATAGGGGGCCGACTGGAACGGGTCCGAGGCGGTGAGCGACGGTGAAGTTCTTCGATGGGAACTTCTTCGGTGGAGTTTTGTTTCCCATCTGCAGAACAATTAGATACAAAACAAGTGCGATTGGTCTTCGATTGGGTCGGGAGAATGAGGGATCTGGAGATGGAAGAAGAGATTGGAGAGGAGGAGACAGAAATCGATCGACGCAAAGAAAGAGAGAAGTTGGTGTGGGTTCGGTGAGAGTTGAGAGGAGAGGAAAGAGTGTGAGAGAGAGCTGTCGAAGCCATTGATGTGTGAGCGGAGGAAAGAGAGAGAGAGGAGAGACAAAGTCAATTTTCTCTGATATATGTTTAGGGACCTTAGACATCAAAAAATAATTTTGTGGATCTCTTCCATTACGAAAAGTGGGAGAGGGACCCTAGACCAATTTTCCCAATATTCAATTGAGTTGATTTACCTCAATTATTTCCATCCCAACTATTACCTTCACTCATATTTGACAATTGGTGTGAAAATTGAGCTTCGTTCCCTCTTGATTCTTCTTTCTCCTTGTGCAAATTGAAGAAATGACAGAAAATTGAAACCCTTATGAAGATTTGGGGGTTATATATGGGACTGGGGGCAAACAACGTCGTTTTCGGATATATTTGGCGCCAAAAATTGAGTTCTCCATTAGTTCAATAGACGGAGATGAGCACATGGCGCAGATTGTGACACGGAATGAAATTTAACGTTTAAATTGATGAAATTAAAACATTGGGGTTTAATTTGAAAAACACGCAAAACTTTAGGTTTTTCTTATAATTTATTCTTATTATTTTTATTTTTCAGAGGAAGAAAGCTTAAATTGAAAGAAATAGAATGGGTCAAAATGCCCATAGAATGCATGGAACTGGGTGCACTAGCAAAAGCTAGGTCTTAAAGAAAACTAAAGATGGGAAAAGGGCAAAAAAAAAAAAGTTAGATATGTTAATAAAGAAGAGTCAACAGAAACATATTGTTTGATTATTGTCTGCTAATTTGCTTTAGGAAAACATTTTTTTGAGGAAATCTAGGTAATGGATTATCACTTCCATGTGGGTCTAACCCTTTTTTTTTTCTTTTTTTTTTTTTCTTTTTTGTATACAAATACATATGGGATGAATAATTTAACAAGACAAGAGAAAAACCAACCAGAGAATAATGATTTGGAGAAAAAAAAAAATATCATCAAATTTTTATACTGTACAGAAACTAACCACAGATTAGTGAATAACTAGCGTTCTAACCATAGATAATAAATTAATTGAAGAAACCAAGCAAGTCTACTGAGACTGGCTAGATAAAATAGCTATTTATTTTATTTTTTTGAATTAATTACGGGCTAGTCCCACTAAATAAACTTAGATACCTATAAATTTTATTTGACTTTTGAATGCATTAATATATCCTACAATATTTATATGGTTCTCATTAAATTTTAATATATCAACTTCTTTCGTCTTCTTTCTCTCTATCTCTCACGAAAAATTAAAATTTTACAAACCAAAATTTAGGGATAAAATTATTTTTTAAGGATCAAATATTTTTGTTACAAAAAGTGTCGTCATTATATTTTTAGCAACAAAAATTAAACATTAGTAATGAATTATTATTCTTTTGGGACCAAATTATTTGTCTCAAAAAATAAACCATTTTGAGACTAAATTATTTTGTCCGTAAAAGCCTATTTATTAGTGACATTTTCAAAATTTTGTCACTAAAAACCTTGTTTTTAACTTTTTGGGACGACCTTTTAGTGACTATCCTAATGACGATAGAATTTGGTCTCTAAATGTCTTTTGTAATAAAATCTTCACTTTTAGAGACCAAAACATTTAGTCTCTAAAACTCTTATATGTTGTAGTGTCTCTCTCTACCATTTCTTCAAAAGCTTCACACCACCATAGTCCACCGCCACCTTTGCCATCCACCCGCCACCATCACCATCACCTTTCACCTATCATCTCCACCATCGTCGAGCGGAGCTGCAATGTAAAGAGTGGTGTCAAGTTACTATTGATTGGTAAGTAAGATGAGAACAAATTGTAAGCAGAGCCACAATAACTAGTAAGTAATAAATTAGAAACATCAAATAATGTTAAAATAAAACATAGATAGAGACATGGATAGATTCTTACTTAAAAATTTTATTGAATTTGTAAAAATCAAAATCACCATCTTTCACTTATCTTTTGTCAAAAAATTATAGAGAAAAACACTATTATTCATAGTATGTGCAAATGAATTGGGAGGTTTTCTATATTTTCTTAATTAACTAATTTATATATATTCATTTATTGTCATTAATAAATGTTGTTCATGTTGTAGTAGGTAAAGGAAAATGTTTTTTGTAAATGTATTTGTTTATAAACTATACTTCCTAATCATATGCTAACTCAAGGCCAAGGAGTTGTTAAGGCACCAACACACAAAAAAAAAAAAAAAAAAACTCATAACAAACCCACCACCAAGCAGCCGCCGTTGCCATCAACCTATTGCATACTACAATCAAGAACTAAACAATAAGCCTAATCTGTTGAACATTATTGATAATCTCCTGCACTGTCTACCAATAATCCTTGGTGTGAGCTTTTATCCAAAGAGCAATTCTAATCTTGATTAAATTTGACTTATTACTCAATTAAATACCATTTACTATTCAATAAAAATTACCCTTACGACTTCATAGTAAGTAACTTTGACCTACTACTCAATGAGAATTCACTTACTATTTCATTAGATTTCATTTACTACTTAAGTTCCATTTGTTTCGACATAAAATGTTTTACACAGAAAAATATTTTTCTTATAAATTAATTTTACACAGAAAATATATTTTTGTTTTCATTTTTTAGCATTTGGTTGATACTTAAAACAAAAATATTTTGTTATTTAAATTGACATTTTGATTCGATAGTGTTATTTATAACTTTTTAGTGAGCTAACTAAGATATTTATTTGAAAAAGTTAAATGTATTGAAAAGATAATGAGTGAGAGTTAACTTTGTAAAAATTGATTTATGAAATTTTTGAAGGTAAGTTATTTATTGAAAAATGATGCAAAAATATTTTCCTTAAAAGATGTTTTACTTGCTTTTTGTTCAACCAAACAATGAAAAATGAGTAAAATATTTTTGATAAAAACATTTTACGTCAAAACAAACGAAACCTTAATGAGATTCCACTTACTATTTTATTAGACTTGAGTTACTACTCAATGGGATTTGACTTACTGTTTCATTAAATTTGACTTACTACTTAATAAGACTTTACTTACTATTGAATATTTTTCTTTAACTAGGTGAAATGCAATGAAGTATGAGTACTCCAAAAATAGTGCCATTCGAGTATTGGGTACTTACCGGGTGCAGGTACGTGTACCAGTATGACTGCATGCGTACCGAGTACGGCAAAATGGGGTCCGGTAAGTTTGGTCCAATAGGGTACGTCGTAGGTATGACATGGATATGCCGTTGGTACGTTTTGAGTACGTCGGGGCAAAAAATTGAATTTGTAAGAGAATTAGGGGTACCGAAGCAATTTATTTATGTTCTTTATTAAAAAAAACAAAAAATACAGTGTTATTTTGTAATATTAAGAATATATAACACCTAGGTTTTGTCCTTTCTTGCATCTCTTTACTTCAGCAACAACAAAGAGAAACGGCGTAATCTTCTTCAGCAGCATCTTTTCACTTTGAAGCCCTCTGGCGACAACGACAGCGACAGCGACAACAACGCAACGAGACGAAGCCCTCCGATGAGTGTTCTTCATCTTCTTCTTCATCTTCTTTTTCATTTTTTCATTTTTTTTTTCCTGCAAATCAGCAACTGGTCTTCGTCTCCTTTGTTCCTTTCTTTGTCTTCCCTCCGGTAAGTGTCCTTCATCTTTTTTTTTTTTTTTTTCTTTTTTTTTGTGCCCCGACAAATCTGCAATTTTGTTATGTTTTCTCTTTTGCAGATATCAGCATTGTTCTCTTGAGCTCAATATTGATTTCACGTAAGACATTTCAATTTCTCTCTTCAATTCTCAACTAAGCTTGCATTGATGGATGAGATTATCGATCCGTGTAAATGGAGTAGATTGTTATCGTGATTTTGACTTAATTCAAGTGCTTTTTGTGTAATGTTAATTGCTGCTGTTCTTCATTTGCTGTCTTTGTGAAATCTTTCTTTGGTCTCCTGTTATTTCTTTGGTCTTACCCTATAAAAATAGCAAATTGATGAGCAAAAAGAAATATTTTAAAAATAAATTATGATATCAGTGCATAACATGTCAAGGTGAGAGATTTTCACAAATATTATTTTTAATGCTTAATGGTTTTATATTATAGGAAAATGATATCATCAAGCAGTTTAGGTTCATCTGCAAGTGCTTCTTTTGCTCCTTCCATTGATCAATCTGGAGATGAAAATGCTCCTGTTTGGGGCTACATTACAAAATTAGTCAAAAAGGGGGAAGGAGGAAGTGATAATACAAAATTTAAGTGTAACTTTTGTAACATTGAGTGCCAAGGGTCATATTATAGAGTTAGATCCCATTTGTTTCTACTTATTGGCCATTGAATTAGAGTGTGTGCAATTGTGAAGGACAAGAGTGATCTTCTTTCTGAAATTTGAAGGGCAGATCAAGAAGCTGAGAACCGAAAAAAGATGGCAAAGCCTAAAAATGTTCTTTTACCACCTCCATCTTCTTAAATTAGTACTAGCCATGACGGGGTAGGAGATGTTGGAACATTTAGAATAGAAGGTTATGAACCAAGAAAAAGAAAGGTAATTGTGAGTAGTCCTTTGGATAAGGCATTCAATCAAAGTGCCAGAGAACATTTACATTCTTCAATTGCTCGTATGTTCTATTCAGCTGGTTTGCCTTTCCATTTGGCTAGGAATCCATGCTTTGTGGGTGTTTTTCAATATACTGCTGAGAATCAAATTATTGGGTATGTTCCTCTTGGATATAATTTGTTGAGGACTACCTTACTTCAAAAAGAAAGGACAAATATTGAAAGGTTATTGGAACCAACTAAAAGGTCATGAGATGAGAAAGGGTTGACTATAGTATCTGATGGATGGACTGATGCACAAAGGAGGCCTCTTATTAATTTTATGGCAGCATCTAATGATGGAGCTATGTTTGTAAGAACTGTTAATTGTAAGGGTGAGACCAAGGACAAGTACCATATTACCAAATTAATTAGTGAAGTGATTGATGAAGTGGGCCCTCATAATGTGATTCAAGTAATTACTGACAATGCTCTTGTTTGTAGTGCAGCTAGATCAATCATTCAAGGTAATTATCCGAAGATCTTTTAGACACCTTGTGTAGTGCACACTCTTAATCTTGCTCTTAAGAACATTTATGTTGCGAAGGAAATTTGAGTTGCTACATATGCTTATGATGAATGCCATTGGATCATTACTGTGATTGATGATGTAATGTTTGTGAAAAATTTCATCATGAATCATTCTATGAGATTAATTATTTTTAATGAGTTTGTACCTTTGAAGCTACTTTCTATTGCAAATACACGCTTTGCATCTGCAATTGTTATGCTAAAAAGGTTTAAACTTATATCTCGTGGTCTCCAAGCAATGGTGATAAGTGAGAAATGGGCTTCCTACAAGGAAGATGATGTTGGGAAAGCAGCTGTTGTAAAGGAAAAGTTGTTGAATGATATTTGGTTGGACAAAATTGAATATGTACTCTCATTCACATTGCCTATTTATGAGATGCTCAGATTTTATGACACCGATAAGCCATGTTTACATTTGGTTTATGAGACGTGGCATTCAATGATTGAACGGGTGAAGGCATCCATCTATAGGCGTGAAGGGAAGTCAGAAAGTGAAGAGTCGACCTTTTACTCTATAGTGCATCAAATATTAGTGGAAAGGTGGACAAAAAGTAGCACACCTCTTCGTTGTTTTTCTCATTCTTGGAATCCAAGGTATAATTCACATTAGACTCATAGTTTATACTTTTGTTTTTTTTTTTTCATTGCATAATTTATTTATTATTTTTTTTCTAATTATGAAATCTAGGTATTATAGTGGGATGTGGCTTCATGAAAATCCCATTTGTGTTCCTCCTCACAAAGATGTTGAAATTTCTGAGATGAGAATCAAGTGTTTTAAGAGATACTGTCCTGATTTAGATGAGAGAATGGTTGTTAATACAAAGTATGCTAAGTTTTCAGGTTGTTTAGAAAGTTTGAAGACTCTAACTCAATATGTGATAGAGGAATAATGGAACCAGTTGTTTGGTGGTTGGCACATGGCTCTTCTACACCTATGCTCCAATTCTTGGCAGTGAAATTACTTGGCCAACCATGTTCCTCATCATGTTGTGAAAGGAATCGGAGCACCTACTCTTTCATTCACTCTATGAGGAGGAATAAAATGACACCACAATGGTGTGAGGATTTGGTTTTTGTGCACTCTAATATTTGCCTCTTATCAAAGAGTAGTCGACTATGCACAGAAAGAGAGACCCAGTTATGGGACACTGGGAGAGATGCATTTGATTCATTGGAGGGTTTTGGTTTCCTTCAAATTGCAAATCTTTCACTTGATGAGCCAGAGATGGAAGCTATTTTATTCAACGATGAAGTTGATGGAAGTGAACTTTGAAGTGTCAAGTTTAGATACATAGGGCTTTTTTTCTTTTGTTTTTCCTTTGCTTGCGTTATGGACTGAAAGTTTATTTTGTAATTCTCCTATGTAATGGCATTAAAACAACTCATGGATTTTGCTTTGGTGTTGGCATTGTTGAACTAAAATATGATTTGTCTTTTAGTTTTGTAGTTCTCTTTTTAGTTTTGATATTTAATTTTAATTTGTAAGTTGGATCCTTTAACCATAATTATAAATATATATATATATATATCGGCTTACCCACTACAAGAAAATATACTTTTGGCGACTAAATTTTTAGTCGCCAAAAGTCATTTTTTAGTCGCCAAATGTCGAATTTTCACTTTCCCCAACTAAATATTTTAGTCGCCGGTTTTGTCGCCAATACGTGGTCGCGAATACCTTTGGCGACTAAAAAACTGTTAGTCGCCAATAGACAGGTCTTCAGCGACTAAAGAATTTGTCGCCAATAGTCAATTCCATTTTTGGAAATTATACCTTTGGCGACTAAACTGTTAGTCGCCAATAGTTAATTTTTTTTTTTATTATTTATACATTTCCCGACTAAACCTTTTGTCGCCAATAGCCCAGCTTTCGGCGACCACTGACTTTAGTCGCTGAAAGCATTTTCAGAAAAAAAAAAAAAAAAATTTGCCTGCGCTGTTACCAAGTTTCGAACCTATGACCACCAACTTCCCAACATTCTCAACCTTTACCAACACTCTCTCCCCACTACGCCACTACAACCTCACGCAAATATTAATGCAACATATATTATTTATATACTATATTCGCCGGTATTAATACAAAACTATATATATATAAATAATTATTTTTATTTAATGTATTTTATGTAAAAAATAAAGTATTTACTAAAAAAAAAATATGAGAGCACTTTTGGCGACTAAATCTGAATTTTAGTCGCCAATTCTATGCTTTTTGGCTACTAAATGCTGCGTTGTCGCTAAAAACATTAATTTCACTTCAAAAACTACTTCCATGACTAAACTTACTTTTAAATGCAAAACCTGCACTTTTGCCGACTAAACTCAGTTTTAGTCGCCAAATTGTCCACTTTTAGCTACTAAATGTTTTTTAGTAGCCAAAAATCTTTACTTTTGGCTACAAAAAATTTGTTTGTCGGTAAAACACCTATATTCGGCGACTAAAGTATTTTTTAGTTGCCATAACCTATAGTTTTGGCTACTAAATGCTTTTAGCCGCCAAAAACCGTGCCTTTTAGCAACTAAAATTTTTGTAGTCGCTAAAACCCCTATATTCGGCGACTAAACTGACTTTTAGTCGCTAAAACCCCTATATTCGGCGACTAAACTCCTTTAGTCGGCAAAAGTCATCAATTTTGGCGACTAAATCCATTTTAGTCGCCATTTGTGCAACTTTCAGCGACGAAAATCATTTTTTTAGTCGCCATTGGTGCTTTTTGTTGTAGTGACCGCAGCCGTACTCGTATCATACTTTTTTTTTGAGTTTTTCCATATCGACGTACCCGCACCATACTCGTACCCACACCCGTGCTTCAGAGGTGAAATGTTATTACAACAAAACCTTAAATTTCATAAATGGAAAATGTCACATAATATTAAAATAAAATAGAGATAGAGACTAAATATGGAGGAAAAAGAATTATATACATAGTGTGTCATTAGCACAACTTTGAAGACATGAAAGGTGACCTGACTAACAGGTAATATTGTTTAATTGTATTTTATTTATATTTAAATAGTAATTTTATTTATAATAAGCAGTAAATGAGTTAATGATACGTAGTAAGTATATTTGTAATAAATAGTAAGTTAGATCTATTTTTTCATTCCCAAATTAACTAAAACTACTTTAACTTTTGAAAAATCTCTTTAATTTCCTATCTATTTTTAGTCCTAACACATCTAATGGCTAGAATTTTATCCTATCCAAATCTAATCGTTCACATGTATTTAGGTACCATACATGAAAACAACTTTCATGTTCCATAGATTTTTCCTTATGGACAAAGTAATTCTAAACGTGAATCTTTAAGTAACAAAAATTCAAAATTGGACTTTTGGCCTGAGCACCTTTATATAAATTATGTCTTATATATCTTTTATAAAATTATAATAATGTCTCTCTATTAAAAAATTTTCTTTTAATTACAAAGATCTGACTAAAATGGGTCATTCTATATTACTATACACTCCCCAAGGAGGGTGACCATATACAAGTTATGATATTTCAAGGTATTGACACAAAAAATTGTTATAACCAAATTACTTTCAATCATAACTAAAAATATCACAACAAATTATAATTAAAATTACCTCTTTGGTTATAACCTAAAAATAACTCTAATATATCATAATATCACAATGAATCATAATTAAGGTAACAATCATGAGAAATTATAACTAAGTTATAACCAACACCACAATGGATCATAAAATTTAACAACACAATATGTCATAACCAAAGATCACAAATATTAAATCTATGATATGATAAATACTTTTTTTGCGATGTGATTTATAAAATTTCCACACTAAAATATATCATTTCTATCACAACTTATTTTCTTTTATAATTTTCAATTCAAGTATAATAGTTAGTCTCTAATATTTTTTATAAAATTCAACCTCAAATCGTTTAATTTGAAATTCACATTTATCAAAATGAATTCATAATTTTTTAAGTTTAATAATATTTCATTGTTGTATATTGTTAAAAAAAAAATAATAAAATAAAAAAATAAAAAAATTAATTGTCATTACTTTATGCCCTTCTGCTAAATTTCAAGCTCCACCATTACTTCATGGTAGTTGAAATTATCCTCATTTATGATAGTTGGTGAGGTGAATTGTAACACTTTTTTCTTGGCCCTTGTTAATAATACTATATGCACTAATTAGAGATTTTTGGTATTTGTAATGTAATTAATGAGTGGAGTAAATAATAATATCATAACTAGTGTTGGTATACTAATTGGTACATGTAGCACTACCGTGCTATTAAACATCAAGTTTGGGGTTATGATCACCTTAAAAAAGATTTGTTAAGAGGCTTTGACATTCTCTACTCTCTTAAGAAAATTTCTTGGAATTCTAAAGGCTTAAGATACAAAAATAAATACATATGTATGGCCTTGGACCACTCAGTCCGACTGAATGAGCCCAATCTTTTCTCATTTCTTCTGTAAGGCCACAATCATTCAAACCTCGTGCCGAATCTCACACTGATTTCATGACCAAATGCTCTATAAAAAAATGACCACATTTTTTAAACCAATTTTGTTAGGATTGTCTAAAAAATCCGGTAAAACAGATCAAACCAATCCAAATATAATACACAATTTTAATTAGTTTCATTTCTTTTCCGGCTCTAAATCAATCCAATTTGCAGTTTTAAATTATGGTTCGGAATCAAATTGAACTATATTAGATTTATTCTTAATATTTTTGTATTTGAAAGAAAAAAGAAAAAGGCGTAGAAGCAGTTAGCAAGATTCTAACATTAATTTTAGGATAAATTACATAAATAATTCCTATCATTTTGATTTTTGTAATTTCAACTGGTTTTATTTTGACCCTAAATTTTTGACGGTCTCAAATTGGTCTAATTGTTAGTATTTTTTTTAAAATTTTTAAATTTTATTTTATGATGAATCACATATGAGCTGCATGTACCATGCTTTTAGAAGCAAATGTAAACTTAATCAATTTAGTAATTTGACCTCAACCAACTCACTAATAATTTCCGTCAAAAACCATAACAATATTATTAAGGGCTCTCACTCCAAAAGTCCAAATCTAAATTTATTTTTTTCCAAAGGTCCACATGCGAAACTATTCAGTCCATAATGACATGATTTTGCAAAATGACCAAACTACACATCCTAGACTTTATTCTCTTTTACGCGTTATTTGTTGAAAATAAACTCACATTGGATAGATCAAACCAAACCTATTTTCTCTCTCTCTCTCTAGGGCTCTCTTTCTGTCTTGCCCGATGCCATCAAACCCACCCTAACGCCGTTGTCGTACCACCACCTCTTTCACAACCATTGCAACCACTTCCCTCCTCTACCGAGTCCGGATCCTCTCCAGCCAAGCTCTCCAACCATTCCTCCTGTCAAGGGCCAGGATTTGGCCACGTCACTTTGGCCAAAGTCTACGGCTCAGATCAAATTTGGTTTTGAAAAAAAAAATAATTGACTTTCATTTCATTACACAACAAAACAGAGCTTCATTCCCATTAACTTTTTCCCTTCCTCTTCAGCTCTGGTGAACGGTGACGCCATCTCGTGACATTGGCGGCAGAGAATCCAAGCCGACGGCGAACATCGGTAGCCTCTCCCTCGCTCCCATCGCTCTGTTGGTATATATTCAATGGTTCCTACTCTCTCTCCCCCATCATGAACCCTTTGAAGCTTGGCAAGTAAGGAGGCTTGGCTTCCATTGTATGAAGTGTGTGGCTGCAAGCAGTTGTGTCAGTTTAAGGTGTTTCTTGCTAGTGTGTTAATAAAGTTGAGATTTACAAAAACTCATCCTTTATCTCATCTCCATCCATGCATGTATCAAATAGAGGAAATAGAAGTAATTTGTTTGGTTGTTCAATTTGTTTGCTGGTTTAAAAATAAAATAAAACAAAACAAAAATAAAAAAATCCAGAATTCCCAAATTTGTTTTTGGGTAATTCTGCATTATGCTTTTGCCTAAAAATTGAAATAAGGAACAATTTAAAGAGGACAACAGAGGATGAGAATGATGGACTCTTGCCATAAAAGCCAATAAAAAAAAATTGAGGTAGAAATTACGGTCAACTATAAGAAAGAGTGTGTACCGAAGGCTAAGAAAGAAATAGAGAACCAAACTTGAAATGCATACTTAGGATTTCCATGCTCAAATCGCGGCTCAAATCTTCGGGAGAGGGAGAGACCGACTTGGATTTGTCGCCGTCGGAATAAAGCTCTGTTTTGCTGTGTAATGAAATAAGATTCATTTTTTTTCTTTTTTTAAACCAAACTTGATATGAGCCGTAGACTTTGGCCAAAGTGACGTGGCCAAATCCTGACCCTTGACAGGAGGAATGGTTGGAGAGGATCCGGACTCTCTTCTACCATCTAATTTCCACATTTTCCCGAGGCCCATATTCCTTCTTCTTCCATCTCCTCCTCTTTACCACCACTGCAACCATCATCATTGCTAGAGTCCACTTCACTAATGTCGAGTCGCCGCCAATGTCATTTGTCGGAGAAGGTGAAGATGAGGAGGAGAGGAGAAGAGGAAACCCTAGCCGATGATCTTCCATCATATCTCTTCTCTTCATTTTCTTCATCTCTGTTTTGAACCCTAGCCAACAATTTGCCATCGTCTTCTCTACACTATTGTCTCCAGATCCGAGATCACCTAGACCACCTTTTCTTTCTTCATCAGCTACCTCAGCCCCACCGCTCCCACCTCCATCATCACTGTAGTAAAGCCCCACACTCAGACCTATACTTGATTGCACAGATCAAGCAGAACAAAGTCATAGCCCTTGGCTTTTCTAGTGACTCAATCGATGATCAAAATCCATCGCTCAAATCTTGGTCCTAGGGTTTGATTTTGTTCATTGTTGTGTGTTAAGTACTAGGTCAATTGTACTAAAATTGAGATCTTCAACATTTGAAACTCCAGTTTTTTCTTAGTAACAAAGCATAGTTTATGTTTACCTTTTCTATTTAATTTTCTTTGTTACTTCATAGTTGTCTAATCGATTGTTAGAAGGACTTTGTAGATCAAACTTTAAAAAAAAATCCAAATTTTTTACTCTTCACTCTGGATCATCTTGAATTCTGCTTATTGCGTGTATTTCTTATTCAAAGATACCTATGAAGTTTTATGAAAGTTAAGTTTGGATCCAAAACCGAGTTGTTTGATTGCCTCTTTAAAACTCTAGTTTGGATTTTTTTGGTTCAACAGATAGGAATTTTGAACAGATAATTTCAATAGATAAAAATTTCAACAAATAGATTTTGAACAATTTGAACATATATAAATTTTAAACATATAATTTCAACTTGTAGATTTTTTTGAATAATTTGAACAGATAGGTTAAAAACAAATTTCAACATAAAAGGGTAAAATTAAAAAGTAAATGCCCTTGAAAACAACCAAAGGGACTTCTTACTCCAACATTGCAAACATGTCCTTCTCACCAAGAACAATCATCCAGTGGGCGTCCTTCTCACCAGGAATAATTATTCAATTGTCGTCAGGCCTCACACAATTTTTAGATTGGATTTATCAATTTGACAAATTGATACAAAATTTATAATTAATGGACAAAATTGAGCCAATTAAAACTGAAAGGATCAAAATAACACAAGTAATAAAATATAAAAAATATTAATATAATTTGTCCTTAATTTTAACTGCAGAATTGACAATTAGTTTTAACTACAGAATAATAAAATTCAACCAAAGTTATTATTACGTTATTTACTATTATAAAATATATATATATATATATATTATATCTTGAATTTTTAAATCTTTGGACTGTAGAACCGAATCCGACCACAAGTGTATTGTAATTGATAAAAGAAATATAATTCATAATTTTGTATTAAATAATTAGAGAATATAAAAAGATATAGTAGATTATGATTGACCATGGCGATGGTCTCGTGGCACTTCTAGATTAAGAAATAATTTTTTGATATTTGTAGGTTGATTTTGATCCAATTAGATAGGGTCAGAGGGTTTAATTATGATTTTGACTTATTCAATAGAACTGAGCCAATCTACTTTGTAAACACCCAACTGTCAGATTGTCACTGGACTTTATTAATTTTATTGAATGTCATAGGATAACCCACCAAAGATGTGGGAATCTTGTTGGCACTTTTTCATAAAAATACAATAAAAATATATAAAATAAATTTAATAAAAATGACAAAATAATAATAATAATTATTATTAAAGAATGAAATATACAATAAACTATAGAACTAAAAAAAACACAAGAATGAATTCGATTACATTATAGAACATGTTACAAGATAGATTCAAATGGACATATAAAATAATATACCAGAAATTATTTAAATATAAAATTTTGAAGAACAAAAGATAAAGATGCAAACTGAAACTTGTGTGATACGACAGTTTCTTTAAAATAGATTCACTGCCTTCCAATGGATGCTAGAGGTACGTCGGCGTCTGTCTCCCAAGATACGACGGTAGAAACCAGCCAAGGCAAGAGTATCTTCTGAATAGTTTCAGCGAACTTAACAATGGATGCACTCTCTCTAACAAGAACCAAAGAAGAGATTAATAACAGAAGATAGAAAAAAATTTCTTTGATTTAAAAAACCATTTCCAACTTTTTATCTCAAAATACCATCTCATTTTCCATCACAAAACCTCAAGTTGGAGGAGAAATGCGTCTATTTATACTAGTAGGAGAGAACCTTAGCCATGAAAGCTAACATCAATGGGGTCATCAAATGTCATCAACTCTAGCCATTAGGACTAGAATTACAAAAATTCAAAACTCCAAAACTATTATATAAATCATAATGTGTATATAATGTATAAGTTTAGAGAATTAAACTAGATGGATTGCAAAATGGATATGGGTGTTGGATCACAACCCGATTCAAGTTCAATTCGAACACATGCACAAAATAAGCCCAGCACAGCTCAAGACTAGATCCAAGTCTAAGTCTAAGACCAAACTCAGCACGTACACAAATACAAGTCTTGACCCAATTCAAACTAAGACTGGCCTCGTTTGGGAACATGTTTTTTTAGTAAGTTTTTGACTTTTTGACTAAAATATGACGTAAAAAAAATTAATATGTTTAGGATGACTTTTTGACTTTTTACGAAAAAAATGTGCAAAAAATAGAGAGAAAAGGGAATCTTTGACTTTTTGATATAGGTTGTTGACTTTTTTGATTTTTTTAATAACTTTTTGACTTTTTGGCTAAAAAAATCACTTACCAAACAAGATTTGCCAAATGAGGTCTATCTAAACCCAACTTTATTGATGCCCACTTTATGAGACAATTTTCATTCATAATTCAATAATTTCGGCTCATTATTTTTGTATTGCAATCTTCTCACTTAAAATAATACAAAACTATTGAATTGTGAAACCCAACTTTATTGATGCCCACTTTATGAAACAATTTCCACTCATAATTCAATAGTTTCGGCTCATTATTTTTGTATTACAATCTTCTCACTTAAGATAACACAAAACCACTCAGACCCATCTCAATTGACGGTTAGGTCCCACTTTAATTTAGAATTAAAGTTGCTGAAATCTCAGTTACACCTTTTTTGTTTTTCTTTTTTCTTTTTTTCGTGGAAGAAAGCTCAAGTGCAAAGTAATAGACTGGGGTCAAAAAAGGCCATGGAATGCTTGCGACTTGGTGCACTAATAAAAAGCTAGGTCTTACAGAAACCCAAAGATAAAAAATAGGAATGGTGTTTGATGTGTGGATGAAGGGATGAGTCTACAAAAACCACATTGTTTGATCATTGCCTACTAATCTTCTTTGACAAAACATATATACATATATATAAACATACATACATATTGGGAATTAGGAATTCTAGGTAATAGATCATCACTTTCATGTGGACCAACCTTTTTATAAACACATGAGAACAATAATTTAACAAGATAACAAAATCATATCTGTAAAGCAATTAGAATCAAATCATCAAAAATATTATCCTACAGCACAAAAATCAACAACAGAATAGTCAATCTCATGACCTGGGAATTAAATATAACACACAATAGATATCACAATCACTGTTATCAAATCCCAAATCGAATTGTGAATAGTAAAATTTTATGTGTATATATACATATAAAAATACACCATGTTTAAAATGAAATATATATCAATATAATTAGCGGACCACTTTTTTCTTTTTTAAATTATTTATTTATTTTTATACTTTGTGAAAATGACATTGTTTCATGTAATATGCAAACAAAACTGAATTATTTAAATCGCAGTAAATCATAATGAATCACAATCAATTATAGTGAATCGCAATTGAATAGTAACATTCACTCAATTTATGATTCAACTACACAAATCAAATCATTTTGTTTGAAGCTCGAACTGAATCATATGAATTGAATTGTGAATCGTAAGATTCTATGAATCATAACCACAATTGCGTTTCAGATTTTGGGAACACAAATTGATCAACAAATCAGTGCTGCAAGGTAACATGCTATAGCACAAAGAAAATATATTTCTATGAAGGGGCAAAACAGTAAATATACATATGGGTATTGAAAGCATGCATCTCTTTAATATATATAGGTCATGCAAGGGCAATGGACACAAAAGGTTAAGTTACCTCAAGTGTATGACAAGCCATGCTAAAAGGGAATCCACTACACAGAAATCTCTGTGCCTCGACCTCTGCTGTATAGTATGCATTCCTCTTCTAATGCTGTCTTGTCTCCGATAACAGAAACCCAAGCTTCTGCTATCTTCTTCAATTTTCCATCCGATATCTCTACCAAAGTGAAAGCTCGTACCGTGCCTACTGCATTTGGTGTAGAAACTGAGGTTTCATTATTCATTAAGGTTTTTCTGTTTGTAGCTTGTTCATCAGCCACCAATCTTTTAACTCTAGGAACAATGGCACCATTTAGGTATATAGTGTTGTCAGCCCCAACCACTATCATCTTTCGAATTCCATTTCCATAAGCCAGTTCTTTGTGCATGTGACCAAACACAACCAAAGGGATAGATAATTTGGTTGTCTCCTTCAACTGGGAAATAGCACATGCTAAGTCTGTACCATAAATTGCTCGCGTAAACATCATAATTAAATGTTAATTCATCTTGAGAAAAAAAAGAAAAAAAAAAAAGATCACATCTGGCTGGTAAAACAGTTGATAAATGAAACAATTTAGACAACAGAGCTTTTTCAGTAAAACTGTCAACCGGCCTCCCTTTAATAGGGCTGGCTGATGGGTAACCTAATGAAACAAAGAAATCCATACCTGGATCACCGTGGTCACCACCTCCAAACACCCAATCTCTCCCACAGATGTCGTTCACATTAGAACCTAGACCTGATAAGATATTACTATAGAATTATCAATATAAAGAGAACAGTTTGTCCTAGAGAAACTGGTAGATTTTAGTAGAGTGATACACCTGTGGGACCATTATGAGCAAGAAATATAATCAAATGACCCTCGGGTGTGCCTAAAGCAGCTTCATAGATTCTCTTTGCACTTCCTTCCATGTCATGGACGCCATATCTAAGAGGATAATTCCAATTTGATGAGTTGCAATCCACGCCATGATAACAAAGGTCAAAGAAGAAGATAGGGGGGTATTCACAGACTGGTTTGGTTCAAAATTTTTGAGGTGAACTAAGTATCAAACTAGTATTAACGGTTCTAGAAATTTAGGAACCAAACTGAACCGTGAACTTTTGGAACCAAACAGAATAAAGCGGCTTGATTCTGGTTCAATCTATGATTATAGGCTAGAAAATTCATCGCAATATTCAAAGTTCAAACTATTCAGTTCAATGAAAAAACTGATATCTACCTATAAAAGCATCCCAAAATATTTACAACCATACTTAAAAATTTTATAATATTTTCCAAACAACTTTTACAAAATGTGTATAGATACATCAAAATTTTGTAACATTTTCCAAACCAACAGTTTTTAATCACTTGGAACCTAACTGTCCTCTCAAAAACGGGACCAAGCCATATGCTTTGGACCAATTCGAATTGTTTTATTAGTTCCACCAGTTTTCTTTAACAACCCTAGAACAAGAACCCGCATTTAGCCACAAAAACCTAATCCACATGATAAAAGTAAGCTGCTTGGCTTTTAATCTAGTGGATATCCTATGAAGAGATTAGAAGAATCCAACCAGTGAATGCAACAGCTTTTTCAAGTTCAACTGAAATCTGAGGGAACAACATTAAAGTCAAGCGCAGATAAGTCTATTTTAATGCATCAATCTGGTTACACTAAAGGAACCTAAAGAAAGTTAAGAAAGGAAAAAGAAGTAACAGAAATAAGATGCTCTCAAGGCTGAAAACAAACAAGCACTAAACCTGACAAGACAGGATAACAGGCATAAAGAGTCAAAAAGGCACTAGCACCATTACAGAGTAGTCACGGTAGATCAAGAACGAAGAATAAAACTGACTCTAAGTAATATGCTTGACTAAAAAACTAACCTTGCAGCCAGCAGCCTTGTCCTAAACAACTGCTCACCACCACAAGAAAATGGCCGTCCACCAACAATACTTAGCTTTAAGATAGGATAATCCAGCCGTTGATAGCCCACGTGCTCTTCGCCAAGACTGACCATTTACAAAATGGATTGTCATTTGTCTATTAAAATTGGTTCTTTCAAAGTCAAAACAGTAATTTATATATAAACATATATAAACCTATATAGAGATTTTATCCAGAATTAGGCAGCACATACGGGTCTTCTCATTTAGAATAATGATCCATCAAGGTGGCTTTTATTTTCTGGAATGACACTGCCCAACTGTTATGGTTGGGAACTTCTTGTAAAAATACTCTACGATTAGAATTTTCAGAGTCAAAAATGGCATTTGACAAATTAATGAAGACCCACTATTTCATTATTTTATTATTATCATAAACCAACTCCAACAATCACAGAATCATAAGAATCCACAGAATCATAAGAATCCATAGAATTAATTGTCAATGCAAAACAAGAATAGAGAAAGGTTGTTAAAATCGGGATTCTACATTGGATTGTTGGAAGAGTTTACAAGATCAGATCATAGAATCAGATCAAAGATCGTAAGATCCTACCGAAAAAGAGTAATTACATAATAATTTAATTTAAATAAACATTTTCTAAAAAGTATCCATAGAATAAGCCTAAATTATACCAAAAAAGAAGTGAAGATATTGTATTAAATATAATACTCCATGTAAAATATAAATATAATAATATACAATGGAAAACTCGAAGTCGAAGTTAAAAGTTTTGCATTTTATCAAAAAATAAGGTGAAGAAGAAAAGTTTTGTAACAAAACATTTTGCAATCTACAATAATGCATAAAAAGTGAAAGAAAAATATTTAACAAAGTTGGACATGAGAATAGATTGACAACTCAAAAGAGCGGTTTGGCCGAATGATAAGGTTTGTTTTTAGCATCCTTGGTGGAGCGGATTCCAGTCACGAAAATATCCTCTCCAAAAATTGGGGTAAAGTTGCATACATTTTGCCCTCCTCAGACTCCTGTAAGGCTGAGTTTGTTTTTCCAACTAGTTAGTTTTCTTAAATTACTATAATATTTAAATGTTTGTTTTCATTTGGACTACATGAATTGGTATTTAGACAACAAACATAAAATTTATAATAAAATAGGCCATACAATACAAAACAAGACTTACAAATTGGATCGGATTCGGATCAGGATTCCATGATGTTACAAGATCCTATTACCAAGATCGAAAGATCCTATATGTAAGGGATTTTTTACACGATCCGGATCAATTGTACCCAAATGGATTGTAAGATCAGGATCTAGATTTTGACAACCATGGAATAAAGACACTTAATAGAATTTGATGTAAATTTAAATCTTGTATATCTATGTAAGTATGATATGTCAAAGGTTAGGTGTATGCTTAATCTTTCTCCTCCTAAACATACATTAATATGTATTAATTGGGCATTGTTTTATATCTATATAAGTATGACTTACCCAAAACAGGTGCAATAGGATCTTTGTACTCTGATAAAATCTTTTAGCAAAAGATTGAGTCAATTTTATAAGCATTTTAATTAAGAGAGTGAAAGGTAATTATTGACACACAAAAGACTCTTACCAGCAGAATAAAAACGTCCATAAATAGCCTTACAACTTTTTCCTAATTTAATTTTATTTCAACTTTTGTTAGAGACAAAATCCGATTATAGGATGCAGAGTGAGATAGGATTTAGGTTGTTGTCAATTCCATGAAACTAAACAAGTCTAGGTTTGTGTTGTGCAGGTACATGGGTCTATCTCTATTAAATGGTAGTGACACATCACCACATGAGTGTGCCAAGGATCAGGATCTCACTGTGAGAATATTATGTTAATTATGGAAATGTATCAATTAGGTTGATTGTATATTTTAGATTGATTGATTATATAGGGTTATTCTTAATGCCTATTTTACATTAAGTTTAGGATTGCTATATATATCGGTTGTAATCTTTGTATTAGACACAAGTTGAATATACAGAAATATTCAAAAACTTACATCATATCAGAGCTAGGGTTTCATTCAAACTCATTAGTCGAAGCCCTCCCTGTGTTGCGAAGATCTTCTATATGATTCTTTGAAGTCACGACATATTTCTGATCACTGGTCTGAAGTCGTGACATCTCTGGTCAAGTCGCGACCCTCTCATTTCTACCTTGCACAAGCCTGTTCTCTCTCTAGTTCGCACTTGGTTCTCAACCTCCCTCTCTCATCTCAGCTCTCTTTCTGGTTTGCACCTGGTTCGCGATCTGTCTCTCTCGTCTCGACTTCAGGTTCTCTCTGGATCTCTCTAATTAATATTTGTGTTTGGGTCAAACCGCTGCTTCTGGAAACTCTGCTTATTAGTATTTGGACCTAACTAGGTTCTAGATATTATAAGTTTGACCTAACTGGCTTTACTATACTTCATTTAGGTCCTTTATAATTTTTCATAATATTGTCACCATGTCAGACGACAAAAGTCAATCTATAACTTGCAAACTTACTGGAGCCAATTATGTTTTTTGGTCCATTGTTATGAAATTTTTTTTGCTTGGTCGAAAAAAATGGGGATATGTTTCTGGTTCCGTCTCTCGTCCATCAGATCCCAAAACGGATGGATATCAGGTTGCCTACGACACTTGGGATTATGATAATGCCCAAGTTCTGACTTGGTTTCATAATGTTGTGGATGATCACATTGGGATGTTCTCCAAATATACTACTGCCAAGGAGGTTTGGTACTATTTATAGGGGGTTTATCAGCAGTCCAACTTTGCCAAATGGTATGAGTTGGAAACAGTTATTCAGAATGCTCGTCAGCGAGATCGGTCTATTCAAGATTTCTACATTGAAATGATGGGACTTTGGAATCAGCTTGCTCTCATGGAACCATCTAATCTTAAGGTACTCGATGCCTATCTGCAGTTTTAGGAAGAGGGTCGTTTGGTGCAACTTTTAACAGCTCTCTCCCCTCAGTATGAGGCTATTTGTGGTGGCATCCTTCACCGGTTGCCTCTTCTCTCTGTGGATGCTATTATTCGTGAGCTCCTCTTCGAGGAAACTCGTCTTAAGACGGCCAGTCAAACTCTATCTTCATCTGTCTTATTGGCTCCTACTTAGCCTCCTCTGTTGTCGACCTCACCTCATCAACTTCAGGGCAATGTGAAGCCCAAGAAGGGGCCACTACCCTCTAATGAGTGTGCTTGTTGGCATCAGAAGGTTCATTGGAAGTACAACTGTCCCAAGAAGGGACGTCAGTCTGGTCAGTTTTCTCAGCTGCCTTAGACACAGTTTCTACCTCTTGTTGCTTATACTGCATCTACTCCAGCTTCAGATCCTGACTTGCCTTCCTTGCGTGCCCAAATTGCTCAGCTTTAGCATCTCATGTCCACCTCTCAGCCATCCTCATCTGCCTCTGTTTTCACCTCTCTTCATTTAGGTTTGTTTGGGTCCTCTTCAAGTATCTCTTCTTCTGTCTGGCTTTTTGACTCGAGTACCTCTCATCATATGACTCCTCACATTTTCTTACGTCAAAACTGTATCCCCCCTCTCCTATTACTGTTAATACTACTAATGGGTCTGGTATGCCTGTTCTATCTGTTGGGTTTGTCTTACCCTCTGCCATGTCTATTGTTACTATTCCCTCTGTTCTTTATATTCTTTAGCTATCTACCAGTTTATTATCTATCAGTCAACTTGATACTTCTGCCTTTAATGTTATCTTTTCCTCTTCTGTCTATTGTGTACAGGATTGGGTGTCCAAGAAGTAGATTAGGACCAGCTACAGAGTTGGAGATCTCTATGTGGTAGAAAGCTTGCATTTCCCTCTATCCACCTCTCTAGTTGTTGTTTTCTCATTTCAGTTAGATTCTCAGTCGAGTCAGTTTTACTTATGGCAATCTCGCCTAGGTCGTTTGTCTGTTGACCGCTTACGGTCTTTAGCTAAGTCAAAATTATCGGGTAAAGTTTCTCATAGTCAAATAGATAAATGTCGAGCGTGTAAACTTGCCAAAATGTCAGCTTTACCTTTTAATAAAAGTACTTCAATTTCTGTTTCTCCATTTTCTCTTGTGCATACTGATGTCTGGGAACTCTTTCCTGTTCTCACTAAAGGGGGTTCCGCATACTATGTGTCTTTTGTTGATGATTGCATCCATCATACTTAGGTTTATCTTATGACTCATAAATTTGACTTTTACCAAATATATCGTACATTTCAGTCTATGATCACTACACAGTTTGGCGCTACCATTAAATTGTTACGATCTAACCTAGGTGGGGAATATTTTAAAACTGAGTTCTGTGAGTATTTGGCCAATTTGGGTACCATTCACTAAACTTCTTGTACTGATACATCAGCCCAAAATGGTTGAGCCAAGCGTAAGCACCATCATCTCCTTGAGAGAGCTAGGTATCTTCTTCTCTCTATCTTCCAGCTTCGTTTTGGGAAGAGGCAGTTCTTACTACTGCTTTTCTTCTTAACCGCATGCCTACTCATCTTCTTTCTAGTCAGTCTCCTTATGAGGCTCTGTTCTCTCAACCTCCCAATTACACCCTCCTTCGTGTGTTTAGGTCTGTTTGTTTTGTCCTTCTTTCCCATAAAGATCAGACCAAACCGGTCTGTCCTATGTGTCTTTTTGGGTTATAATCTTACTCAGAAAGGCTATTGGTGTTATGACCCTATTTCCCATCGTCTTTACGTCTCTCGTCACGTTTCTTTTCTCGAACGTCTACCTTATTTTCAGCTTCCTCCTATCACTGCTCCAGTTTTCAAAGAGAATTTGGTTCACATTGATCCATTTCCTTCTGAGGTCCCTCCTGATGAGTACATCTCTACTGTTCCCTATGACCTTCCTTCATTTTCCACTCCTTCTTCCTCTCCTCCTCCTCCTCCTCCTCCGTTGTTAGTTTATTCTCGTCGCTAGGCTCTTTCTCCACCAGTTGTCTCTGCTCCTACTGCTGATCCTCCTGCTTCTGACGCGTCTGATCTTACTGCACACCGATATCCTACTCGAGCGCGACATCCTCCAAATAGGTTGGGTTGGTCTAATACATGTTTTTCTATTTCCTATCGTACTTTTTTGCCTGCTATTCATTCTTTTTTAGAACCTCAATCTTACAAGGAGGCCTGTCAGGATCCTCATTGGATTCAAGCTATGGAGAATGAGTTGTCTGCTTTACAGAAAACTAGTACTTGGGAGTTGGTTCATTTGTCTGCTAGTAAGAATTTGGTTGGTTGCAAATGGGTCTACAAAGTCAAGACTCATTCTGATGATTCTCTTGAGCGCTACAAAGCTCGTCTGGTTGCCAAAGGTTTCTCACAGGAGTATAGTATTGATTATGAGGAGACCTTTGCTCCTGTTGCCAAAATGACTACTGTTTGTACTTTGATCTCTGTAGCTGCTGTTCGTTCTTGGCCTCTTTATCAGATGGATGTTAAAAATGCTTTTCTTAATAGCCATCTCACAAAGGTTTACATGCGTCCTCCTCCTGGCCTTTACCATTCCACTGGACAGGTTTGTCACCTTCGGCATGCTTTGTATGGTCTGAAGCAGTCTCCTCGTGCATGGTATGATCATTTTCAGACTGCTGTTACTGCACTTGGATTTCATCCTTGTGCTCAGGACTCTACTTTATTTCTTTTCCACACCTCTGCTGGATTTGTTGCCTTATTACTGTATGTGGATGATATGATCATCACTGGCTCTGACTCTTCTGCTATTTCTGAGGTCCAGCAGTATCTTTTTCGCACCTTTGAAATGAAAGATCTGGACCCCTTGTGGTATTTTCTTGGTATTGAAGTAACTTCTTCTCCCAAGGACTACTTTCTATCTCAGGCCAAGTACGCCAATGAGGTTATTCATCGTGTCGGTTTTACTGACACTAAGATTTCTGATATCCCCATTGAGCTTAATGTGAAGCTTACCACTACTGATGGTGTTCTTTTAGATGATCTTACTTTATATCGAGAGCTCGTAGGTTGCTTAGTCTATCTAACAGTTACTCGCCCCGATCTTGCCTATGTTGTTCACGTGGTTAGTCAGTTTGTTTCTGCTCCTCGTTTTACACATTGGGCTACTTTGGTTCAAATTCTTCACTATCTCCGGAGTACTATATTTCAGGGTTTACTGTTGTCTTCTATTTCCTCTTTGGACTTGGTGCCTTATGTTGATTCTGATTAGGCTGGTGATGTTTCTGATCGCAAGTCCACTTTTGACTTTTGCATGTTTCTTGGTGATTCCTTAATTTCTTGGAAGAGCAAGAAACATACTGTTGTTGCGCGTTCCACTGCCGAGGCTAAGTACTGTGCTATGGCTCATGCCACTGTTGAGATTGTTTGGCTTCGTTGTCCCTCGACTGTTTTGGGTGTCCCTCAATCTTCTCTGACCTCCCTTTACTGTGACAACCGCAGTGCTATTCAAATTACACATAACACTGTCTTTCATGAGCGGATGAAGCACATTGAGATTGATTGTCATTTTGTACATCAGCATCTGCAGTCTGGCTCTATCTCGCTTCTTCTTGTCTCTTCGACATTGCAACTTGCTGATTTCTTTACGAAGACTCACACCACTGCTCGCTTTTAGTTTCTTCTGGCCAAACTCTCAGTGTTTTTTGCTAAAACACCTTGAGTTTGAGCGGAGGTGTGAGAATATTATGTTAATTATGGAAATGTATCAATTAGGTTGATTATATATTTTAGATTGATTGATTGATTGTATAGGGTTATTCTTATCGCCTATTTTAGATTACGTTTAGGATTGCTATATATATCATTTGTAATCCTTGTATTAGACACAAGTTGAATATACAGATATATTCAGAAACTTACACTCACTTGTAGGATCTTACCTCCCGATCTACATCTAGGATCTCACCCAAGATCTTACCTCCCGGTGTTTATAAATGGAGTGTAAAAAACCAAACACTTTCACGATCAAAACACAAGATTAGTTAATCGATAGCTATTTCATTTGGTATTGCCAATGGATGTGCAGGATGTTCCTCCATAATATCTTCCTACACCCTGAAAGCACCTATGACTATCAAGTTTTCATTATTCAAGAGGCTTCAAATGATTTTCAATGATCCCCAAACCACAAACACATGGTTTCCCTATTTTAATTCAAATTTATATATTGTCCATGACTATATGGTTTGCTTGGATAATTAAACCAATCAATTTCCTTTCTTGCAGTAGTGGCTTTCCTGGAGTGCATTCTAGTCTTAGTCTGAAAATGTGACCTTGATCTTATCTAGCTACCAAAATTTCACCCATACCCTACGTTACACGAACTCTCCAGTTTTGGCGAAGTACCCGTGTCGACACGACACGGGTAGGGGTGCGGAATACAAACGGGATAAGGCATATAGAAAGTGGATACGGTGGCATACCTGCGATTAGGGCTGAAACTGTAGGGCTTCGATCGTCTTCGTTAGTCTTTTGTGTCGCTATGAACGACAACCGAAACCCCAATCTGGATTGCGAAGCCCACGCCGTCATCCACCCTTCAAATCTGTGATCGTGGTGATCTGTGGTCGCGCGATGTGGTCTTCCAGATTTGGTAGAGAGAGAGAGAGAGAGAGAGAAGCGGTGTCGCCGCCACCGTAGCGGTTCAAATCGACGTAAAGGTAAAGACGAGAGAAGATAGAGAAGAGAGAGAGAGAGTGGTTTGGGGGAAAATACTGTGATATAATAAAATATAATATAATAAATCATTTAATTGTTATTTCTTAACTTTTTAAGATATAATAAATAAAATAATCATTTAATTGTTTAAAAAAAATCTATTTAAATTATATATAATAATAAAAAAAAAACTTAAAAAATTTATAAAATAAAACATTAATTTTTGTTTTTTATTTAAGCATAATTTATTATTCCTTATTTTTTATAATTATTTTTTATTTATAATATATAATGTATCCCCGTACCCATATCCACATTTGGATCCATATCCACGTATCTTCAATTTTTAATTTTGAAGTATCTGACCCCCAGATAAGCACCCGCACCCAATACCCACACCCGAGTCCGTGTAACGTAGCCCATACCCATTGGCTTACTATATGGCCTTCTTCTGTGATCCCATTTGTCACAAAAGAAGGAAACAATAAGTAAAAGAGAAGGTGGTCAAAGGTTAACTAGTTGACATCGAGAAATATGAAGTTGCAACAAGCAATGCCAAATATTTTTAGTGTGATACAGATGGCATAAAAGTTAAAATAGTAAGGACAATATTTGAGATCCCAAAAAATGCTTCTCAAATTTGACTCACAATGACGTGGCATAATAGGTGTGAACTTTTGATTTGTCACACATTCGAGAACATAGGCCCAACTCTCTTGCCACACCATTGTGAGTGAATTTGTGGGTATAAAATTTGGGCTCTCTAGCATTTCTTAAATAATAAAGCATCATACAACAATAAATTATCCAGAATATGTGCAATTAAACCCTTTCATATATTAATGAGAAAAAAAGAGAGAGTATATGCTCACCATTCCAGCTGTAGTTGGACTCGGTCCTTCCTCCTAAAAATCAAATCCATGATGTAATTAGAACGAGAAAATCAATCATAAGTTGAAACTTACATTTTTTACCCATTGAACATAAAACTAACTACTTTAGAATCTAAAGTATGTTTGAAAAGAGAAAGAAAGGGTACTTCATACTTGCTTATACGACAATAATTTACATTTATGATTTAAGATATTGGTACTTATCAAAATAAATAAATAAATAAATAAATAAATAATGATCTAGGATATTTGTTCTAAAAAAATTATGGGGGAAAAAAATAAAACAGTAATAATGAATGGCTCCCGAAACAAGGAATTGATATTATTTGAAGAAGACCGCTCTAGTATAGGCCATCACTTATTTATCACGCACATGTATGTCCATATTTTTTTCAGAAATGGGGGGCCATCCCATTTGCAAAAAAAAAAATTTTTGTTTTTTTGATCAGCGACAAAGGTAATGTTATTGATAAATAAGGAAGGTGTCCTCCTAAATGAATGCAAACAACTACAAGGACATCCATACATCGCACACCATTTTTTCCAGTCTCTAAAAACTAAAAAAAGCAGAACCCCTATGAAAGGAGGGGATAAAGATGCACAAAACGATGCCATAAGACACTTTATCCCATAATGACTCCGCATCCCCAAACTTGTCCTCAAAGATCTCGCAATTCTTTCCAACCATAAACCCCAAAATATTGAAAAAACAACACATCTCCACAGCACTTTTACTTTCTTCTTTAAACCAAAACCTTTGAATTCAATAATTAATATTTGAGTACACTTCCACAAGGCCACCCAATGTATGCCGACCAAGGAGAACTGACGTTGCAAAAGATGCAAAGCTACTGGGCAATGTAAGAAAAGATAATTCAAAGATTCCCCATTTCCCCTACACAAAATGCGCCATTGGGGACAAAGATAGTGATTAGGCCTCCTTACTTGATAAATAAATGCCAATAGTCAAAATGCTTTCATGAGCCAAGGATCACATAAAGATCTTCAGTTTCTAATGCACAACAGCTTTCCAAATTATTTTATGAAATGGAAAAGAACAACCATTAGGCTCCTCAATGATATTATTAAAGAAAGACTTGCATGAGAACACGCCAGAAGAATGATTGGAATTTTTTTTTAATCTAAAATGCAAGTTTGTAAGCCACAATTCTAAGGAAGGAAGAAAGTAGAGGGTTGTGTGTGTGTTTGAGGGGCCACGGCAGCAAACAGCAGAAGAATTATTGAAAGAAAACAAAAAACTCAGCTTGTGGAACACTAGATCTCCTATTCAAGAGTCCTAATTAAATAAGTACCAGCATGAAATCTAAAAAGGTTGTGAGAACATTATATGAGCCAAATTTAACTATCAAAAGAGAAATAACAAAGGAAATAATATGAAATAAAGAAATACATCAGAGCTAATGCAGAAAGAGGTAAATATAGAGACTGGAATAAGTTAGCAGGAACTTGAATAAAAAATGCCTACAAATACGCCATGCAAATTAAACCAAATTATCAACCATTATCCAGATGGTTTAATAAGTGCACTACTAATTGTTTCTAAATCAGACAATGTTGTTTTTTGCTTTCTTGTTTTATTATTATTATTTTTTTGCTTGGAATCAGATCATGATCTGATTAATTCTTAATGCAGACCACATCATGAACTAATCCAATACTTCAATACAGTTGACTTACCTTTCAGCAAATTGTTGAGTACTCCAGGCATCATGGTTTCCCAATATAACTGCTTTAGCAACTTTTAGCTCCGCAATACTTCTAACAAGCTCAACGTTCTCATTTCCAAAATCACCTGGCAAAGCCCAACCAGGCAAAGAAGAAGAAAAATTATTATAGTAGCATCTAGGAACTGAAGCAGTGAAGAGAACATCTAGGATGCCTGTCAAGTGTCAACCATATCAAGGGCATAAACAAAAAAGAAATTGACTTGCCTGTAAACAGCACCAAATCTGGCTGCATTTCATATAAATGCACATTAGATAGGTAAAAGATATAAAAGGCAAGATATTGAATATGGTGGTTAACATCATAGTAAAACTAAAACAGTTTACAAGCAAAAAATTGGCACAAAGTTAAAATAAGAAATAAAACTGGTGATTTTAAAGTCGCATTTTTTTAACAAAAAACTAATGGCACATTTCAAATAAATTTCACTTCCATAGGCCAATACCCAATTTCGATATGTTACCACTTAAACATGAATTGCTAATGTTATACAGTCACGAGCGTGTGCGTGTACTTCTAACCAAGTATGGCACAGCCACATAACATTTCAAATTTTCAATTCATCAACAAAATTGTCAGACAAGTCATCCAGGTCACTGATGTAATGTTTTGATGTCAAGTTGGGATATGCAATAAAGGTTATTAAGTCATAATAGCTGATAACAGATGAAAGATTCACTTAGACCCCAAGATAGACATAAAAAATGTTGCTGGAGAGAGAGAGAGAGAGAGAGAGAGAGAGAGAATCTACCTCTACAATGAGCAACTTAAAAGAGTAGGTTGCATGGGAAGAAAAAATAACAAACAAAACTGTATGTATTGTCCAACTTGGATTCACCAACCATTCATATAATCCAATTTATCAAGTTAACATATTAATAAGGATTTCGAAATTGTGTAAAATGTAATCCTTGTCTATCTTCTATTGCTTGAAATATTTAGAAAAAATTCTATATTCAGGAGAAGTCCTGCATACTTTGAAAAAGTCCTGCATACTTCTGATTACAGAGAGTTCAAGTGCATACTTCTCCAGGCATGGGTCATCGTCGGTACGCTCCGGCATCCCATGTCATGGCACCAACCCGAGGGACCTTAGGCCCTTCTCTCTACTCGTAACTCCCAGCATTGGTAGGAACGAAAGCATCAGGGTGCAATTCTAAACGTGGATCATGGAGCAATATCAAAGCAAGGCATGGAGTGGGGGTATAGAGTTGAGGTGTAGTGTAGGTAGGCATGATAGTGTCAGGGTGCAATTCTTAACATAGCTCATGGAGCAAAATCAGATTAAGGCACGGAGTGGAGAAATAGCATCATGGTGCAATTCTGGACACAGCTCAGGGAGCGATGTCAGAGCAAAGCATGGAGTGGAGGAAAGCCAGACAAGAGCCAACCTCCCATTCACAGTGACAATATGGCTCTCCACATAGAAAATCTAGCCACATGCACCTAAAACCAACTTGCACAACATTTTACAATATTACAATTAAAACACAAGTGAAGCTACCTTCCCATTATTTCTTCTACAAAATCATGGACTTAATAAAATCCAAATAGAAGCTACCAACTTGCGTGGATGTGGTCCAACAAATTGGGGCTTGCCTGTTAATTTAATGGATGGGTTTTCAGAATTTCAGGTGATCTAAATGGTCCATACCCAAGCCATTAGTTTAGAGATTATTTCCTATTGTAAGATATAATTTTAAATTTTACAAAATATTTTAATTCTCTTAATAAATATAATTTCTTGCAGTATGGTTGCTTGTTTACACCAGCAGATGGATGCCTATCACAAACAGGGAGATTGTTGTGGGGTTGTGGTCTTAGGCAGTTGGCAGTGCTTTTGCTAACCCCGAAAGACTTCTTCTATTTAGGTGATAATGTATTGTGTGAGACAAATCCAAATATCATCAGTTTAAAAAAATAAAATAAAATAAATAATAATAACAATAATTATGCTTTAGGAGGAGGGAGGAAATTAGAATTAGGAAAAGTACTTTTAACAAATGGAGAAAAGGGGATGTGATCTAAATACGTGGTACACGATTATAGCATATGGTATTGAGAATATAATACAAATAAGAAATATATATATTGAGAATATAATACAAATAATAAAGCTGCCCCTCTCTCTAACAGCTTGAGCTTTTATATGAGTTGGTGGTCAACAATTCAATATGGTATTATAGCAAGCAATAGATCTTGTATTCAAACCTCACTCTCTTTTAGATAATTAAGATGCTTGCACGTGCACGAAGAAAAGCCCGGCCACACATGAGGGGGTGTGTTGAGAATATAAAATAAATAATAAAGTTGCCCCTCTCTAATAGCTTAAGCTTTTAGATGAGTTAGTGGTCAACAATTCAATAATATACATCTATCAAGGGATGGATTAATCTTGCCCGAGTACCAGCCTGCAAAAGAATCCAAAATACCTTATTGCTTCAAATACAATTGAAAAGGCAAAGAGGGCCAATTCCAACTTGTTTTCTCCTACCTCCAATGCCCACCTGTCCAACTCGTAAGCAAATCCCGGATGGCCGTTGCAAGAAGCCATACCACTCCAAAGTGCTAAAGTAGCAACTCCTATATCTCCCTAGTCACCTTACATTGTATAAGAAGATGCTCCACAGAGTCTGAACCAATTCGTGCCGAATGGCCAATATTTGCTCCACTGATTTTGCAACCTTACAAATATATGATTGACAGAATCATACACAATCAAGGAATATTATATAAACTAGTTCAGTAAGTGCAGAATACAAATTTCCCCCCCCCCCCCCCCCCCCCTTTTTTCTTGGGATGGGGGGAGGAGGCAGTAACTTTTTGTTCCCTTCAACTAGAGCGAGAGTATCTTCTCTCCTTACATATTGATATTATGGTTAGATCTGTTTCTCTTCCCTGATGCAATGTGCTAGTAAAAATTATGTTAAGGCTATAATCGATAGAGACTTAACAACAATTTAAACAAACAACCAACCAAAAGGATCAAGCAACTGTGTAATTGATTCAATGGCTTGAAAGTATAATGACTTCTCTGGAACAATCGACATTTACAAAGGAAACAAAGACAATCTCAAAATGAAACTATCAAGGTTCACGAGGTCACAAACTAGAAGACTTAACTTGAGACTACTCCTAGATAAAAAGGAAGCACAGATACGAATACTGGGATACAAGTACAATACGATACGAATACGGCAATATGACAAAACTTAAAAAAGTAGGATACGGGTACGGCGATGATACATTTGTCAAATAATGTTCTTTTATAATTTTTAGTAATGTAGTATACTAGTATGTATAAAATAAAACATAATGTAAAGAGTACATTCACAAAATATTTAGTATTAAATTCCTTAATATCAAAAAGAGAATTTTATATTCATCAAAGGGCAATCAATTAATAACCAAGCATACTAACAAAGAATTAACAACAAACAATAAGGATTTGAATCTTTGATCAAATATTCAAAGAAATTTAAAGAACAATAAGCTAATAAAATTATGCAATGATAACAATAGCACTAAGTCCTAACATCCAAAATTAAAAAATAAAATAAAACAACAATAGAAAAAAATTAACAAATAACAACATTGTGATTTTTTTAAAACATGAGTGAGAAGCCCTTATAGCAAGCTAACAAAATAGAAATTGGTCTATCACAAGGGAATAAATAATGACAATACAAGCCCCATAGAATATGAAGAGACATAGAAAGAGAGGGAGAAAGAACGAGAGAGCATTGACCTTCGAAAAAATATAAATATAAATATAAAACAAGAAAAAATTTGGAAAAAAAAAATGGATACTTATTTGGCATATTAAAATATGAAATATAAACAATAAGAAAAAATTGGGAAAAAAATAAATTGGATACTTATTTGGCGTATCCCTTGCATATCCCTCATGTATCCCTCCTGTATCTGAAATTAAAAATAAATAACTAAACAAATCGGATACTTATGTGTTGTATCTGATACGTATCCTGCCGTATTGGACGTGTATCCGTATCCAATACCTATCTGATACTCTTACGTCACCTTTTTTGGAGTATCTGTGCTTCATAAAGGACTTCTCTGGAATAATTGACAGTTACAAAGTAAACAAAGACAATCTCAAAATGAAACAATCAAGGTTCACAAGGTTACAAACTAGAAGACTTAGATTGAGACTACTCCTAGATACAAGCAACTACTCCTAAGATAGAACTATGCTAAAAGCTAAGTGTTTTGTTGTTGTTGTTGATCATCCCCATCTGCAAACTTTTCATCTGTTATACTTTCCCTTCTTTCTCTGGCCCATGACTCTACTCAGAATCCACAAGCCACTCTTCTCTAACTGCTGAAAACTGCCTCAGCCCCTCTAAGCCTTTAAACTTCAATGCATCTTCACATTCCTCATTTGAATAAACTTTTCCCCATGCTGCCACGTGTCCCTCACGATTTTGGGCACTACATCAAAAAAAGAAAAAAAAAGCCCCTTCTCCAATAATTGGAACCTCCTATAAACTAGGCCACTAAACCAGTAACTGCTTGCAACTGCCCCATGACTGCCTTCACCATCTTATGCACGTGACTACCTTCTTTATGCCACGCAATCCTTTTACCAATGAAGGACTCCAACTCAGACTTTACTGCCACGTGTCATCAACTGGCCCATCACCCCTATCCACAGGAAATTTAGAAAAAATGGGTGCAAACACAATACTATGCTATCTACTTCTTCAAATAGAAGCTATTGGGCAAATAATTTTAATCAAGTAAGAAATGGGACCTGTTCTAAATTTCCTCCCATAAGTGCAAGAAACACGTTTTCTTCAATGCCAAAACATGGCTTCATCATGCAAATGTTCACACCTCAAAATCATTAAGCCAGAAAAATGGGCTTGCCCCAACCTTTTACTTATGTAGTCACAAGCTTTCTACTCGACTAGGGTACTAAAAGTCAAGGTACAATACATTGGTAATAACCAAGAACATAGACATCTAAAAAAAAGGTTTAATGAATTGATTATGTACAATAATTCATTCCACTAATCAAGTCAAAAGATGATGGACATTGGACACACTGATAAATGCATACCTATTCTCAAAAGTCAGTTTATTATTAAGCATTCCTGCTTCAAATTTAAGAAACCTCGATTTCTTTCATAATTAATTTAAGAAACTTGCAATCAGCAAACAATACAGTTGTAAACAAGAGGAAGAGAAATTAATACCTCCAATAATTGAAGAGCCTTTGTATCTTCTTGTAGATTCCAACCATCATGCTTCAAAATACAAAAATAAAAAATAAAAATAAAGTTAGAAGTCCATATATTTTGTCCATAAAGCTTTTTCAACAAGTAATTCAAAACAAATACATACAAGGGGCCTAAAAGCTTGGACTTATGCCAATAAAAATATTCAGTGAGAACATTTCTTAATAGAATACATACATATATTTGCAAGTGTATCTGTGCACGTGCGCGCACGCACACACACACACAGAGAAGTTCAGCTTAGTGAAAGACATCATTGAAGATAAGAGCTAGTGCTAACAAATTCCAAAAGTGTTTGCACCCTAAACACTCATGGTTGGGAGTTGCATTGAAGGACACCGCCTAAGAACTCTCAAGAACTTTATGCCAGGTATACAAAAGGTTAAATTTGATCTTCTATACTTTTATAAAGCTAACACCCCAATTGGTGTAGACTCAACCTTGAAGTTGTGTAACAGTAATTTTTCTCCCAAAAAAACCCACACCATCTAATGGCTGTGGCATCTATTCTTCTCCTCAACCAATAGGGCTAAACATGGACAGTCACCCTGATGACCCATGTTGAGAAAAGAACGGTTTCCAAGCTCTGTAGTTAGTTTTAAAATCCCTAAAAATATATCAGATTGCCTTGCGACATTTCAGCTCTAAAGCACAGACACTTCAAAATAGGTGCCGTAGCAGTGCCGGACACGGGAACATGCTGGGGACACATATGCTTTAATTTTATTATTATTTTTTTTTTTTGCAGGGGACACACTGGAGACATGGCATGGACACAGGGACACAATAGGGAAATGGCCGGGGCATGCCAAATGGCATGTCCCTTTAATTTTATTTTCTTTTTTTTGCTAGGGACACTCTGGGGACACTTCAGGGACACGCATGTCCAAATATGGATAATCTATTGATTTGTTTAAATATAGTGATATATATGTTGAATTAATTTTAGCTTTTATTAATTTTGATTGTTTCGTAACATAATATTAATCTACGTAGCAAATATATATATAAATAAATTTTAAAAAATTTGCCATGTCCCCCACTATATCCGTGTTCCCATTTTTTTGAATCACCACGTTCCTTGCCTATGTCCGTATTCGTATCCGTGTCCGTATCCATGCTTCATAGCATTTCAGTTTTCCCTTTTTATTCCCTTCCCCTCTGTGTTTTTGGTGGTGCACTGATGCATGACTTCCTTCCACAACAGCAAAATGATCTCCAATGAATGAGCACAACAGGTGAGCATTTGCCCAGTTTTTCCATTGTAACATGGATACTATTAACCAAGTTGTTTATTGATTATTTTATTTCCTTTGTATCCTCCAAACATAAGTGGATTTCATGTGTTTTAGGACTTGCCTTAGTGATGAAGGGCCATGACAACAAAAAGATTGAAGAGGTTGAAGCACTATATACATTATTTGGTGAGTAATTGCAGCCTAAAGAATAAAAAACGAGAACCAACTTGTGACAGGACAAAGCTAGGGCCAAGGGTTGGATCAGATATGCCAAAACAAAACCATGTAAAAGGTAAGGTTTTTTTTATTTAATTTTTTTATTTAATGTATACAAGAGTTCAAATAAATACGCTTCCATTGCTTCCAACTTCCAAGCCCAAAACAATAAGTTTTAGACAGACAATTCAAATTGCACACCCATTAATTGACTACAGTAGGGCTTATTAATCTGTTTTTAATCCTCATACATATCCTAATTCTTTCCTCTCTCTCTCTCTCTCTATGTATGGTTTATTTTTATTCTCTATTATTTTATTTTGATTGTGATCAAAAGGTTTCATGTGTATGCATGCATATTATATACAATTTAATAACTTAATTTAACTTAATTATCACCATTTTTGGCCTTTACTTGATTTAAAATTTCTAGTAGGCAACTTTTCTCTTTCTCAGAGTCTGTGCACATGCATTACGTGTGCCCAACCGCTAGTAAAAATATATATCTATATATATATTAAAAAGAACTTAATAAGCATTCAATGGATGGATCATGTGGCCTGAATTAGGACAAATTCTAGAAAATAAAATCAAAAAAAAAAAAAAAGAAAAAAAAAGAAAAGAAAAAAAGAAGTTACAGAAAAACCAGGCTGAGGCAGGCCAATCTTTGCCAGGAGAACGAGAGCATCAAGCAGAAACTAAAATCAGAGAGTACAGGTCTAATAGCTCTTGAAGTTGATTCTAACATGTGAATCATGTGCTCAATGTGGTACACTGTAGAAGTTTTCTGCAATTAAAGAGGGGGCAAATGATGAAGTGTGGCACGGTCACCTCATTAGCTCATACTACTGAGACGGATAATGTTGAAGGCTGGACATGGTAAGTAAAATTGATGAAAGACAATTCAAAATATAGCTGCCAATAATATCTGCAAATACAAGGTGGGCGATTGTCAAGAAAACATGGCCTTGAATTTGGCCCATGTTTTTTCAGCTCGAGCTAGAAACCATTGAGCTCTCCTTTTCCTGACCATTAGAGCAGTGATCTCAGCCTTGGCTTTTCATGTTGAATATTTTTGGCACAGGTGATCTCAGTTAGCTCCTGCATCATCTTTTCCAGTTCCTCCTCTTTGACCACTTTAGCCAACCTTATCTTCAGCCGAAGAATCTCAGCCTCGGTATCTTGCTCCTCCTCCTTTAAATTCTGCCCACTGGTCCTCATCTTCTTATAGCTAACCAATCCCTCCACCAGCTTGGTCGATAAAATTTCAATGGCATTGAGCTTGCCCTCACAGTCCTCTTGAGTGGCCTTGGAGACTTCGTAGTCAACAGTAAGGACTGGGAATTCTTCCTTGAACCTTCTCAAGGCCTCGTATTGCTCTGGATTAAAACCAGAGGCCCAAAGCAGTGTAGAAAGGACCAATTCCAACCCAATACATCGGTCAGGGTGTACTAAATCCTTGAATGGAGTTAGGAGAATATTCTTAAAGATCTCATTTGCTTTTTCAATGGCTTTGCAACTTGGTTGAGAGACTGAAATGGTGCAAGCAAGAGCCTCAGGCTGGACAGTGGAAGCTTCTGACCTTTCAGGATTAACCTTAACCTCCAGCTCAGAGAAAAAGACATCCGGATCAATAAAATCATCTGCAGATTCTTTTACTTGCTTTTTTGAAATTGCAGGACTGGATCTCTCAATAGCATCTTTGCTAATAGGATATGAGACCTAAAAATAATGCAGTTGAAATCAAGAGTATGTTCGTCATTTTCAGACGAAATGGGAATTAATTAGATAAGTACCTTGTTGGAGAGAAGGGAGGAAAACACCATGACTGAGTAATTGGTTTGTTCCACTGGTTCTGTGGTTTCAGCTCCAATCGCTGAAGTCTTGGCATGGAGGGTAGTAGTTATTTCATCATCCTTAGTTGATGAATTTTCCGGTTTCACCAAAATCAAAGGGGTCTCATCATGTAAAGAACACCCAAGGTTAACCTTCTAGACTTCTAGGATCTTCTCTTTGGCTGATTCGTTCAGACTAGCATCTTTCTTTGTCTTCTTTAACCTATCTCTCTCTTCTACTTTATTGCTATTATTTTCTTCTTTTCTCTTCCTCTCTTTCTTATCCTTCCCTTCTTTCTTCTCCTTTCCTTCTTCCACAGAAGGATTGAACTCTGATGAATCCTTCACACAAAGAGATCAGTTAGCACTAGATTCTATACATTGATGGCAGGGAAACTTAAGATAGCAACACTATATGTAGATTGGAATGAAGGAATCCAGGTTAGCACCTTGATTGATGGGTCTCTTTGGTCTTTACCTTAACACTCTTCTTCTGTGGCTGCAGTTCCTTTGGAAGGACAGCCTTCTGGGGGTCATGTGCATCATCATTGATCTCCACAGACTTAATTTTCTGGATCTTGGTGGAGATGGTATCTGCAGCCAATAGAAAAGGGAATTAGGCCGATTTTTGAAATAATAGAAGTGGAGAACACAGGTATAACTCGGTGATCTGAAGAGGTAATATTGGACCCACTTTTGACCAGCTTCACTTCCATTGTGGTCATTTGGGTGCCATATAAATTTGAAAACCTTCTCATATTTATAATGGAGTTATAGTCAGAACTCAGAAGCACCTTTCAGTAGAGGTTTGCTTCTCCTTTTATTCTTTCCAGCAATTTGAGCAGGTCTGGGATTAGAAGTAATCAATCCCTCACCCAATTTCAGAGAAGCAGTTGGAGGCACACCCGTGGAGTTGATAGTGCATATATAAAGCCATAAGTAGGAGCATCATTCCATGGAACTATGATTGGGCCAATCTCCGGAAATTAGGCCTGCAGCCAGAGATGGAGCAGCCAAAAGGGCCCATCGGTGTTCAAGAATTTTCGGTTCAGAAACTCCGCTAGAACCCCATAAAGATGGGACAGAACCAGAGGAGCTAAGGCAAGTTTTCTACCAGCAGCCAGGGCTATGGCCAGCTCAGTATAATCCTTAGTGATTTTATGAGAAGCATTGCAGAAAAGGAACTTATTCAACCACATAACTAGGAACCTGACATGTTCGTCTTCAGTCACACCATTTGGGTCAATGCTGAGAGGTCTATGAACTTGTCATAAGCAGTCATTGTCTTAAAATAACTGATAGAGCACGGGGATTTGGCAGTGGAAAACACAGCACTAACCTCTTCCCCATGTAGACAAAGGCCTGTTAGTGCAGCTATGTCCAAGATGGTGGGACTCATCATCCCGCAGTTAAGATGAAATGAGTTGGTGGGAACCGACCAGAAAAAGAGAGCAGCAAAGAATAGGTGTTTATCTATTTCAATTCTAATTTTGCTTAGCATGATAGCGTCATAAATGCCCATCTCTTTCCATAAGTCTCCTTTGGCATCGGCCACCCTATCAACCTAATTTGTCCAGTTCTCATTAGGGATTGGCCAGTTTTCAACAGGGTTCGAGAGATGCCACTTGGACCAGTCTAGAGCAAAATCATGAAAGAGAAATTTACCGCCCATGCCAGGATAGTAATTTTGAAGATGTATTGGATATTCATTCATGAAAGCTAGACCTAGGGCATATCTATCCGCATTATCAGAAAGCTAAATGAGTGTTTCCAGCGAGATTTTATTATGCTTCTTCTGAATGACACTCTTCATTTCTTCACCACCATAGGAGTCAGAATCTTCCAAAACTTGCTTTCCCTTGGCCATGATCTCAATATGTAGACAAAGAGAACAGCAAAATATGAAGATGGAGTTCTCCTAGATGAAAGACTAAGTTGAAGCTTGGATTTGATTAAAATGAGAGGTAGGAACGTTTCGGGAAGTGAAATTGCAACTATTCACTTCTATTATAAGAGAAATGAGTCTCTCTCTATTTCTTCCCATTTCTCACCCCTTTCCAGAATATTTGATATGCACTAATGCTGTGTTTTGTTGAGGAATTTGGAGAGAGATTTCGAAAAAGAAAGGAAAAAGGTGTGTGAAACTATGTGAAATGTAGGTATATTTTATTCATATTTCAACTCTTTTTTCTCTTTCTATTTTTAAATCCCTTCCCAAATCTCTCAACCAAACGCAGCATACAAGAGAAATGCTTTTCTTTTTCTTTTCTTTCCAAATCACTCAATCAAAATGAGCTGTTACCGAGTTGCAGTGGCAATCTTGAAAGCAGAGAGTAGCAGAGAATTGACATGGAGATAAAATATTAAAAAAAAAAAAATAGAAAAAAAGGTTTTTTTTTTTTTTTGGGGGGGGGGGGGGGGTTGGTTAAGTCAGATGATGATGATATTAGCATTCAAAAGTGATAGATAATGTGTAAAAGATTTCAATTCCAAACAATTCAAAATTTTCTCAGATTTAAGCACTGGTCAGCAACAAATATACAAAATAAAAAATAAAAAAATGAAATAACGATTTGGCTCAAATTCATCTAGCAAATGCTTCGGTGAGAAATAATCACACAAAATAGAGAGCAGAGAAAAAAGTTAGCCAAATATCAAAACTAGGTTTACATGAGCTCCAATTAATATTGGTTACCCAAAAACAATGTTAGAGAGAGAGTAGAGAGAGAGAGCTGACAACGTCTCCGACGACAGCAATTCGAACAGAGGCAGCCATTGCAGAGCGATAAGTGAGCTTCAAAGATGAAGGAGAGATAGGGGTACCGAATAGATTACAGATGCCTGCCACGTGGAATAACGTCACAAGCATTATTATATTATATAGTTAGTTTTACATAACAGCCAATGTTGTGTGTGATTTATACTCTTCTCTCGTGCCTACTACGGCCTGGCAGAGCCGGTCAAGAACAGGACCTTAATAAATTATCTAATAATTTCTATGTGAGATTTATCAGTTGCGTAAGTATTTGATAAGTTATTTTTATATTTATTTTTTATTTGAAAAAATTGAAAACCAATATTTTTTTTTTTTTGACCTTTTTTTTAAAGTAATGCACGTGTGATGTATATGATATATATATATATATTTTATAAAGTATAATTAAATAGTATAGATGGGAAATAAATTTTCATTATGTAAACAAGAATCTAAAAAATAATCATTTATCAAAATTTTTAAAATATGTTATTATGCACAAATCATAAATTATTTGTTTGTAATTCTCTTAATCTGAAACAAGCAGGCATCTACAAGAATCAAATGCCTTGGCATCACTTTTACGTGTAATTGTTATTTCATTATAATATAATTGGTAGTACATGAATTGTTTTTTTCAATGAATTTTTTAATTTAACTCTTCGAAATGTTGAAATGCATAGTTAGAGTGAAAAAAAAAATATATAAGAATGACAAAATAAAATGAAATGCATAGTTAAAGTGAAAAGATTTATTAGGATTAATGCTCTACTGTATGTGCAAGAAGAATAAATGGACAAAAACAATTTAGAGTTTGGAGCATATTTATTCAATTTAAGTATTAAAATGATAAATCATTATTAATCTTTACAATGATAGGAACAATGGATTCTTGCTTCTATATAAGGGCATAACACAACCTTTAATCGGAGGAACCTTGAAAATTTTCAGAATCATTTTGTCAGAATATTGCGGTAATGAGAACCTATTTCTCAAATTATGCCTTTTTGTATCAACATGAGTGAGAAATGTTTTAGTCTTTTTAACCATAATCTTGATTGTTCTGAATTTTTCAAATGTTGTCTTATGGTCAACTTGTTAGTTCCAAACCTTTTACCAAGCTTTAGCTTACATAATTTTAATTATTTTTTGGACAACTTTCTTTCTTTTAAATTGAAAGATCTCATTACCATTTTAGATGGGTTATTCATGTGCCTTATTATTAAAAATCAAAATATTAGATAGTGTGTGAGTGAATTTCTAACCACACTGCCAAATTAATACTTAGCTGGAGAGCACGGGTAGAATAGGATAAGCCCGAACGACCTGCAACAGAAAGAAGAGATTCCGGCGGTGGTTCGTCCACCCGGGGGCACTCCGATAATTAAGTCAGTAATCAAATATCTCTTAAAGATGATCAATAGTGCTTAACTCACTGTTCAAAATATAAATTGTGTATCTTAGATCCATTGGGGGTGCCTCTCTTTTTATAGTCAACTCAATCCTAGTCCCAATAGAAGCCTAGCTTCAATGGACTTCAGTTCGGTGCTTATCTTGGATTCTCCAATAGATAAAGATAAATTCTCTAAGAGCCTTATCCTTATTCAACCTGACTCATTCTAGGACTCTTGTCCTTTATCCGCTTATCCCGGACTCCGATATATTCGGAGATAACCTCGGCCTTGCCGAGATCACCTCGGCGTCACGACTTGGACACGTGGCACCCTGATAGATGACGTCGGTGTCACCTTGGCTACGTGTTGGTACTTAGAAAATATATCCCCATAATTGCCCCCTAGGTTCTATTACCTCGGCATCCTGAGGTGATGGAACCTATATCGTCATATCATATAGCATGTCGGCTATCTTGCTGTATCATCCATTTACCGAGGTCATAATACGTCCAGGTCCAACCGAGGTCACTTGCTTCATTAAACCAAGAACTCCAAGAGTTTTATCACACGTATAAGCTGCCATGCAAAATAAATCAACCGTTTCTGCCACGCGTCTTCCCCTCACTGGATTGTACTCGATACGCGCCTGTAAATCGTCATGTGTCTGGGTGCGCTGTCTGACAAGCACGTCACTCTAGACGCATCAATGGTTTTTGCCACTATTCTCCGCGTTTTGATCAAAAATCAATTCTCTCTCTCTCCGTCTCTTCACTTTTACATCCTCGTTCTCAGACTCTTTCTTTCTCCAATTTTCTTTCTCCAAAATACGCCATTGTTCTAGATTTTCAAGCTCTGTGACTGCGTTTATTCCTTTCATCTAGTGAAGCTTTCACTGTCCTCTTCTGATTGTAACCGCCTCTTGACTTCGGCGTCTTCAATTCCGGCTTCACTCTTCTAGTAAGCTTCTGTTGCCTCATGGTTTTTAGTTCTTGATTTCATTGCGTATTTTGTGAACTGGCTCATGTCTTTGAACTGGCTCATGTCTTTGATCATTCTAATCTGTACCTTGATTTCCACCATGTGTTTGAGTATGTTTGCTTCGTGATTCTGTTTTTGCCCAATCCATTTCTTGAATATTCACATTGCTTGCATATCTGTTGATCTTTTGCCACTGTTCTGGCCTGGCATCCTTGTGTACACTTTGTCACAGTGTTTTTGATAGTTTATCATTGTTCTTGATTCTGAAACACGTTCTTGTTTTCTGTTTTCTATGTTTTTTCAGTTGTGCCCCCAACCTTCGTTTCTATAGATCTAGGTTTGGGATTTGCTTAGAACCCACAAAATTTAGGAAAAATTGAAACGAGTTCCCCTTAAAAATCCCTACAAATACTTACCCCAGTTCAGATTTAGGTTTTAGCCGAGGTCCTTCAAAACTGTCACAAAATACTTCCTTCTGAAATCCTATACCTTCCCCTCAAGCCGATATCATGGGCATATGGAAGCATATGGTAGATACCCCGACCAAGTTAGAACACTTTAGGCAGGAGTTTGACATCCCGGCTGACGTTCATCTGAGGGTGGCCGGGGAAAATGACTCCATCATGCCCAATAAAAACCTCGTGCCTTTCCCTGTTGTTTCCTTTATTGAGTACGGACTTAGGCTCCCACTCGACATCCTCTTCCGTGAGATACTCTATTACTATAAATTGAACCCAATGCAGCTCGCCATCAATTCCTACCGGGTCATCAATGGTATAATAGCCTTAGCCAAACAAGAGAATGCTAGGGTTACTTTAGCCGACATCCAATACTGCTATACCATGTGTGGCCTTAAATTAGAGAAAGGCTATATTTACTACCTCAAACCGAGGTCCACAGAGTATAAAATCGTTGTTGACCTCCAGACTCCAACAAGGGAGCCGGGGATGATTACTTCATTATCTCGGGGAACTGGGAGTTCGCTCTAGATGAGGACCTCCACCTCTACCCTCTTCCTCGTACAGTTTTTGTAGAGGGTAATGGTAAGAGCCCTGTGTTTATACTTACTTGTTTTTATGCTTCATTTGTTCTAATGTCTGTTTTTCTTGCAGCTCTTCCCCACCCAGAAAAAAGGCTTCCGCAAGTCTTTTTTCCCCAGCAAGGGTTTGAAGAAGCTATTGGATTTGCCAATCTACAAGCAAAGAGCCCCTTTGGAACTCAACTTCATTCCCACTTACAAGTCGGTTCTTCCCGACGTTCCAAAGAAGAAGAAGCGTCAGTCTCCTTTGTCTGCCACTACTCCTCCAGCAACTTCGTCATCTCGGCCAGATCAAGGGTCAACCTCTGATCCAACAGAGCAACCATCTACCTTAGCTCTACAACTGATCCCACCATCTCAACGCCGATGACGACGCCGAACTATTTTTGTTGTTGAGATGGATCGCAAAAAAGCAGTTGCTGATGATCTCTTGGCTGACATCCCATCCTCCGTCGACACTCAACCAGTACCACCTCAGCCTCCAAAGTCGAAACAAAAAAGGCTAAAGAAGGCTCAGCCAAAGGCAACGGTGACTTAGATTGATACTGAGGACACCTTGCCAATTTCGAAATTGGCCCGGCGAGAAACCCCCCTTTGTCCCCGAAAAGAGGCTTGCCGAGGCCGAACCATCCCAATCAACTCGGTCAAAGAGGTCGAGGTCCGAATCTGCCATGACCTTGGGGCCAATGAAATCAGACACCCCCTGGGCCCCTGATCACCATCGAAGACAAGCCGGTCAGAGCGGGCGACAGTGCGACCGACCTCGAAGTCGGTGTCGCCCTCTCCATGGCTTTGCTGCTTCCAAATGACCTTAACTGGAACGCCGAGATGAGACAGTATAAGAACTTCGCTTTGATGCTCCAGCATTCTGTTCAAGTAAGTCTTTCATACTTGGTATTTTTCTTTCTTTATTCCTTCATACTCAAAGGATTTTACTAACTTTTGTTCTGTTCATCTTCTTTCAGGCGATCTAGCACGCTCACTCCTTCTCTATGCAAGCTTTTGAGGTGAGGAAGGAGTTGGCTGACAAAATAAGGGAGGCTACTGGATTGCAGAAGGCTATTAAAAGGGCCGAGGCAAAAATGAAAACCTTGTTAGATTAGGCTGCGGCAGCCATTAAAGCCAAAGACATGGCCGAGGAAAAAGCAGATGATGCAGAGGCCATTAAGAAGGTCCTTGAGGCCGAAAAGAAAGAGGATGAAGACAAGACGGCCGAGGCCCAAAAAGAACTCCAACATGCCTTAGCCACAAAGGAGACCGAGATCAAGGCCGCCGAGGAGAGGGCATACGCGGAGGGGGCGGCCGACGTCAAGGAGGACTATAAAAAACAAGTGAAGCAGGCATGCAACAAGGTTTTCACCCTTGGTTGGATGGCTGCCCTCAAAAAGCTTGATGTCCCTGAGGACTCCCCTCTCAAGAATGCCGACGTCCTACCCCTGCCATTCCCCCCTACTCCAAGCCAATCCGAAGACAATTCTGAGTTTGAGGAGGAAGCCTTGGTCAGGAAGAAATGTGAGAATACTACTGGGGCCAAGTCCCCTATTCCAGATGAGCAAGTCCTAGACTTAAGTCAAGATGAGGAAGGTGAGGTCCCAAAAGACGCTCCTCTTGAGAAGGCAATATTGGACGCGCCTATAGCTAACAAGAGCCTCGACCAAACTCTTCAAGAAATTGATGCCGAGCTCCCGGCTGAGAGGGCCGCCGAGATGTCTTCTCAGCAGTCTTCCGAACTCCGGACGCAACCGCCTAAAGACGCCGAAGAGTCTTAGTTTGATGCTTTTCTCCTTTTGTTTTTTCCCTGTGCTTTGTACTTTTTCTTTGAAACAGTGTAAGCTTTCTGTCTGGCCGATGTGCCTTCTTTTGTAATTTTTGAACAATTACTCTTTTGGTAGGCCGAAGTGCCTTCTTTATTTTGAACTACTTCTTCTGAATTCAAGTACAATTTCCTTTGTATGACTCTTGTATGATTCTATACTTTACACCTTTATCTGTGCAATTTCCTCGGGGTCATATACCTCGGTTTATACAAACTGATGGTTTACCTCGGCAAGTACATAAGTACTTCTTTTAATACAACCTTGGTTTTAACTTTTGAATTTCAACAAGTATTTAAACCAATCCTGCTTTGTCATAACCTCGTTTTCAACCTTAGTTTAATTTCAACTTGTAAACTTTAAGTTTCAACAAGCGTTAAACGTAACCTCAGTTTAACTTCAACTTGTAAACTTTAAAATTTCAACAAGTATTAAAAATAACCTTAGTTTAACTTCAACTTGTAAACTCAAGTTTCAACAAGCGTTAAACATGACCTCGGTTTAACTTCAACTTGTAAACTTAAAATTTCAACAAATGTTAAACATAACCTTAGTTTAACTTCAACTTGTAAACTCAAGTTTCAACAAGCGTTAAACATGACTTCGGTTTAACTTCAACTTGTAAACTTAAATTTCAAAAAGTGTTAAACATGTCCTCGGTTTAACTTCAACTTGTAAATTTTTCACAAATCTCAACAAGTGTTAAACTAATTTTAGCTTGTAAATTCTCCCTTTCCAGGAACCATTTTTCAACTTTCTGCCCCCTAATGTGAACTTAAGTTCCACTTGGGTTCTCATTATGTATGTATTTCATAAACATCGTCAATTATCTTATCAATCATAAGTGTAGAAAAATCAAGCTAAGACTTTATTTATTACTTTAGCAAATAAAAAAGAACAGGAAAGTCTAATGATAGAAAAATTTCTGATTGCAAGTATTCCGGGGCCTTGGCAACACTTTGCCTTCATTATCTTCAAGTCAATATGCCCCATTGCCCAATCGAGATGATTCTATAGGGTCCCTCCCAATTCGGGAAGCTTGCCCTCTCGGGATCCTTCTTGTTGCCGACGACTTTTCTCAAGATGAGGTCACCGACTTGAAACTTCCTTGGGTTGACCTTCTTATTATAAGCCCTGCAAGGCTAACTTTGGTATCTTTGCCGGTGAATTCGACTCTCTCCCTTCTTTCTTCTAGCAGATCCAAATCTTGGGCTAATAATACATCATTAGTCCCATTCTCTACTCCCTGGGTTCTGATCCTTGGTATGCCGACTTCTAGAGGAATGACTGTTTCTGTGCCATAAGCCATGGCAAATGGGGATTCCCCAATTGATCTTCTCGGCATAGTTCGATATGCCCAGAGTACACTTGGCAGTTCATTCACCTACTTTCCATTTGCTGCTTGCAGCCTTTTCTTAATCCCATCCAAGATGACTTTGTTGGATGCTTCTGCTTGTCCATTGCTTTGAGGAAAACTTGGGGTGGAAAAATAATTCTTGATTTTGAATTTTGCACATAAGCTCTTGATTAGCTTACTGTCAAACTGTGTTTCATTGTCTGCAACTAGTGCTCTTGGGATCCTAAACCTGGTGATGATGTTCTTCCATATGAAGCTCTTCACATCCACATCCCGAATCTTAGCAAGGGGTTCAGCTTCTATCCACTTGGTGAAGTAATTTGTTGCTATCAGTAGATACTTCCTTTGCCCAGTTGCTTGGGGGTAGTTTTCCAACGAGATCCATGCCCCACTGAGCAAACGGCCAAGGACTGGATATGGGGTTTAGGTCTGCTGCTGGTTGGTGTATCAGAGGTGCAAACCTTTGGCACTTTTCACACTTCTTGACATAGGCTTCTGCATCTTTCTGCATGTAGGGCCACTAATACCCCTGGGTAATGGCCCTATGAGCAAGTGATCTACCCTCAGCGTGGCTTTCACATATTCCTTCATGTATTTAGTACAAAAAATCTTCAACTTATGAAGGATGTACACACCTCAAAAGGGGTCCAGTGAAGGATCTTCTGTAGATATGTGCCTCTGCTGTTAGACTGAATCTTGCCGATTTCAATCTGATCTTATGTGTCTCTTTGTGATCATCTGGCAGTTTTCCTTCTTTTAGGAATGCTATTATTGCATCCATCCAGCTTGGTCCCATGTTCATACACATTGCTTCACGCTCTATGGTCAGTGGTTCGATGCTCTGGCCCGACAAGTAGTCAACCATTATCGTCCTTGCCTTTCCAGGTTGTATTGCGCTGGCCAGGTTGGCTAGGGCATCAGCGTGACTGTTTTCATCTCGGCTAATCTACTGTTGTTGGAAATTCTAAAACAGGGCCATCAACCTGCCGACTTCCTTTACATAGGCTGACATCCTTTCGTCTCAGGCTGCGAACTCGCCTGCTGTCTAGTTGACTATAAGCTGAGAGTCACAGAAGACTATTACCTCATCTGCTTCTACTGCTACTGCTAGTTTCAGTCCTGCAATCAGTGCTTCATACTCTGCTTCATTGTTTGAGGCCTTGAACTCCAAACGGATGGATTGTTCTAGTATCTGTCCATCTGGAGATACCAGTACTACTCTTGCCCCCGCTCCTTGTCGGTTTAAACTCCCATCAACAAACAGTCGAAAGGAGTCGCCGATGTAAATGCTGTAGGGTCTGAGTTTTTCTTCTTTCCTTTGTTCTGTTGCCCTCGGTTGGGCTCCTCTTTGCTCGCTTGGACATCGTTTACCTTGGCCATGGGCCTGTACGATGGCTCCTAGAGTGAACTTCGGCCATAAAGTCGGCCAAGACTTGGCCTTTGATTCTTTGCAGGTGCGTATTCTAGGTCATCTTGGCCCAAGGCCACGCCCATCCGGCTATTTTGCTGTCGGATCTCCTTCTTTGCGGACTTCAAAGGATGTTGATTAGCACCACAATTTTGTGGGCTTGAAAGTAATGGTTGACTTTTTGAAGCCATTACTAAAGCCAGTGTTAGCTTCTCCAAGGGTAAATATCTGGTTTCTGCATCAGCCAAGGTTTTGCTTACGTAGTAAACAGCCTTTTGTTCCCCTTCTTCTTCTCCGATTACCACCGCACTTACCGCATGTTCTGAAACTGCTAAGTACATGAATAGCTCCTCTCCAGGTTCTGGATTTGAGAGAACTGGAGTCGTGGTCAAATATTTCTTCAAGTCGGCCAAGGCGACTTCGCACTCTTCTGTCCATAATAAGTCTGTGGCCTTCTTCACTAAGCTGAAGAAGGGTTTGCATTTGTTAGAACTTCTGCTTATGAACCTATTCAGGGTTGTAGCTCTTCTAGTCAACGTCTGTACTTGTTTCGCCGATGTTGGGCTTTCCAGTTCTAGGATGGCTTTGATTTGATCTGGGCTTAATGCCCTTATGGTCACCAAGTATCCAAAGAACTTACGGATCCTCCAAATCGTGCCGATGCATTGAGTCAGAGCCGATATGTTTTTAGGATATCAAAGACTGCCTTTAAGTCCTCTAGATGGTCCTTAGGTTCCCTGGTTTTCACGACTATGTCATTGATGTATACCTCCACTGTTCGGTCAATTAGGTGTCTGAACATCTTGGTTACCAATCTCTAGTAAGTTGTTCCTGCATTTTTCAACCCAAAAGGCATCACTCTGTAGCAATACAACCCTTTTGGGGTGATAAATGCAGTCTTCTCCTCATCTAGGGGGTACATGGCTATCTGATGGTACCCCCTGTAGGCATCTAGGAAGCTCATCCTTCCATGCCCTGAAGTGGCATTCACCAGTTGGTCAATCTTGGGTAATGGGAAACTGTCTTTGGGACAGGCTTTGTTTAGGCTGGTAAAGTCTATGCAGACCCTCAGTTTACCATTCTTTTTCTTCACCACCACGGTATTTGATAGCTATGTCGGGTAATTTACCTCCCGAATGGCTCCAGCCTCTAGAAGTCTGTCCACTTCTTCTTCCACTGCCTCAACATGCATCAACGTCGGTCTTCTTGCCCGTTGGATTATAGGTTTGGCCCACCTGTCTACGTTCAGTTTATGGCAAGTGACCTCAGGGTCAATGCCTGGCATTTCATAAGGCGTCCAGGCAAACACTTCAATGTTTGCTCTTAAGAAAACCTCCAGTTCTTTTTCCTCTTCTTTGGCTAAGCCCGAAAAGGAAGAAGCGTTCTTCGTCTCTCTGTTGGACGACGATTTCTTTAGGGCTTCTTCACTCTTCTCGACTGGCTTCTTGCTGACGTCATCTAGGACCTCCACGTCCTCGTCTTGGATCTCTGCCCTTCTACGGTTCTGTATCTTTGCGGTGGATTTCATTCTTTGCCATGGAGTAGCTATTTGCCTCTGGCAGATCCTCGACCTCCTCTATCCCATACTCGTTGGAAGCGCAATAGGCGGTGCAATGTTGAGGAACGGCCATTGCATGTAACCATGGCCTTCTAGGATAACATTGTAAGGGAGGGTGTGTTGATAATGGTGAACTCTATCTTTATCTTCTTGGTGCGGCTTGCACCTCCAAGCTTGCTGCTCCCAGTGGCCATGTCGGCGTTCCATTGAACCCGACCATTGGGCCATTAGATTGCTCCATATCATCTAGGTGAAGGCAAAGCTTCTTGTAACACCTGACATACATGATGTCACAAGAGCTTCCTTGGTCGATTAGGATGCGCTTCACTTGGCACTCCCCAACCTGGAGGGATACTACCAAGGCATTGTCGTGCGGATGTTGGACCATCTCCAGGTCAGCTTCAGTAAAGGATACCATTGGTCCTTGGCACTCCTCAGCCCGAGGTCTTTTCTGTTGGACCTGTTACACATGTTGCAAGTGCTTTTACGGGTCTCTTCCCAAATTTCGTTTTCGTTGACCTTGAGTGAATTACATTAATTGAGGTCATACTCTTGTTGCTATCTTTGGGGAGGTGGAGCAGCGGTGCTGGCGATCTTGCTGCTCTTCCTCTCTGGCCTCATCTACAAGGCCCCTCAAATGGCCTTTCCTTACTAGGTCTTCTAGGTGTGACTTCAGGGCTCTGCAACCTTGAGTCAGATGCCTATCTTCATTGTGGTAAGTACAATGCTTTCCAAGGGTTCTTCCATAAACTCTCTGGTACCTTCTTTGGTGCCCTGAAATAGGGTTGGGTTTGGATTTTATCCAGGACCTTGTGAATTGGGATTCGACATACAGTTGTGACTACTTGTGCGGTTCTCAGTCCTATCTCTTGTTTGTTGGATCCGTTATTACCTCGGCCTCGCTTCGGCGAGCCGTTTCCTTTCTCTTGCTTTGTCGCCTTAATCCCTGGCGCGTCCTCCTCGGCTCTGGCGTATTTATCAATTCTGGCCATGAGCTCCTCCATGCTTTTTGGCAATGTCTTTGCCAATGACTTTCGTAGTGCACAATCATCTTTTAGGCCGTTTTTAAAAGACACGACCGCCACCTCTTGGTTGCATTCGGGTATTCGGTTGAACACCTCATAATACCTTTTTGCGTAGGCCCTAAGGCCTTCATCCTCACTTATTCTCAGAGCCATCAGGGCGTCTACCCTTAATGGCTGTAGTTTGTTTGTCACGAACCTGGCCACGAACATCTCGGCCAGGCCTTCCCAGGTCTTCACACTTCCTTTTGGCAATTTGTGAAACCAATACGATGCAATTTTCCCGAAAGATAAGGGGAACACTTTGCAAAGCAACGGCTCGTTCCCAGTGTATAATGCCATCGAGTTTAGGTATAAACCGATGTGAAAGTTGGGGTCCGACTTACCATCGTATATATGGAACCTCGGCATACTGAATCTTTTCGGGGCCTCAAATTTGTCCAACTCCACCGAGAATGGTGTTCTTGGCTTAATAGGGGAAGTTACCTCAGCATTTTCTTGCTTCCTTTTGAGGTAATCTCTCAAGTCCTCTTTGGTCCGCCCAGGAGCTCGGCTATCTCCTGATTTCAGCCTTTTAGGTGCACTACTCTCAGCTTTGTTGTGAGCCCTCTTCGACCTTTCTCCATTAGTTGCGTCGAAGCACAACTCCTGTCTTTCAACATGCTGATGTTCTTTGGGGTCTGCTTCCTTGGTACGATGTGTCCTTCGAGATTCTTCCCTTCTCGACTCTCCTCGTCTGACCTCCCTTAAAGGCCGATGAGAGTGTTTTTCGCTCCTGGTGTGCTGGGGAACTGTAGGGACTGTTTTTTACCCATCTTGTCGAGCATCTTTCTTTGCCGCTGGAATCGGCGTATCTTGTAGTGGGTACGGTGGTTGCATAGCGTTATTTTGCATCATGAAATTGACCATTGTTTGTAGGTCCACCAATTTGTTCGCTATGGCCTTTACCTCATCGTCCCTCATGAGCATCTTTCTTTCCATACACGGAGGTGTCTGCGTTGTAGTACCGCTTTGGTCCGTTTTCTTCGGTATCTTGCCTTTTCGGCGATGTTCTTTCCTCCGTGATTCTTATCACGAGTCTCTTCATGCAATTGTCTCCTTCGTCAAGGTCTCTGTTTCCCACTCTTAGTAGGAGTGTCGTCCCCAACCTTTTCTTCCTGCCTGTCGTTGGCCATCTATTCTCCTTTCTTTCTTCTGACGGCGCCAAATTATGTGGTGAATTTAGACCACCTTTGCCAAATTAATACTTAGTGGAAAGCAAGCGAGAATAGGATAAGCTTTGAACAACACCTTGAAAGAAGAGATTCCGGCGGTGGTTCGTCCACCCGGGGGCACTCCGATGATTAAGTCAGCAATCAAATATCTCTCAAAGATAATCAATAGTGCTTAACTCACTGTCCAGAATATAAATTGCGTACCTTAGACCCATTGGGGATGCCTCTCTTTTATAGTCAACTCAATCCTAGTCCCAATAGAAGCCTAGCTTCAATGGATTTCAGCTTAGTGCTTATCTTGGATTCTCCAATAGATAAAGATAAACTCCCTAAGAGCCTTATCCTTATTCAGGCTGAGATCCTTCTTCATTCTAGGACTCTTGTCCTTTATCCACTTATCTCGGACTCTGATATCTTCGAAGATAACCTCGGCCTAGCCGAGATCACCTCGGCGTCACGACTTGGACACGTGGCACCCTGGTAGATGACGTCGGCGTCACCGTGGTTACGTGTTGGTACTCAGAAAATATATCAACCACAGATAGATTATTTATTAATTGACCACTTGGTACATCTATATGTTACAATTGCTCCCTTCTAAAGCATTTGTGATTTTTTCCTAAATTATGAAGAAAAAAAAAAAATCTTATCCATTCGAATGCCGGTCATTATGCTACTAAAGTATTTAGACAAAATTTATTCTAGTAAATGAACATCAGTTTCAAAGGAATTTCTCAAAATTGCTAATAGAGTCTACATTGTTGAATTTGTTCAATATATACAAAATAAACACTTATATTAAATTAGAAATAGTTCTACCTGAATTAATGCAGTTCAAATGAAAAATAAATCAAAATGTGCATCTTTTATAAGAATGATTACATAAAATAGAACATGGGTTAATATTAGGCTTGGTTTGGCATCTAATTATAAAGGTTTTTTTTTGAAATTTTTTTGTTGGTTGTCTTTTGTATTTTTTGCAATCTTTTTTAATTTAATTAAAATTTTTTTTTACATTTTAAATAAACCAAAATGTGCATCTTTTATAAAAATGATCATATAAAATAAAATAGGGATAGTATTAGGTTACCTATATGAGGTTAATATATTTTGACAATTAAGGGTTGGTTTGGCATCTAATTAAAAAGTTGTATACATATTTTTGAAATTTTTGATTTTTTTTTGTCTTTATTGAATTTTTTAAAATTTATTTTTAATTTTAATTTTTTTTATATTTTGGTCCGTTTAATCAGTATAACTTTTTTGAATTTTTTATATAAAAAAGTTACTAAAGATGATAAAAAATCAACAAAAAAAACCAATCAAACACTTACTTAATTTCATTCGTTTGCATTACTAAAGATAGTGACAACATTTTATAGGAAATTGCTAATTAGAGACAGAATATGAAAGAATCAAATTCGTGCCTTGGATTTGAAGAAACAATTTTATAAATATCGTATACATCCACTGGTAGGGAAGGATTTTGTTTTTAATAAAAAAAAATATACATAAATTTAGTTCTAGAACTTTTCACTAGAAGATTATCAAAGTGTTTTTACCCTGGTGGCCATTGATTGCAAATTTTAAGGTCCGAAGAAGAACCGTGGCGGTTAAGGGCAAAATGAAATACCTTTACCAGACAATTTATTACGACTAATATATCTATGAAAAACAGGTTTTACGATACCTACTAAGAAGATGAAGGAGGAACTATATAAATATCACAACAAATTATGGCCATGACATTCCAAATCTTAACTTGAGCATTCCTTATTTGTCACTTCGCTGACTAAGTATGGGGATCGAGCTGCCCAGTCAGCTCGCAGGGGTTCATGGAGCAGCGCCCAGGCGGGGTCGAGAGGCAGTTGTTTGGTCGTTCGAGCGGTCTTTTGTGTGCTCGAGTGGTCTTTTGTGTGCTTGAGCGGTGAACTGGTTCATCCAGTATCTCTGCTTGTGTTTTGAACTTCTAGAAAAGATGTTTCATCGCTCGAGTGGTGGATGTTGAGCTCGAGTAGTTGCCCTATATGTGAGCATCGCTTTTACTCACACTATTTGAGCAGTCTTTTGTGCGCTCGAGCGATGAACTGGTTTATCCAGTATCTTTGCTTGTGTTCTGAACTTGTAGAAAAGATGTTTCATCGCTTGAGTGGTGGATGTTAAGATCAAGCGGTTGGCCTATATGTGAGCATCACCTTTACTCACATTGCTCGAGCGGCAAAGTGTGCGCTTAAGTGGTCTTCGTGGCTTTGTTTAGTATGAAGTGTGTCATTCACTGTTTTTAGGGTTGAACCCATCTAGATTCTCAGAGAGGAGTAAAATACAAAGTGTTCTATATTGGAGGGTGGTTTATATGAGTTTCATTGATGTATAGACGGTGATCGATTGATCAATGAACTACATATTAACAAACATCAAGGGTTGGTTTTATTCTTTCATTCACAAAAGAAAGAGGTGTTCATCGCTGGATTCCGAGGAACTTGGGCGTAAAGCTTTGGTGGATTCCGAAATGGCTCATCATCGTATATTCGACATCGGCATTGCAGATTCAATGTTGGGTAAAGCAATTCCGAGGTGAAGGCAGTGGTGGAAGAGACACATGGGGTTTGGTTCAATTAAGACTTAGATTCGTTAGGTAATTGATAGTTCTTGTGTGTAATTCATTTGTCTTCTCAATGGATTGTTTTGTGGCTCTAGCCCATAGTTTTATCACAATTTGAGGTGATACAATTATGATTTCTTTCATGTTAAATCGTTCTTTTGATTTGTGTTAATTGTTTGATTGGGATTACTATTCCTTTAAAATTGAATCATAATCACAAATCAATATCTTGGGGTTTGTAATTTTTTAGGTTGGTATCGGAGTAGATAAACTCTCAATCTTTGTTTTCAAAATTATAAGGGCGAGATCTTGTTTGATTCTTGATAATGGATTCAATGTGATAGAAATTCTCTGATTGTGACCATTCCTACTTTATGGATCCAATTATTCATTTTGGTAAGCTCAGATGAGAGCATTTTTAAAAGCTATCGATGAAAAAGTTTGGCAATCTGTCACGTCTAGGTAGACCAAACTGGCGATTACCATTGATGGAGTGCGTTCCCCAAACTAATTAACAAATGGGATACAACTGATTGCCAAAATAGTAGCTGGAATAGTAAAGCTATTCATTTCTTATTTTGCGCTGTTACACCCTGTGGGATGCCTTTTGGGGTCACCGAGCGCACCTAACAGTTCGGACTCTCGATTTCCTAATCTAGTTCCAGAAGTGCAATGTGGAACATAAATGAGAGTCTAGATTCGACAATTTGTATAGAAAATCCATTTTATTACAAAATCTTTGCTCGAAAATGGACTACATCACCAAATCTCAAAGTCGCTACCTAATTTTTTGGAAAAACTAGAAAACCCGTAACTCATGCCAAAAGTCACTGTCCACCATAATCAAAGTGTCTTGACTCGGGAACTTAGGTATGAGAGGGGAAGGTCATGGATTGAGCACCCCGCTCACTTTCGATTAAAAGATCGGCCTTTACTAAGTCATGATGTGGTTTTTTGTCATGATCCAAACTCATCCCTAAAAGTTCAGATCATAATCTGCCAGTAATCACTCAACTACCTATGGCCTCATATAGTTTACAAAATATTTTTAATTATGGGGCCTGAAGCGGAAGCAAATTTAAGAAATAACGTCCATTGAGTGGTGCTTAAATGGTTAAGATAAAATAATTATATACATAGGAGTTAAGATATTAAATTACACATCCACAAAACCAACATAACAAACCTTTGGACAATAGTCTTAACATAGGCATAAAGTCAAAAGACAACGACTCCATCTTGGAGTTTCGCCATGACAGGTCCTCATAAGCAATTTCGTAAGGCCGACTTTGTTGACCTCCATGCTGATCACTTACATACATACAACATAGGAAGTGAGCAACGCTCAATTAATAATAGTAAAGTAAAGAGAATCAAATAAATAATTTTGAATTAAAAAGCATATTATGTGAACACAATACTTTTCCAAAATTACATCATTTATAACATTATCCATAATCACATTCTGAGCGGACCTCGGGCCCAACATATAACAAAACGGCCTCGGTCCCACATATGTCAAAAGCGACCTCGGGACATATGACAAAATGGCCTCAGACCTCATATAACTAAATGGCCTTGAGCCTATATATAACAAAGCAGCCTCGAGCCCACATATTAACAATTGTTGGAAGCGACCTCGAGATCCAATCATAAGTTATCATATCGTTAATGAATGGCCTCGGAGCCCATACATGGTATAGAGCGACCTCGGGTCCAAACATATCATAGTATATGAGCGACCTTAGGTCCATATTGCATATGTCATATAACATTCATAAAACACATTCAATTCGATCAAAACACATTTGCGGAATAAATCACCGTTCATGGATCAAAATAAATAATTGAGAATATATCTTTACAATACTATTACCCATAGTGCGTTTGGTCTTGCAGCGTTTCCTCCGGTACATAACCTACACAACATTTCACACGTACATATTCGATAAATAATTCGTTTTATTTTGTATACTTTTCTTTTAATAATTCACAACCTTTTTCAATGGGTTTCTAATCATCATTTCATTCTAGGAGGAGGTTTAAATAAGATCGACAATGCATTGAGGAGGTGGGAGGTTAACACACAAGCGGGATTTTTCCTGTTTGGTGGCTCGTCTTGATCGCCTCACCACTTGGCCGGTCGAGTTATGTTTGTGTAGAAGTGGTGGGCGCTTCGAGCTAGCGAGAATGCTCTCTCTGTTTTTGGTCCATGATCTCGCTCATGCAAAGCTACGTGGCCGGCACAAGTAGTCTAGGCAAAACCAGACAGACCGAAAATGAGGTTTTGAAGCCAAGTTCCCAAACTCAATTTCAAGCCCAAATTCATGCAAAACTAACTCAAAAACATGATATAATAACATGATTCAAGTGTAATTTCAACTCAAACACATCAATCTTGTTTCAATGTCAAAATCAAGGTCTCATCGTTTCCATAAATTCAAGAATTACATGATCAAGCTCAAAATACATATAAACATAGGTGATCTTTACACAAATCTTTGTTGTGTGAACAATCCAGAGCTTATTTCATGAATTATTCACAAGATTGAACTCCGTCGAACAAAGTTAAAGAGATCGAGGCTCGATTTCTTGAATTGAGTTCAAACAATTACCTAGCATAAAACCATAACTCATGTAAGTTAAAATCTCCAATTTCCTCTTGATTTCAAGCAAAGATGGAGTTATTCACAAGATTCTAGGTAGATTTTTCATACCTTAGTGTAGACACCTCATTTTTGACCGTCCTCAAGACTTAGACGTCATCGTTTGTGCACTTGATGATTGTACTTGTTTGTGTTTGTTTTGAGCGCCTGAAGTCTTTGGCGGAATGCCTTGTCTTTGAGCCTTCGAATCTTGTTCTTTTGTGCCTTGTTTTAGACCAAAACTTGGTGTTTGGACCCCTTGGTGACTTGTTGGCCACCCCCCAAGGCTGTCGGTCATGGGTTGTGCTGTCGACCATGGATGTGGTCGGCCGATAATGGTGGCGATCGGCTGTGATGGCAAACGGCCATCAATCTCTTTTCGAGGATATTTCCAAGATATTTGTTGCCACTTGTGCTATTTGTTGCTCACTGGGCTGCATCTTCATACGGTGTATGGTGAGATGTATCAAGCTCAAGACTTGTTTTTCTACATATAGGGGGGGTCTTCTCGCATTTTTGAGGGTTAGAAGATTTAGACCAAAAAATATCTCTCTCTCTCTCTAGTATTATGTTTCTCTCTTGCTATTTTGTGTCTTGCGGCTTATTTTCTCTACACTTTTACATACACTACCTTAATCAAGCTTGACCACCTTTGGGCTAAGGTCCTTGGAGCCTTGTTTGAGCTCTAGAAGAAGGTTTGAGCTTGAATTTGTGGCTGTTTTGTGCTTTGCTACCAAGGTATAGAACTTACCTTGCTTATATTTGTTTTCAATATTTGCTTTGCCATCTTTTTCTACTATTTTGGGGCTGGTTTTGACATGTAAAAAGTTCTATTTTGAGACCCAAAGTGGTGGTTTGAGCCCTTACGAGTTAGGGGTTGTCCACTTACTTTTTGCTTCTTAGCTTGTTAAGCTTTTGTGCCATCTTTTTGTCACTTTCAAATCAATTTTTTTTGGCCTTTTAACCATTGAATCTTAGAGGTTTTTCGGTGGTAAAAATCAACTTTTGAAGTCCAAAATTGGAGGGGTTAGCCTCCTCTCCTTGTGTCTTGTTTGCATGCCTAGATAGCTTCATGAATTAGCATGTTTTTCTAGCTTAATTTAGCTTAAGTCCAGCATGTTTTTGCCTCTGAAATGACCTGTTTTGGCTCTGTTTTGGGCTGGTTAGTTCAGTTGAGGCTTGCATTGCATAGTTGTAGTGTTAATTCCTTCACTAGCTTAGTGTTTTAATTCTTTGATCATCATTGTTTTGAGTTGAAAGCATGTTTTAGTGTTGTTTTGCACTTCATTTCAGCACTTAAAGTCTCTGCAACCTCCTCCATTCTTCGCTCTTTTTGTTTTCTTTGAAAGTGGTTTCAAACCACTTGTTTGCCTAAGTGTGAAATTGGTGTTGCACCTAATGGTTTAATTCCTTAGGAGGTTCATTACCAACTTGATGTAATGCCTCTTTCATGCCTAAAACTGCTTGTGGTTTGAGCCATTTTTCCATTAGAGGACACTCACTTT